>OX359248.1:49996352-50368350 GCA_947179485.1 Allacma fusca
CAAAAGGGATACAGGATTCTTATTGTACAAAACACACAATTTTCTCAGCATGATTTTCAACTCAGGAAATAATTTTGTATTTTTCCAATAATTACGCATTTAAGCATCCGTACAATGTCGTAAATTTAAGCTTTGTTACAGCCTACTCGTACTATTTTAAGAACCTCAAGAAGAACAATAACCTTTGCAATTCTGAAAAAAAAACTTGATACCATAAATTAACCCACTGTTATTTATTTTCCTTGTAAAATTGAATCCCATCCAAGGCTCCTTTTGCTCCCTTGAGGTTCCCCCCCTTACAGAATGAGTGTACTGTATTATAGCCGTATAGCTGGAAGCTTTTACAAAATGTAAATCAATTCATTACTTGTTTCTTCAGAGTGTTTTTCCTCCTTGGACCCTAAGTCCTGGGAATCATGTTTATTTAGGATGAATCCTTCCGTAGAAATTGCAAGCATCAGAACTGGAAATAAATGGAGTTTACAAAATATTATCTTAATCCTTTGAAAAAAAAATTATATCAGATTTCACCACTACTTGCTCAAATATTCCCAAATATTTTCTAAATGTGGATAGTCCAAAGACTCAAATCTGACCTCCTCATCACATGACACAATAAATCCCGACACTATTCTCAAATGAAATTCAAGAACCAGGAGGCACTGAATAATTAGTGTATTAAATTCCCTCATTTCTTTCTCAAGATCAACTTACCAATTCCTAGGGGTATCCAAAATAATGCTAGCTTGAGCATTATAATAGCGTCGGGCAAAAGTAGACACAATGAATTTAACCACTTTATATTTCACAAGGGACACAATACTACACTTTGAATTCTGAGGGAATGGGAATGAGTCTGTAGGAAAGAATTGACACACTGAGCAAATGCTAAAGTAAAACTGGAAACCTCTCTGGAGTCAAGCTGTCTGGAAATTTTCTTTTAAATGAGGACGATACGTAGTTAGCTAAGGATGATATAGAGTAAGCGTCTGATTCGGCATGTTGTTTTTGGGGTGAACGAAAAAGTTTCCAGAAATCACTTGCGTATCATTGGATGATATTTGAGTAAATATTCTCCTCATTTTATCACTATTCGTTCTCTTATGGGCACGAGCATGTGACGTGTCAAAATCTAGCTCTTACATCATTCAAGCAGGTTGAGCGTCACCCCAAAGTCCATTATATATATAGTATTATATATATATACATATGTATATATAGTGGAGGGAATACTTATGTGACACAATGTTTCTAAGAAAAATACTCATTATAAAACATTAAGATATAAATACATATGCACGACTTGAAGACCACAAGCAGGAAGTTCACGGGAATGAATGGTACATGTCAATCTATATAGGGACAACTGGACTCAACTTATCTTTATAGCCAGGAAAAAACGCTAGAGTTCATCCGTCTTGCAAAACAAGAGCAAGGCTACAGTCCACTGTTTTTATAAGAGCATCTGTTGAGAGGAGCAAAACAGAGCACTGACAATCCCATAAGCTTTTGCACCCTAAAGAATGAACATCAATAAAATTTGTTATAATAATTATTATTTACTGCGTAGGAATCCATCCAAATAATTTTTGACCTAACAGAAAATGCTCTACAATTGAGCTTCCCTCATAGAGAGAGTGGACTGCATCCTAGTCCGTGCGTGAGCGAATATGTGCATCCTAACACGTACATATATTTTTGTTTCTCAAGTCACGAGTGTAAATATCAAATATCGGAGAATTGAGGGTCTACGCTGATCAAATTATTCTTGTGGGACGGAAGTGTCCTTCTAGGAAAATTGTCAGTGTGTTCTTTTCCTTTTGTCATTTACCTTCCTGGAATGACTGAGTCCTTGTTGTCTGGGGCATGTTGAGACAGAGTTTATATAGTAAAAGTCTACGCTGACTGTAACTCGACCCCAGCAACAGTGGTTTCTAATCTTTATGAGAAAAAGCAAGTGTGTGGAATCCAGAGCTCCAGTTCCTTGACACAGATTTTCCTTAATTAGTGGGTTTATCCGTGTGAACTTTAAACATTGCGAGCGTGTAGCGTGCATTGATGTCCTCTTGGAAATTTTTCTGCGGGTGGAGATAAAAATTACGTAATAAAATTATCTTGTACTGCCATGTTCTTAGAAATCCTGCCGATCCTACTCTACTCATGTCTGAGAGGAGAAGGGTCAAAGACACAGTTGGAATAAGCGTGTGGGGCAAAGTACGGGCAATTTGTCCTCATATTTTGACGCTTTAAGAGCAATTACAGATACATGGGAATTTTTCAGCGTCAAGGGAGCATATTGTCAAAAATTACGGGATAAAATTAATTCAAGGGTTATTCCTGTTTGCCTTCGGGCTTAAAATTTAATTTGTTTTCTAGGATACATAATTACATATCTCATTCCTTTATTTATCTCATGGAATTTATCAACCATTTGGGGGGAGGAGGTTCCCATGAATTTTTACGGGCTCCGTGACTTGACAAGTGCTTTCTGGAAGCGTGCCTTCCCATCCCAATGAGAGGGAGTAAAATCAATACTGCAATTTTATAACAGGGATGGTGAATCCGAGCTTCATATTTTATGGACGTATATGTAAAGTAACTGCAAGTGCAAATCTCATAAAGATCGGATTAAGTCATATCATGTTCAGGCTGAAATATTTACATATTTTTATGGAATATAGGCATTGACCTTTTCAGGGGAAAATGTTCCGTTTTATTTTATGGGAAGGAGAAAAATGCATCTTTTTCTGCAAAACTTGCAAAATCATTGCAACCCGTGCTAGTACGTATGTATGTATCTATGTATGGCCAAATGTAATTACGAAAGAAACTTACGACAAGAAATTTAAATTTATCGTATTTTGAACCCAAATATTGGCAAAATTATGGTTTTGAATATTGAGGGCTTATATTTACAGCGAGGAGCTCCCAAAAAATTATTACTACAAGGGAGGACGTTTCTGTAATGTATTTTGCTCCATTTTTAGACAAATCCTTTGAATAATGTGTTTGGTTTGATATGCTCAGAATTTTTGAGAATCGTTGCCAATAAACTCAATGTAAATTTTTCTCTTTACAAGAGAAAGTAACCAAGTAGTTTGCACAGCTCAGGCAAATTGTCTCAGGTTCTTGAAATTTTTATATTTGTACTTTGTCTAAGTTTAACTTGACCTGAATTTTAGAGCTGAGAGCTGATCTGGGAATTTTTAAGATCGGCCTGAACTTGAAATAAAATTGAGTCTGAGCTGAGCCTGCAAATAAAATTTAGTATGACTTGAACTTGAAACTCGAGCTTGTATTTCCCTACTCTGAACTGAGCTTGTAATTGAATTGGAGTTTGACCTGAACTTGAAAATTTGAACTTGAGTTTTTTCTTGCAAACAAGTTTGAACTTGACTAGCAAAAAAAAAATTAAGTTTGATATAAACTTACCATTATTATATTTGCGCTTGAACTAAACCTCGGATAAAATGTAAACTTGAGCTAAACTGTAAATAAAATCTATACTTGACCTGGACTTTAACTAAAATTTAGACTGATCTAAACTTGACCTGGACTTTAACTAAAATTTAGACTGATCTAAACTTGACCTAAACTCTAAATCATGTTTTGAAATGATTTGATTCAAACGTAGGTAAATTTAAATTCAATTTGTAACTGATGCTCAAACAGTGCAAATTCTATAGTACCCATGAAGTTGAGATGAAGTTCAAGAGAAATATAAAGCGTCAATCCGAGCCTAACCTGACCTTCGTCTAAACTATAAATAAAAAGCTGGAAAGAGTAAAATACTTCAATTGCTCCTATTTTTTTTTATTTCATCATAATTGAATTACGCAGATCAAAACTGATCTCATAATCGAATTATCACAAGCTCGCCCTTGAATTCCTTTCACAGATTATTTTAGTTAACTTAAGCATACATTAAATTCCAAGTCAGTTGATTTTACTGAAAAAAATACTGTGCACTACAAGCATTCAAATTGCCGAATGACATTATTACAGTTTATTGATGGGTAGATAAAAATTATCGCAATGATGATTCATTACCATTATTAAGCACTAGTAAGTAGGAAAAAATTATCAACTGCTACTAAATCATTATTCCATTCTACATATCTCGAAAAATGCTTGCTCTAAATTGTAAGTATTCTTTTAGACAGTCCTCATACGCTAAGTCCTTTGTAGATAGATTACACTGTGATTGAACTTAGCCGGCACACCCAACAAGTCATCTAAAAATACTCAGACTCCAACCCAAACCTGAATTTCCCATCCCTTAAAAAATAGTCACACCATACGCAAATCCTACTTTAAGTCTTAAATTGAAAGTCATCTGATTCAAAAAGAACATGGAAATTGAAGCTTCAATCCCCGACCTTCAGTTAGCTTATCCAACTCTGTGAACTCTGATTTATCCCTTTATTCAATGGAATGAGATCAGACGGGAAAAAATGGTAGATTAAATTCTTTCCAAACCAATATTTTTATTTACAAGAATCCTACCCAAAATTAAGGTATCATCTTGCCCCTTATTTCTTAAAATCTCAAAAATTCCCTTTCGGTTGCAACTGCAAATACAGTCATTCCAAGAATACTTTGAAATATAGTACGTTTGTGTATTGTATTATGAGTTGAAGGCAAAGTCAGCATTCTCACTATTGTGCATACATGAGCTCAAAATGGTGTATGTACAAAAATAAGCAATAAAAATAAAATTATGCAAGGTTGCAAGCTGCAGTAAATCTCAGGAAGAAAAATGTGAATAATTCCTCCCTCCTTTGCTTCTCAGGTCCGAAGTTATACGACCCTTTCAGGCCATTTGAAAGAGTAAGCAGAGGCCAGGGACCATTCCGAACGCTTGTGTTTCCCCTGTATGTATTGAAATGTACATGGGGAAATTTCCCCCTGCAAAGTCTGCTGATGTAGGGAAGGAAATTTAATCTCCGATATTGCAATTGCCAGCAGAGCACAGGCTGGAAGCAATAACATGGTGCTAAATGTTACACCAATCTGGATTATTGAAATTCCTCCAGCTATTTCTCATCTGCTCTAATTTCAAAGCTTGACAGTGCACTCTTGTTACATTGCAATTTCTAATAAGAGCTTTGTTCCGATAGGGGCAAAGATCCTAGGAACACCTTACCCCTCATCATAATGTTTGTATTACACCCCGGAGCATGGAATTACACTCCCTTTTAAGTGATTTTATTTGAGGGATCTTCTTACATGAAGACTGTCACTGTATATAGGGAACTCCATTTAATACCTAACTCCTGCTACGCCCTAATGAGAATTTCCAAGGGTCAATAAACAGGAAATGTGGGAATACTTGATGGTTTCCAAAATTCCAGGAACAAATTAATGAAACTAGTTTCAAATTACTGGAAAGACTTTCCGGCCCCGTGTCAGCTCATTACGACAAATTTTGCGGCCTGTGAACTTACCTTAATTGTAGTTCCAATCAGGAATTAAGTTCTCGTAGGTTTTTTAATTGCATCTAATTCATTTGTTCAGTATGAAAGCCTGGGTGATGGCACTTGTGGTAGTTTGAAAAACAAATTTGGGCTAAACTCCAACGTTAATTTGTTTCCTACAGAAACCCTTACATGGGTCAAATTTTACTCCATGTATGGTTTCTTCTATAGAGAAAGTGCACTGTATGCTCTAAATGCAAATTGGTCCTTGAACACAGATGCATTGACCGCATTCTAACAACTCCAGAAGAACAATAAAATGCAGAGCTGATAAAACTCTGGTATACATTACCAGAGTTAGCAGTAGTGGTCAGAACGGGTTAGTTCAGTCCAGGAATTTTTTATTCGATTCAGTTGCTGAATCAAATAATCAGAGAGATTCAGAAGCTGGACCCGAGCCAAAAATCTGTTTTCCATTATCAGTTTCAGAAAATAAAGATTAAATTAGATTCGGGTCTAAAAATTATCCAGTTCGATTTGATCAAGCAAATTACGATCCAGGTTTTTAGAACTATAATCCTGGGACTAAATATTTCCTACTGTCAATAATTTTCTCAAGTATAAATTTCTGAATAACATAAGAAGAGATAAATTTTAGGGTAAAACTTTTAAGCCAGGTTCTCAGCAGTACGAATTCGTGTACGAAAGGTCCGTTCATGCGAATCGTTCGTACAGAACATCGTCCGATGCTGAGAATCAGATTTCGTGTGCGAATTCGCGCGCGAAGGACCTTTGTCCGAAATTCGCGTCAACGCAGGAGTTCAATTATTTTAACTTATGGTACGAAATTGAAAGAGCCATTACTCATTATTTTTTGTTCTTCTTTGGATTAAAAAGCTATTTGAGTTTTAAGAACTACTTTCATACTAAACTAATGTTTTTCTTACCAGGATTGTTTTTATTGTATTTAAATTCTATAATAATTATAACTTACTGCAATATAAAATTCTCCTCGTTGTTTTTTACGAAGACATGGACGAATCCATTGAGTTCTTTTAATTTGTCGTTTTGGTTTCCTCCAGTAATAAACTACTGTTGCACATACTGTCATTAATAACAGTATTTTCTGAGTTTTACAAGTGCTGTTTTTAATTACTTCTATTTTTATGGTTTAAATATTAAAGACTAAATTAATATTAAATTAAATTAATAAATTAATTCAGTTACACCAGCTTCGTACAGTACTGTCAAAATACCATCTTTGTGAGAACCGCTCACAACGATCCCCCGCTGCATGTTCGTACGAACATTTCATTCGTACGAACATTTCATTCGTACCATCGAGCGCGAAGGAAATTTTCGTCGGACGAAGAAGTTCGTACTGCTGTGAACCAGGCTTTAAATTACGGAAGATAAAACAAGCCATTTTTGAAGAACGGTATTACGAAGGTACAGAAAAACTATAAACTTGAGACAAATCTCTACATTATGAGAATGCCTTGGAGTGACATCAACATAAATTATAATTTATGACAAAAACCGTTTGGACCACAGTCCAGGAAAAATAGGTGAGATCAGTCGTGGGATAGGATTGAATCTAAAAAAGGACAGACCTAATTGGATCGAACTGAGCAGAATCAAAAAATTTCAGTCCTGGGCTGAACCCGTCCGTCCACTAGTTATCAACTAATGCCTAGCTAGGAGCTTCATTTTAGACAGGCTGTGCAATTCTTCTCAGCTGTAATTGTGAGGTCACTGAAACTACATACTTAGCCACAAGTCGTGTGTGGCAACTGGATCTATACTTTTACAACTTGGCCCGTGACCTATATTTTGCTCAACATTTTTCAACCAACTATAATAAATAACCTCAATAGCTCATGCTTAAAAACTATAGGTGTCATTGATTTAGAAAATGAAATTCTAGATTTCCTATACAGGTGAAGCAATTCTACATAAAAAATTCCTAAAATAATATTCTATTTTATTCCTGATACAGAAAAGCGAAAACAGTAAAATTGTACATTTTTATTTACAGGGAATGCTCCCGCAAAACAAAAACATGACATTTTATCCGTGGGAAAAATCCTATTATCCTTGCAATGTACAAATTATAATGAGCTCCCAGATCGTTCTGAAAAGTTTTCCCGTTAGTTTGCTCAAGTGTCACGCCCACTCAGTCCTGCTGATATGAGTTTATCTCCATTTGTGTACATACACACAATTTTCATGATGACACCAACAACGCAGATGATCTCCCACCAACAAACTACGTTCTTTGAAAACAAGACCAAATATTTACCGGTTTGTAATCATCTAATGTTTTGAAACAACTAACTTTTGTCCATAGGACGTTCTACAGTATATAGATACGTATGCTACTATGTGAATTTTGTATAGTTTTATCTTGTGTGTGTGTGTGTGTGTGTGTGTGAGTGTGAGTCACAATTCCTTTCGGGATTCTTAATTTTTAAGCTCCTTATTTAATACAAAGCTCCGTCGCGACAATTGTTATTATCTAAAGAACGGTCTTTGTAATAGGACTTTTCTACAGGAGCGAAAATATTTTGCGCAAGACCTTAAGCCTTAATTTTTGGATTATATTTTATGCCAGGGGATGGAATTATAAGAGGTAGAATTTTTCCTATTCATGGGAGCTGTCATGCAACGAAAGAGCACAATGCACCTGAGAATCCTGGTTATTTTTGTAATCTTTCAAAGATTTGCAAACTCAGATCTTATATTTCTTTTGTATTTACATTTATTTTATTTGACGAATCAGAGTCTCGTAGAAGTTGTTTCCCTGAGACTTTGTTTCAATAATTTATTGTTGGCATGAGATTCTTTGGGACATAAATTTTAATGTCCAAGGCACCCAATTAGGCGTTCTCAAAGAGGCTGTACAAATGCAGTCAGATACATATCCATGACTGTTACATATTGACAAATAAAATTACTGAATTCCACGTGTTCAACTTTGTCTAAATTCTCATCCCCAAAGTGACTTGGCAATTTCACAAATGCTGGAATTGCACCACGAAAGTGGTTTGCTTTACATTGTTTTTCCACTTTCATTTCAAAATGTTACTCTTTGATTTACTTTCAAAAGGAAATTTCCCCGAGAATTTCCTGACTGAAAAGGTACCTCCTTCATGAAATTTATTGCCCTTAATTTCCTATTTTTCTCAAAATGGGCTAAAGAGCTCGTTTTAAAAAAACATGGCATTACATATTTATAACGCAAATTGAGCATGCCTTCAAAGAGTGAGTAAATTGGGATACATAGTTTGCAGCATTTTTCTCGGAAGTAAGTTGATCCGTGTTTCTATAAAAGGCAATATCCTTGTTGCATTGTAACGTGTTCACCTTGCAAGGAGTGAATTTGGCTTCTTGTTACAGTGTACTCTCACTATAAGAGGCCTCCGTATAAGAGCATGTTCTGTATAAGAGCACTCCCAGGTCCTCCCAATGGGATTGTAGTGCTGTAATGGTTCCGTATAAGAGCACCGTTTATAAGAGCATTTTCGATGTAAGAGCTGGCATTTTACATCCTCACTTTAAAACATCCCTTTATAAGAGCATATGAGCAGACAGAAACGATTATGAAACGTTTGCACAAAAACACCAAGACAGTCTACAGTGTAGTCAATATGTATAGCAAAAGAGGCTTATTTGTAAAGATTCATATGAACCTACATCATCGATTCTTTGGATGCAAATAAAAATATTGTAGGCGAAAATCTTGCAGTGATTTCTCTACATACCCAAATTACTATTTCATTCCAACCAAAAATTAATACTATAATCAGGGTTGCACAATTGAAAATGCCATGGCATTTTCGGCATTATGCCTGCCCAAAATGCCCTGGCATTTTGGGCATTTTCATTTCATGGCATTTTGGGCATCTATGGCACTTTGGGCATTTTGGGCATATTCAGCCTAGGGCAGGCATTTTCGGCATATTCGCACCAATTTTTTAAATATATGGCTTTAGCCACCTGCTAATTTAGCAAAATAAGTCACAAAACAGTATGTTACAAATAATTTTAATATTCAACTGGATTACCTGATAAAATTATAGAAACAAAATATTTCCAAGAAGGTTAAAAAATTATTATTATTTATGGAAAAATAATAATAAATTCTATTTTCCTTATTTTATTGTAAAAATTCGCTTGTACATCGTGTCTGGAATTATTTAGATTTCAAGAACAAACATATACGGGCAAAGATGCAACACAAAAAGATAAAACAGTTGTTAAAAGATTAAAAATATGTTTGTGAGTTTCAAAACTCGTCGTCATCTAAATGTATTTATTGTTACATTTTGGACTCCGAGAATTATTACACTGGTTTACTATGGCTAATTAAATGCAATTTTCAAAGTCGACACAAAATTTTCTACGGAGGTTTTGACATATATTATAACAGTCGCATCTTATGTATCTAATGAAAGTGTCTATTTTTTACAAGCCATTATCAAAATACTGAATTTATGCTGGCACTGTGCAAATTGTTCTTTTCAAATCCAAAAGTTTTTAACAATGTACAGCGTTGAATGTTTGCAAATCCGTTGGGGCTTAATTTTTTTTAAGGATTATTGAAATAACCACTGGCCATAAGTAACGAAATAGACTAATTAAATTCTTTTTTTAAAATCAAGTACTTCTAACATTTTCTAAAACTGGATGGGTTTGATTGAGCTATGAAAAACTCATCTATATTTGTTAAAGGAGCAATAATGGTAATATTGTATAAGTTTCTGTAAAAATGCCCAATATACCCAAAATGCCTGCCGAAAATGCCCAAAATGCCGGGCATTTTCAGAGTAAGGCATTTTCAGGGCATTTTCGGCGTTTTGGGCATTTTCAGGGCATTTTCAGGAGGGCAGGCATAAAACCTAGGGCATTTTCATTTGTGCAACCCTGACTATAATAACGGATTATTTACAAATAAAAATTAGTTTACCCTGGAATCTTGTGTATTGTTTAGTGACGTCTTATTTAGAGCACTTCTTATAATGTATAGCCAGTATTGTAATGTATTTAGATATGTACATATTCCTTATAAGAGCATACCGCTATAAGAGCGCTTTTGGAGTGCTTTTAGGGATGCTCTTATAGAGAGAGTGCACTGTATGTCATGCAGGCTCGTGTTGAGAAAGGAAAACATCAAAGTTTTTGCTAAAGAACTTTAAAAGACCGTACTTGCCAAAATTCTTTTATGACGAATTCCTCAGCTGCATTTGGATTTTGCGTGTAATTTGGTTGTAAAATATCCTAGAATTGCATACACAATCTATTATTCTTGGAAGTTGAATTTGTTAAAAGCATTTCTTATGATTGGATTTTATGTCAGAATATGGACAGTACAGTGAGCCTCATTTTTACATTATTTGTATTTTGCTCATATAGATAAAAATAATCTGTGGCATCGCAAAAATTATTATTGAGAAATAACACCACAAATCATATATGTAGGCACATTTCCCTTCTTTAACTATCTACGTATGTATGGTCGTTTCAAGGAATTTCTTTTTATACGATGTTGGAAATATTCTTACAATACAATAGAGCATTAGAGAATATTATTCTCTGCGGATACTTTCTCTGAAACATTTCGTACTTTGTGGAAGTATTAAATAACATCAATGTTTTTATTTTTGAGACGTCCTGGAAATTATACAAAAAGAATGATTTCCCAGGTCGGGGCAGAATGGATCGAGCATAATTTTTAATCCCGTATTCAAGCTAACAATAAGGCTACAGTACCATGGGAAAGTTTCCTCAGTTTAAACAAAACTTATTTGTTCAATTCATCCCACTCTCTTTGGAAGCAATAACAGAGGAAGTACAAAGAATTAATTTAGTTTAGTTTCCAAAAGACATTATTTTGTTCTCTTGACTTTTGACATATTATCATTTTTTTTTGACTCCAGAAATTTATTTCTGTTTTGCCTTTTTCTGTTACTTCAAAGAAAAGTTGACAATATTGGTTTCGGACCTTGTTATCAAATTATTCTAAGAGTTCTTTTGTTTTTCGTCTATTGTAAATCCCAATCTCAAAGCCTTGTTGAGCTTGAAAGTTTTTTTAGCATCACAATGAGATAGGATCTGTTACCTCGAAACTGAGATGTATTTCTTCAGTTGGTGTTTATAAATTGAGTGTTAATTGAGTTCCTTCATATATGTTGCTCACTCCATACTCACAAATAATTACAGATAATTTTTTTAATAAATTGTTTTACAAAAGGCCGCAACGCCAGATTTAAACTCTTGTGAAATTTTGTGTTAGATACTTGAAAACTAAATACGAGATTTTAATCTTACTTTATGATTAACTTTTTTTTACAAACTTATAAATTGAATTTCATTCATTTAATTAATTCCGGGTCAGATTCAAAAGTAATTACTTGTAATAAATAATTAAATTAGAAAGTTGTTGTTGAAGCATAGACTAGAACAGGCTTCAGTTGTCCCTCAACACTTGTGCCAAACTAGTAGCAATGACAGACGCTACAATTATTTCAGAGGGAGAAGATACAACAACAATCGTTGGATCCTCCGCCTTTGAATCCATTCCTATAGAAGTAAAAATGATATTATTCTAAAGTAATTACCATTTGAAGGAAACCAAGAGAAAAAATCTTACTCCAATAATTATTGAAGTAACTATATGTGTGAATATTTTGAGGACATAGGAGTATCGAGCAGTATAGGATCTTAAGAAATTTGAGGGATGTAATTAAATCTAACCCAATGTTGTCTTTATTAAAAATAAAGGTCCTGAGAAAAATCTTCTCCTTCCTCTCCTTTGAAGACAACTTGAGGGCCCGGGATGTATGCACGCTCTGGTGTGATTTAGTGGATGAGAATCTCTCGTTCAATGTGCCTCTGGGAAATGAAACTTTGGGAACGGTCCAACTTATGAACCGTCCCATAAAGTCCTTATTTGTCTCAAATCTCACCAAAGAGATCTCCTTTGCGGATTCAATCCGAGGAAATATTGGGACCAAAGTTGATCATTTGTTTTTGGGGAGAGTCAGCCATCCCTATCCGAGCATTTCCCAGGACAATCTCATCGCATTGCTTACCTCCTTGAAGGAAATCACGAGCCTAACTATCTCTCCGCGGTCCCTGGACATCAAAGACTTGTCTCTATTTACAATGATCTCTTTAGGAAATGTGACAAAACTGGAAGTGAGCTTTCCCTCCCCCTCCCTCCCTCCCTCTACATATATTTCATACAAAAAAGGATATACACCCCATAGCATAACTATCTACATATATCTATAATTATGTATACGTCCCCATTTGAACACACAAGCTCACAATTATGTCCCCCTATATTTTTTACTCTATACCCCCCTCAAATTGACTCTCATCCCTGTGAACATAATTCAGATGCAATGGGGACATTTTATGACTTGATTTTTATTATGATATAAAAATGCAATTTATCAGCTGTACACTACAATTTCAAGAATTTTCAAGGCCCGGGGATACTCATTGAAATGAAAGGGTTTTCTTTTTTTTTTTCCCCTTGAAGATTCTAGTCCGTCGCTTGAGTGAGCTTGAGACTTTCAAAGGAATTTTACAACTCCGTCTACCCTCCCTCCAACATTTACGACTGGACTGGGAGAAAGTTTATGTGAGCAATGTGGAGAAGATGATGCCGCTCTATGAGGAGATGTATGCTTTCGTGGGACGACACAAGAGGATGCTCCGGACTTTGGACCTCTCCATGCCCTACCATTGGATTGATCGGCATGTGCCAACTACAGGGGATGACAGACGTTCGGAGATTCTGCGAACTCTACCTCAAGTCCAGCTGGAGTCTGTGATGCTCCAGGGATTGCCGGTGGAAGGCTCTCCAGTATTTAACTTGGGTAATTTCTGGAAAAAAAAATAAATAATAGGAGCAATTATTACAATAGAGTGACTCACTTTGAGCTCTATCTATATAAAATACATTTTGTCTCGGGGGGAAAAAAAATTTTTTTTCTCACATAATTACAGGATTCCATCTTCTAAACCATCAGAAATCCCTGAGGGCATTATCCCTGAAAGATTTGAAAGTGGGCTATTACACGAGGCTCCGGCCCTTATTCCTCAGTTCCGCGGGGACCCTTACAGAATTAAGGATGGAGGGAGCCAGCATGGGTGCGAGTAGCTATGGTCCCTTCTCCTGCCAACTCCTCAAGCCCTGTCTGAATCTACGGAAGCTAACCATTCATAATCCTCAGATTTCCGAACTGACGCGCATTGAGGACTTACCCCTTGGACTGGAGGCTCTGTCTTTAAAAATGCCAATTGATGGGAGAGTCGTCTACTCTTGGATCTGGTCAAACCTGGTAGACTTGAAGGAGCTGGGGATCCGCCCGACCCTTTGGGACTCCCACGCTGTGGTTGACATCAATCATTTCCAGCATCTCCTGGCCCTGCCTCATTTGACAAAGCTGACTTTATCCGATGGACTCTTTCAGAGCCGGGAAATCCTGGAGTTTACTCAGAGAACCTCCGGACTTACGCTCAATGCTGCTTCCTACTCCTGGCCCGACTTAGTCAATGTCTACATTCATGTGGATCGAGAGGTTTACTCGCCGTAGACAGACACTCCGTCCTCTCCCCAGCCTCATCCTCAATTGGTGTAATTCCTGGGAGCAGCATTACAACTATAGAGGGGATTCCTTCAAGGGATATTTCTGTCTAAACCATTTCTGTTGTTCCTCGAACATGAGGCTCTTTTATAAGAGCGTCTGTCATAGCTCGAGCTCACTGTTTACTACATAACTGTATAACAATAGATAGATACGTACATCCCAAATGTAGAGTAAAAATAGAGGGAGCTGTAGATGGGAACCTTTGAAGAAACACCAGTTGTTGTCCCCGGGGTGTAGGCAATAAATTCTTATCTGCTAACATCTTTATGCAAAATCACATTTTGCTTAGGAGATACATACAATAATTTTCCGGCAAATATTTATATTAAAAGACTGAGAAGATTTCTGGGTATAGGGGTAATTAAGACCCCTTACATGAAGATACTGCAGTGTGGATATAATGTGTGTACTTGTACTCTGAAATGTTTTATATTGTAAGAGGCTAAAAATTGTCTACAACAAGAGTGCGTCTCACAGTGCCCCTGTAATATAATATAAATTGTCCTACTTGTAACAGGTTCATATGTAATTATGTATAATTATTACATACTTGTGTATTACGCTCTAACAGGAGAATTTAGTTTATTTTAAGGGCACCTTCACAAACAGCAGGAACTGTGTAAGCAACCCACGCTAACAAGCGGCTCAGCCAGCAGAACTAAATACTTGTGTGAGTAAATATCGATCAGTTCCCATCTCATGTCAGGGCTTGTTAATAAAAACAATGCCCGGGTCCTCACATCATGAAAAAAAAAAACCTCCAAAAATACAATGAGGCTTTTCCAGTACTTCAATGGAGAGAGGTGCTTTTGAGAGCTGAAGAATTAAAAGTGAGAGAAAATTTATATTCAAATCCCTCCGAGCCAATACACATACATAAGAATCATATAAGGTTTTCATAATTAGATATGTGACATAATGAGCGTCCAGTGTAGCATGTACGAAAGAATTGAGAAATCCGTGGAAACTTTTATGATTACAAAATTTGAATTCTTTCGGTAGTTGTTTTGAGTCAAGATTAAAAAAAGGAATATGAAACTTGTCTCGGGCCTGTTTGGCAATAAAAATGGAAAGTAATTCCGTGGAGCTTTCCAGGGGAAATTTGTGGAAATTTCAGAGGGGAAATCCTATTATTGACGCAATAAAAGAAATGGGAGAGAATTAATATTGGGACGCAGCAATGCCTTTTGGAGTTCTGTAGGAATACGCAACAATTTAATTTCGAACTCAAGGAGGAGCAAGGCCTTCTTTCTATAAAATTAAAGTAGATTGATGAGTTCATTCCCACACCAATGGCAGATGTCTCGGGCTAGGTATACATATTGTCTTAAAAATTTATCACCTCCTCAAAGCCAATAATCGGAATTTCATACAGTGGATACAGTACACACGTTTTATGAACGAGCTCTCCTAGAAGACATTTCTAAATTATGCCTTGTCTAAATCCTGTAATAATTACCAGAGGGGGAGGGAGTTTTTAATAATTTGCAAATATTTTTCGCAACAGTTTAAAAATACAGAATTGCATATGAGCAGAGTAACCTGGACGGGAGGAGTGCACTGTATTTAACACTATAGAATATAAAAATGAGCCTGACAGTTCCCAACTCTTCAAGCTCATCCTCACCTCTTGGCTCTATGAAGATCCTCATATAGAAGGGTTCATGGTTGCTCAAGCACATAAGATAGAATTAAATTCACATCTGAAAAGATACATTGAATCGATTTCATTCCTTCCCTTTTGCTCCAGCACTTGATTCAGATCCGAAGGCCATTTGTCACATATCCAGGTACATGGCTAACTATGTATGTATGTATAAGCACATATAGTAGTAGCTTTCATTCAAGTACAAAATGCTACTTGTGAATGTATGTGTATGTACATATGTGTGAATGTGTGTGTGTGTGTGTGTGTGTGTGTGTGCAGAGCAGAGTGTATCTGGAAATTCCGCTTGAACTCCTTCTGAGAAGCTCTTGGTTGATTTGAGCTTCAGGAGGAAATTTGACACTATAGAAATTTGTTCCTCAAAAAAATCCTCCTTGCTCGGCCCGTATAGCCGGAGAAAGTTCCCGGGTGAAATAATTATTGTCGGACTGGTCCATAAACCACATTTTACACAATTATCGTAAGGACACTGCTAGTCCAGGAATAGTGTTTTACAGGGAAGGATTTCCCTATAGAACACATGCAATGTACATAGTATAAAGAGAGAGAGAGAGAGAGAGAAAAGGAAGTTATGGAACGGCTGAAAAATATGGTAGAGCTCTGCCTTATAATTTCCCCCAGACTGGTCCTGGCTTCTCTCCAGCAATAAAATTATGAATGAGGCTGACCACCGTGGTCCGAAGGAAGAGGGATTTTTTTCAGAGGAAAAAGTTTTTGTCAGGAGAAAATAGATAGACAACGGCTGGGTAAAATCCCACTTAACTGTGTATAAACTTCGAATCCTCCCCGAATTTCTTGTGTTTTAGCAATGGGCAAATGTAGGTCAAGTGTACAGTTGGCTCACTCATTGTCATCTCCTTTTACTCCAAGGATCGTTCCCGAGCCTTTAACCAGGGGCATTGACTTTT
The DNA here is from genome assembly GCA_947179485.1 of Allacma fusca. Classification (NCBI taxonomy): domain Eukaryota; kingdom Metazoa; phylum Arthropoda; class Collembola; order Symphypleona; family Sminthuridae; genus Allacma; species Allacma fusca. The sequence goes on from OX359248.1 coordinate 50,013,007, forward strand.
ATTGTGTGTGAGGGAGGGAGGATCAGTGTTTAACACTCTGGACATGGAAGTGCGTCTCGGCTCGTAAAACCGACAAATAGATGCTCCCAGGGGAGAGATATTTCATATAATTTTATATGTCTTCCTGACCTTCCTCGCTGGTAGTTGTTTTTGGCAGAGGGAGCTCGTCTACAATGGACTTTCCCTGCGAGAGATGCCCAAGGAGTGAAAGTAAGAGAGAGAGAGAGAGAGAGACTTTTGTATTTAAGGCCGAATGTAATTTCTCGTTTGAGACAACAATTGGCCCTGTTTTAATAAAAGTATGGGATTGTGTAAGTTACTTTCTGACTCATCTCCAGACCCATGGACACATCCCACACACACCGGGATGATACTATAGTCAGAGTGTGCCTTCAAGTTATTGTGGGAGAAAGTCCGGGATCCGTACCATTGGAAATGAGATAGTGTGTAAAATTTGCTGTGAAAGGGGAATTTTTGGAAGAATAAAAAATTAAGGCTTCCCGGGAATCAACTCCTTTTCCGGAACAGTTCCTTCCCAATCATGGACCCTGCACTTGTTCTATTTATTGAGGTAATTTATCTCTGGGTTGGAATTCAATGGGGAAATACTTTCCGTACTTTCACCCGTTATTCCAGTCTTCCCTTGTTATGAGAGACTTTATTCTGGGAGGATCATTGTAGGGACAAAAATGTTTCAGGACGGATCCACACAATGTTATCCTTCCGACAGATAAGAGCATGTAATTATTACAGTGTACTCCTGCTATGAACGGACCTCTATAAAAGAGTTCACAAAATTCACTCTTGAGGTAAAAACAAAAATTGTTTGAGATATCCTCATTTAATCCAATGGAAAGCTTTCTCCCCACCAGAGCTTCAGATTTAAGATCTCGTACTTTCTCTCGTGCTTTCTCTCGTGCTTTCTCTCGTACTTTCTCTCGTGCTTTCTATCTTGCTTTCTCTCGTGCTTTCTATCTTGCTTTCTCTCGTGCTTTCTATCTTGCTTTCTCTCGTGCTTTCTATCTTGCTTTCTCTCGTGCTTTCTATCTTGCTTTCTCTCGTGCTTTCTATCTTGCTTTCTCTCGTGCTTTCTATCTTGCTTTCTCTCGTGCTTTCTCTCGTGCTTTCTCTTTCTCTCTCTCTCTTTCTCTATCTCTCAGAGCAGCTATTACGAAAGTATGAGCTGCACAAGATGTTCATGACGATCTGCTTAGGAGAACTTTCATAAAGACAATGGACTGTACCTGATCCTACCCATCATTGCCTCTTCCTCTCTTCTGAGTCTTCCCAGAAAGCACATCTGCTTCGGACGCACTTGGGCGCTCAAGAGGATACTCTGCCCGCATCCTTTCCCTGGTCTTAAGTAGGCCCTTGTAAGTTTACAGGGGAGACACGAGCTCAGCTCCCTGTAGAATGTAATTGTTATGTATTTACATACATGTAATTACATATATAGTATTATTTCCTCAACTCCTCTGAAACGGGCTTTGAAGGGCTGACCTTTCCAGGTTTGTTTACTTCTCGAGTAATCGTTCTCGAAAAGAAAATGTAATAATGCGTGTAATTGGACGTAATACTTCCAAATTGTTTTTCTTGCGAAACTTTACTTTCTCCCAGAAGTTCACCCATTTACAGGGGACTCCCCATAGGGGAGGCTCCCTGAAGGGAAGTCCACAATTGGACAGGATCCTTCTGTATATTGTCACAATATGATTTTTTCTGAGGAGTGCAAATATTTGGGGCAAGTGGAGAGTTTTTCCCTTCCCTATAATAACTGCAGGGATTTATGTAGGGTTCACTGTAGCCCTGGAGAAAGCAGAGATTGAAAGGGGGAAGTTTAGAGGAAGGAACAAGCCTTGCATTAAAGATTTCCAACTAATCCCCCTTACATTGCTTTCTACTCGGAAATTGCAATGTCTCAATAGACTTTTGGGAGGAAGCTGTTTGGGAGAAAGTGTCTTGCTCTTGTGGAGTGAGGCTCCACGGAACCTGTCAGACATTTTTCTTATTGACTTATTTCCATGTGCGAGACAGCCCCATTTTCAAAAGTACTAACTGTGCTTCAGCTGTCGTTCCTCTTAATAAATAATTCATTTTAGGGAGCAACTTACTCCTGCTCAGTGTCTCGCCCGAGTGTGTACTCACGAGTATTTATAAATACGTGTGTGTGTGTGTGTAAAGTCCACTCTCACTACTGCAACACCCCTTCGTTACAACAGGGTCACTTTTGGGGGGGAAAATTTCTGTTAAAAAATACTCAACCCAACATTAATTTTTCCACGTATATTGCATAATTTTAAAAGGGATAAATTTTTGGGCTGTATGAGATGAGCTGTTACAAATGTCCTGTCCTGTCTCTACTATTACTTATATGATCCCATGAAATTCCGTACGGTTGAAGGGAGTGCAAAATGTGCAAATGCATACAAGGGAAAGTTCGGGGTAGGCTCTCCACCTTCATTAATAATTGCCCTTGGCTTATGTATAGATACGTATACATAATTATAGGTATACATACATCTGCAGGAGATTATAGATCAATGAGAAAAAGTTATTTATTACATGTGCAGCAAACTCAATGCAGTTTTAATGTCCCTAGGGATCCGCCTGACTTCTGTCTTGAGAGTGGTAGATAAGTAGGGGGGATCTTGAAGGAAATCATGCATCTGTTAGAAAAAATAAATTGGAGGATGTGTATGTTTCGTGGGATGACATATACGTGACATATTTGATATTTATGCCTATGTTAATGTAGAATTGAGATGGTGAAATCATGCAACTTCCAATTCCCAGGGTGACACTAATTCCTGAGAATCTTCCGGAATTATCAGTAATGCATAGATACTTCTGGTTCCGAAAATATCTAACCGGAGTGAAAGCACGTCGTGGAATTTAATTTTGTGGCTAGCGCTAAGTGTTACCCGAATTTTCCAGCCCCAAATAGATTGTCAGAATCCGACACCTCACAGCACAATGTATTTTGAATACCCTCGGATATACATAAGTGGTTTCATCAAATATTTCCACCCCGCTCCTGCTCCATATCAATTTCAAATAATTAGCTCTAATTCTCACGAACCGCTAAAATCTCCGCCAGAAAAGTTTCTGGGAAAAGGAAATCTGATACTTATTTTGTATAGATCTCTTGAAAATATTCTGAAAATTAATTCAATCATCGTCAATAATTTTTAACTCTGAGAATTTTAAAACCCGCAAAATTTTCGCCCTCTTACAAAGTCAACAAATTCCGGGCTAAAGTTTTAAGTAAAAAAAAAAAAAAAAAAAAAAATCTCTTTATTGTCTTTAAGTACACATACTATGACAATCTTACAATTCATTGTTTACATTGCATGTTAATTGGGGGATGGGACGCAGCCCAATAATCTTAACCTAATTTGCTTAAACTATGGAGGAGAGAGAGCAAGGTAACATAGAAGGAGATAATATCCCACGACGAACTGTGGGTGCACTGTCAAGCTATGGCAGGGACACCACTATCCCAATGGCTCGGTAAATCCACTCACGTTGAAGTGAGCGTTGGGTGTGTGCTAACTAGCAGTACATCCCACAGAACCCAACATCTATCTCTCTCTTTCCCTCACCTCCGCGACAGCAGGGGCACTGGGCTTTGAAGCCATTCCTCAACGATGGTAGTTGAGTACATTCAGTGCTGGACTACTCCTGCTGCCGCTAAAGTTTTAAGTAAAGCTTCGCAATTCAGAAATTTATCCCGGAAAATTAATTCTAGCACACATTTTTTTAAGCTAACAATAAGTAATAATTATAGCTTTAGAAAACATTTCCCTGGAAAGATATTCCAAAAGGGTGGGAAATTTAAAAATTTTATATAACAAAAAAATATGGGAAGATCTTGGAAGCAAATATGGGAATAAAATTCCATTTATATTTACATTTGCGCTCATTGTAGCCAAATTCTTTGGGGGTAAGTTAAAAAAGATTTTTGATAGATTTGTAAAATATTTACAGGAAAGATAAAATTGTGGTGGAAAATATTGAGAAATTTTAATCCATGGGTGGTTTTATGATTTGTAGGACCAAGTTCTAGATATACGGTGGATCCGGAAGAAGTGAAAATAGGAAGATACACAAGTAAAAGGATTTTCGGAAATGTTCCATCAAATTTCCTATGAACGCATTTGGGAAATTATATGAGCCTGCCAGAGTATTATTACCATCCAAGTGTATGATTAAAGCTAAAAATCTAAGATGGAATTTCAGTAGCACGTTTATCACAATGCCAGCTGACAAGTTGGGGGGATATCTGGTTGAGGCAGGGAAAGCATTGACTATAGAATTTGACACAGATCTGATTTTCACAGGGGTAGCATTTCCATAGGAAAGCATTTAAATTTAGCTCTAGGGATGCCTGCATGAGTTTACAGTGCGTTATCTCTATAAGAGTCACTATAAGTTCCAGATTATAACAAATTTTAATCCTTGATGGGATGCTCTCCTCAAGGGACTGTACTGCATCCGTACATATCTAAATATGTACATAATTATATCCACACACTGCAATTTTTATGAAAGCGCCGAGGCGCGAGAGAAAACTCAAACGCTAATTGTGCGTGGAAACCCGAGTAGAAATGGTTGGTCAGATGAACGTCTGGATATGGTAACTGACAATAGTTGACGTTAAATTGACTAAACTCAAATTTTCGGTCATATATGGGATGTCGCATGAACGTCAATGTGACTATCGCAAATATGTACACAATTCGCAACGAAAGAACAGCGTTCTTTGAACATCAAGTTCTAACGTTAATTAATAGAACATTCATCACGTTTTGTTAACGTAAAATTATGGGCATATAACGACAGTGACTTTATCGATGGTTATAGTTACGTGAGCCTGACGTAAATACCAATAGATTCTAGCACTTGCCTCCTATACACACATTACGTCAAGCCTGCTCGTTGTTATAACGTCAAATTTAGGTCAAACATGGTAACCCCGGCACATGCGTATTTACAAACTGGCTGAGAGCGTTGTTTAGATCCAAGTTTTTATAAGCTCCAAGTTTAAACTCTAGATGACATGATTCATTTATCACTTTTCTCTAACTTCTAACAGTCAAAGTTGGGAGCTCTGTTCGTAAAATTTTCAGGTAAGCAATATAAATTATTATTTTAAATACAAGTCCGGTGTATCGTTTCATTAGCAATTTTTCAACTTACAGTTATTAGAGTTTTAGTTTTAGATATGTACAAGTTGTGTATAGAGTATATCAAAGGTAACAAGTGAATGTAGATAAGGATGTGCTTGTTGTTAGTTATGAAATTCTAATTTTTAATTATTCTCAATAATAATTATTATAGTTACAAATTGCTGTCAACTTTGAATGTTAATTTTACATTTAAGTGGAACCAATACTATCAAGTATATGTATGTACCTACCATTAATCAACTTCTATCCAGTAACCAGTTTCATGCACAAGGGCAAACAAAAAATAATTTGTGAATGAATACAATTATCTAAAATAATATTTAGCTACAATTTTTTTTAAAGTAGGTAATTAATTGTGGTGCCTTGTTTTAAGTTACAAATCAGTATATAAAGCATAATAGATATTTTTGTTATTTTCAGGTTTAATTTTTGGAGAGGGCAGAAAATGATATCTGGAATCAAGAATTTGGACTGAAGAATACTGATTGGTTACCTATGAATGATTATCTGGAGAGTAATATGAAATGCACTATTTATTTATTTGTTTGTGGCAGAATTTAATCAGTAAAATATATTTTAACCTACGTGAAATGGAGACCTTAATTTATGTTGCCTAAACAACGATATTTGACGTAAACCAGACGTCCTGTTTCAAAGTAATATTTTCGTAAGTATCTGACGTTCAGCTGTCGTTGTCAAAGCGGACATATTGTATTCAGCTGGACGTCACAACTGGACGTTGTTCGGACCAATTGACGTTAAGTTTTAACGTACTACTAACGGTGCACTGACCAAAATTTCTACTCGGGAAGGAACTGTAAATGGCATCATGGAAATTCTCTGCTTATGTTTGATACCCGATCCTTAAATTTGACTTTCCCTTTTCCTACATGTATGCAAATATTTGGAGTTGTCTCACATTACCCCGATATTAATTTTCCGGGTTTGAAGACAAGGACATTATAAATGTCAAATTTTGGAGCTATTACCAGGGATGCTGTTACCCGAATATTTTATGTTTTTCTTACTAGAGATTTTATATTTATACAGAGCCTATATGGTACGGCTGATTGCCAAAAGGAACCATCCAGATTTTCATAATTTCCTGTTTCCTTTAAAAGATCAGCTCGGCGGTCGAAATCGTACGTGTAAAATCTGCCACTTAAAATATTCCCCTCTCAAAGCTAATTCCAAGTCCTGTGATCACGTTTTGGCTCAGTTCACAGCCGGGCCATTGGAAATTGAAGCATGCTCTTGATGAAGTCAAAGGAAACCTTCCCTGTAAAAATAGGCCTGAACAACTGGGAACAACAGGAACACATTGAAAATGATTTCCCCAAAAATAAATTGCCTGAAAATGTTAGGCTCCAGAACAAAAATACAATAGATTTTAAGGGGATTGTGACGCCAGTTTTTTGATGGGCTTCAAAACAAATATTTCTAGAATTTTCTATTTATTTTCTCAAAGGCATTTCCTGGGAAATCTTTTGGTAGGAAATGTACTGAGAAAAATAGCACTTGAAATGCAAAATGAGCTTGTGGTGTAAAAGAATAGATTCGGAAATTAATGATTCCAGACATGAGGAGACATTCATGATACCCTTGCAGAAATGGGATAATAACCGAGGAAAACAAATAAATAAATCCAATGAAATTAAATGCAGCGGAATGTACACAAAATTTTATGCCCAAGTCTGGCGCCATACGCTGCTTCCATTCGAAAGTCTTGAGGAAGTCCCTGGAGGAAGTTTAAGGTGCTTGTAATCACTGGTGTAAATTTTAGTGCTGATATTTTGTAGCTTAAGACATATGTTCGAGCTATGAAAATGTTATGTGTGGAAATAAATGGTGACTTTATTTTCAGTGCTCAATGAATGAAAAAAAGTATGAAAAAATAAGGAGCTTGTAAAGCTGGGAAAGCTGAGAAAACAAGAACAAATGCTGAGGCTTTGCTTGATGACACAGATGTATGTACAAGGAGGCATTATCCTTTGGGAATGTAATCTTCCAAATACTCAAGTTTTGGAAGACGGAGGAGTGATATTGTAAGGGGAGCACACCGTATGTGAGATGAATGGATATATGTACGATTAGGTAAATAAGGTTGGGAGAGGTGGACAATAAACTCGAGAATGATACAGTCAGTGAAGCAAGATGACAAATCTGTTTGCACTTCTCCCGTATACTTCATAATTGAAATACTAGCAAATCCAGTGAGGTGGAAGGAGGGCATTGGGTTGGACTAATTTCTTCATTTATTGCTTTTCGCCTCCTTCCCCCGTGAAATGACTGAAGATGTGAAAAACTATTTTACTCAGGACAGCAACGCGGATCCCCAAATCCTCCGTCTCTAAAACTTATTGGTTGTGTGCTGTCCTTGAGGAGCGTTCACAAGTGACGTCGGAGGAAGTTGTAGGATTTGAGCGGATAAGAATGGGATAAAAAAACGATGATAGTCATGAAAACACTGAACTTTTACTGTCAAAGCTTAAATTTTGGTGAGAAACTTATAAAATTATTATTCAAATTTGTATCAAATTTCGCACAATATTCGATAAAATGTGACCTAAAATTCCTATCAATTTCGACATAAAATCCCACTCATTTTTACCCCATCAATTTCTAATCAAAATTCTCCAAATTTTATTCAAAATGTATCAATGTTTACCAAAAATTGTACTCAAGCTTTTATTCAATTTTACACCATATTCTATCCAATTTTTACAAACATTCTATCAAGTTTTCCCCAAATTGTTTTCAAATTTTTCCGATAATTTAGCGAAATTTTTCCCCGAGAATTTTATCAAACTTTACCCAAAATTTGAGCAATTTCGCATGAAACTTTTATTCAATTTTTCTCAAAATTCAATTAAATTCTACTCAAAATGCAATTAAATTCTACTCAAAATTCAATTAAATTCTACTCAAAATTCTATAAAATTCTACTCAAAATTCTATAAAATTCTACTCAAAATTCTATAAAATTCTACTCAAAATTCTATAAAATTCTACTCAAAATTCTATAAAATTCGACTCAAAATTCTATAAAATTCTACTCAAAATTCTATAAAATCTACCCAACATTCTATTAAATTCTACCCAAAATTCTATAAAATTCTACTCAAAATTCTAAAAAATCTACCCAACATTCTATTAAATTCTACCCAAAATTCTCTTAACTTTTACCCAATCCTCCCCAAATTGTGTTTCAGTTTCTTTAAATTTTACCCCACATTCTATCCAATTTTAACGAACATTTTGTAACGTGTTTCCCAAATTTTCCCGAGAACTTTACCCAAAATTTTACAAAGTTTTTAAAAAACTACTACAAAACTTTACCCAAAATAATGTCAAATTTTACATATAATAATTTCAAACTTGACCCAAATAATTTCAAATTTTACCCAAAATAATTTCAAATTTTACCCAAAATAATTTCAAACTTTTCACAAAATAATCTCAAACTGTTCCGACAATTTTAGCAAATTATCCCCAAAGGATCAAATTTAACTAATTATTAATTCCTACTTTTGACCAAAACTGGACTTAATTATCCCAGCTGTCTTCCAAAAATATCCCCAAATTTCATCCCAGTATTTACCCACATTTGCTTAAAACTGTCACAAGAAACAAAAATAACTAAACATACACACTGTTCTCTCCTCGGATTAGCCTGAACCTGGAACAGAACCTTTCCGGACATTAGTTGTGGCCATTCCCCGAGTCATCCGACCGTGTAGCTCTTGAGCCGACAACCATTGACTATTCATGTCCTTATTTGAATTCGGCATCGGCGGCTGGAATGATTAAACATTTGTTTTCAATGAATTCCACTGCGGTGTTGTAACTCCATCCCATGTGATCACATTACGGGTGCTTTGTGGGAGCTAATTTTAAAAACACTTCATTTCCTACAGATGTAAAACGGTTCCTTTGACTGCGGAAGTCCTCAGTGGGCCTCCTTCAGAAATAACACACAGCAAGAGTCATCTGGGCTAAAATTATTTTATGGCTAAGTCGTTTCACTTGGTTGGAATTCCCATCCACACCTGTCATGCACTCTCAATGAATTTTAAGGACTGAATTTCCTTCCCCCACTAAATCCAAGCCTACATCTCTCATTGCTGTTGTGCGTCCTTGGACAGGGAAGAAAATCCCCGAACCAATAATATTATTACAGTCGTGCTCTTCCAGAAACAACTCCACTGGATTTCCAGTCCACTCCAGTTCCCTCTCCCACACTTTCTTTTCCTCCAACAACGGTTCCATCCCCATTATCTCCCATTTGTTAAAAAAAATTTAAACACACTATCATTTAAACAAATTTATTTTAATACAAAAGCTTCCTATTTTTAAAACCCAAAATTAACTCTTTACTCAGTCTCGCTCTCACGAGTCCACCCCATTGTCAAATGCACTCTTAAAAAAGAGACTCCCCTCAAAAAATGCATTTTCTCTACATTCAAAGGAATGACTTGCAGACAAATTGTCATGGAGTTCATTTTAAGCTTCATTTACCTCTCGTTCCTTTTTTCCTAAAAGCATCATTCCACAGAAACCTCTCTCTCTATTAAAACTCCCACCTCGCCCCCCCCCCACATTCCAAAAATATACAGGAAAATTGTCAGTAAATTTATGAGTGTATCACTTTGCCCCAGTCTTATGGAAATCCCGCAGGTCGTGCATAAGTAGATACCCCAGTTTGGAAGAAGAACCAGGAAACTGACTACTTACCATACATTAGCAAGATTTATTCCAGAGACCTCTTCCTCCTTTCCCTCCAGAAAATCCTACAACTCAGAATAAGTTTATTCCCTAGAATTTGGGGACCTGACAGTCCCGGAGTTTTAAACTGAGATAAATAATTCCCCCGTATTTCCCTGGATTTTCCCAGGGAATGATGAGGTGGGTCCTTCCTTCCCCAGCCCCGGTAAATTTCCCAGGTAGAATTTGTTTCTAATTTATGAGGACCTCTCCTCCAATGACATGGGCTGTTCGGGAGGGCCCCGGTAATTACATGCCGTTCCGGGAAGCTGGAACAATTTACAAATGCGAGCTCCAAGCATAAATAAAATCCTCTAATTAGGTGCCACTGACACGGCCAATTATCATTTATTTCTCATTTTTCCCTCCAAGATTCGATCCATCCTTTGAGTCTCCATCCCACACTGCTCTCCTCACTCCCGCAGATATTTATATTGTCGGAATATTTACCTCCAATTACGATCAAATCCAGTATCTATAGTAGCGCATAATTATAATTATTTTACAGTCATATTATAAATCAGGCGGGATTTCTCCTCAATTCCTGAAAGGAATGAAAAAGAAAGTCCTGGAATTAAAAAGGGGTTGAGGAGAGTCAAATTCTTTAATAATAATTTTGTTTTATTTCAAGGGGAAATATTGAGGAAGAACAAATTATCGGACACACCCTGTTTACATATATATATATATAATTATATATAATTTCCTCTACAATATATTTTCAATTAAATATATGAATCTCGAAACGCATCTTATCCCTCAGGTATTTTTTGTATATAATTATGTTAATTACGAAAAATGGCTCAGAGTTAATTTAACAGCACGAGGGGATTAAGTGGAATGTCAAATCATAGTTGTTATTCATTTTAAGATGAGTCTCCCTTGTGTGTGTGTGTGTGTGTGTGTGTGTTTTAGCACTACAGTTAAGAATATATAGAGGGGTCTATATCATCTATAGATAGTGTAATTAAATATATTATTTTAATTTTAGCTCTCAATCTACATATGAACATAAGATCTATGATAAATTGTAATTAAGTAGTACAATTTAATTGAGTACTGCTTCTTTACCGAGTAATAATTTAAATACTAATTTCCTGAAAACAGGAGCTCCGTAATATTATTTACGATATTTACATTAAATTTTTTATTTTAATCCTAATTACAACTTGATAGCTTTCAAGTATACAGAGATGAGAGTCTGTCATTGTGACAGCTCAAAATTCTGAGTTAACTCAATGGGAGTCTAAAATCCTCAATATTTCAGGATTCATGTCCGGAATGGGGAAATGTGTGAAGTAATTATTATTAATGCTGCTCTTAATGTAGGACATGCTCAGAGTATAGAATCCCTCTATAACGTTCCATATAGTAATTATTAGAGTAGGGTTGAGACGCATCTTTACAATATAATAAAATACATGCGTTACCTTTTGTATGTGTTTGTATGTGTGTGTGTGTGTGTGTTAGTATTTTTGTATGTACAGGGCTTATTTTAATTTTAATCTAGAGATAAAGTATATTGTTTAACTATTTTTATATTTTACTTTTTGAAAAATATTAGTAGGATTTTAGGTACAATTTTTCCCCTATCACTTCTTAATTCAAGGATTTTTGAGTCACTGATCCTTCAAAGGGTTGGGGATTGGTTCTGCGGGTTTATTTTTCCCGTCGTATTTCCTTCGTCTCGCTCGTTTTGTTTCCTTCCTGGGTTTACATATTATGTAGTAATTATGTAATTACTATAACGAAAAAAAACAGATTTCCCCGGAGGTCCTGGCTTTTCCCCGTTGTGTATCGTAAACTTGATTGTACTTCCTCAAATTCAGCCCCAGGGGTAGAGAGTCTCAGGACTCCCCAATTCCCATGGATTTTGAGAGGAGCCTCCTTCAACACAATTCCCACCTTCATCATATCACATAACCATTCTGCGGCTCCTTCCACTTGACGACTGTAATTCGGCTCTGACTATAAATATACATACCTTATAGTATACATACAATGGTTGGGTGGTCATATTGTTCTTATACAAATGCTGGTATTCTTATCCCTAGGATTTATATGTGATTACATAAGTTTTAAGAGTCAATATAAAGTTAGATATTTGATCCAAGTGCTCCTAAAATTCTTACAGCCCTATTTGTAAATATGTAAGGGCGTGATAGAGGGATCTTTTCTTGGGCTAAAAACTCACTTGGAACTCCAGTTTTATTCCCCCTTCAACACCTTCCATCACTAGGGTAAGGGATCCAATGTCTCACAGTGCACTAGCTCTAGGAGAGCATCTCAGTGAAAGCGCAAAATTTCAATGACATAACATATCCCATCATAGAAGTGGAAATTAACATTGTGTTATTTTTTGGGATTGTCTCTAATAATATAGTCTCTAAAATATTTCTGACGCTACAAAATCATCTGAAAGAAATCTCTCACATTCAGTGTTAATAGAAGGAGAGCATTTAAATCAGTATCCTCCCTATATAGCAGCACTGTCTTGGGTATAGAAAAATCCCAAAAATTTCTCAAATATTTTGTAAGGAATTTATAAGGGATTTTAAGGGAGTCTCGAATAGTTAGACTGGACTGTATCCCAACTCTAAAGTAGATACTTGAAGGAAGATGAGGAAGATGAGGAAGATGAGGAAGGAGATGAAGACGGGGAAACAGCCCCTTGGAGCATCCTTTACTGCGGTTATAATGACGGCCATATATGTAGCCCCTACACAAATAAAAGGTAGGTCTCAATTTCTCCCCGCAATTTCCTCCTTCAATGTATTTCTCCATATGTACGCTGATGCACTGGAGTGGAGAAAGTCTTATATCTATAGTTTAGGTATAAACCCCAAATCCAATGATTCCTACACTGACAGGAGCAAGAGGAGTCTTCCATGCTTCCTTGTACAATGGGGGAATTAATTACTCCATTAATTCAACCGGGCCTTGTTAGACCTCACACACATACATAATTACATAGGGGTGTTGTAAACACTGCTGTCTGGGAGCCCTAACTCTGTGAGAGAAAGGTGTGGAGAAAGTCCAAGGTCAGCCCCGGCCCCTTCCTCCAATTCCCAGAACTTCCTTCCGGTACAGTTCGTAAACAAACCTGACACTGAGTCATGAGGAGATTAGTATACGGATGGGCTATCCCCATCCGTCCCTATACATAGGCTGTACCTTGACAGGTCATAAAATCTCCTAGTGAAGATAAACTGGAGAAAGGGAAAAAAGCACGGGGTTTAATCCTAAATAGAGTGTAGGCTCATTCTACAAGAATCCCTAAATTGTTTCCTCACATATTTACAAACTTGCTCCCATTTAATAGAATGTAAGTCTCAACCCATCATATTTTAGTGTGAGGAATCCTATGAACAGCAACTTCCGCTTATTTCTTTTTTTTTTTTTCAAAGGGGTAATTCTACAGTAACAGGGGAACTGTACTATAAAAATATCTCAGTAAAATATGAACTTGTCGGAACTTCATAGAATTTTACTTCCATCAAAAAGAGCACTGGATTTCCAGAGGTGAGTTCTGTCTTGACGTCATTAGAACCTACTACAACGTGCTTCCAATAAAATATTTCACAGTTCACAGGGAATAATAGATACACTTCCTTCATGCGCAGTGGGTTTCAAAATTATAAAATTGGAATTCAAAAGCTTCCTTTAATAGCACTGGGAACTTGAGTGTCTGGAACTAATTGGGGAATTTTTCTGAGGGATTTTCAGAGAAAGTTTTGCTTCTTCAAGGGAGGACGTTATATCCCGTTGGGACTGTACTGTAGTACAAGAAAGCATCCATTTGTGCTCCCAGGTGTTTAACACTAAGTTAACTCTGACATTACAAATTGTAACTTAAGCCAAGGATGGATATCTACTTTTAGCTCCCCCGAAAACTATACTGTTCCTGTGGAAGGAAAAGTAATGGCTGTTGTAACCATTTATTGTTCCGTATTTGACTTGGCCCGTGGTACTTTTGAGCGGGCCGTAATAAAATAGGGAGGAGGCAATCCCTCAAGTGTATGTACGTCCCATGAAACGAATGTTGTAACCTACTGTAAGTTGCAGTTCTAAGGGAAAAATTTCCATCCGTAATGACATGGAAAGCCCAGGAAGGAAATATTTCAGTTCCTTAAAAATTCAAACCAAATTTTATATTTAATCCGTTATCCTTAAAGTTTTGGGGAGGAGAAAAATTGGTGTCAATCAGTTCCCACGTACAAAAAAAACTAATGAAATTATTCTTCAGAATCATTCCACTATGTATATTTATATGAAAAATCCTTGGGACTAGGAGACTGGACTGATCCCTGAATCTCAAGTCAAATTCCCAGAAACTTTCTCAAACTTTGTTGGAACTTGTTGCGGAAATTATGACTCCCAGAACTTTCCGTTTCGGGAGCCCTTAACGAAGGAGAATTGAGTGAGGGAGAGGGAAGGGGATAAAAACTCATTAAGAAAATACACAATTCTGAGAATGTCAACATGAAGGGAAATTTGACAGTTTCGGGGAGGGCGTACATAAAAGGGGATAATTACTCATTAGCTCACATTTTCCGACCACGTTGTTTTTCACGCCAGTACTTTAAAAGAAACAGATCTCGTAAAATGTTCATACCGCCGTGTTAAACTGAAACCAGGACTTAAATATGTATGTGATGAGAGTCTGATGGTAAATGTTTCCCTCAATAAAATCTCCTGTTAATGAGTATAGGGCTAGGAGAGGCGGGGAATTCATTTCAAGGACGAAATAATTACAAGCTTTAGAGTGAATTGACATAACTGGGACTCGAGAAATGTTCTGTAATCAGCTCATTTTTGAGGGATTCATGTGGCAAGAGGAATCACTCTGTCCATGTCCTCAGGAAACAAGTTCCACAAAATTATTCATATTTTATAATGAAGCAATTTCCTTGAAAGCATTCCCACCGCTTCTTTTCAAAGGACTTTCACACCATAAATTAATTCTTCACAAGTTCTCCTTTCTAGTTGAAAAAGCCATGGGAGGAGGAACTTTCTTGGAAATTGCCAGGTGTCTTTAGTCTTACCAAGGTGGCAAAAAATCTTAATAGCCCTTCCAAAAAAAACCCCAACCCCCCCAAAAAAAAACTCTAAAACCTCAAACCCCCCAAAAACTCTCAAACCCCAAATCCCCCAAAAACTCTCAAACCCCAAACCCCCCAAAAACTCTCAAACCCCAAATCCCCCAAAAACTCTCAAACCCCAAACCCCCCAAAAACTCTCAAACCCCAAACCCCCCCAAAACTCTTAAACCCCAAACCCCCCCCAAAAACTCTCAAACCCCCCAAAAACTCTCAACCCCCCCAAAGTCTCAAACCCCAAACCCCCCCAAAAACTCTCAAACCCCAAACCCCCCAAAAACTCTCAAACCCCAAACCCCCCCAAAACTCTTAAACCCCAAACCCCCCCCAAAAACTCTCAAACCCCCCAAAAACTCTCAACCCCCCCCCAAAGTCTCAAACCCCAAACCCCCCCAAAAACTCTCAAACCCCAAACCCCCCAAAAACTCTCAACCCCCCCCCCAAAGTCTCAAACCCCAAACCCCCCCAAAAACTCTCAAATCCCAAACCCCCCCCCCCAAAGTCTCAAACCCCAAATCCCCCCAAAAGTCTCAAACCCCAAACCCCCCAAAAACTCTCAAACCCCAAACCCCTCACCCGTTAGTTCTAGCATATACATACATGTAAAATTACGGCCCGTATTCTAGGAAACCATTTTTAGATTTAAAAAAAAATTTGAATCAGAATTTTGGGCCAGCTCGAAATGTTTTAGACTGAAATATGAGTTTAAAATTGATTATTGATCTTCCGGGGGGAAAAACAGGTTGAGAGCTGCGTCATGGTCCAGAGGACATCCCTTGGAGAAATGGAATTAAATTAGGTGGATACGTCCCCCGGCTTAATTGAATTACCTGGAGTGCGTGTGTCAGGGCCTAATGTTATTGAACCAGCTAATGTAACTCTTGTCGTGAAGAAGCACTTAGGTGAGTAATTCCCGAGGAGTATTTACAAACTGTGCGTAAATATGAAGCCGCACTTTGAGCATTTAGCCCCAAATGTCATGCACATTCCCAGGACTGTAAATAAATAAATGATTTTGGGACGCTCAAGAATTATTTATAATTAAATTATCTGTATTGTGTAGTACAAAATATCTGCCTGGGGTAAATTGATTACATGAATTTAATCGTAGACGTAGAGGTAATAAGAGAGTAATTTAGGTGAAGGCATTCGCTTTGTGGAAACTTAGTGACGCAAGACATATGACAGTGAGCTGTGCCTGTTGAAGCACCCACTCTTCCCGAGCAGTAAAGGAATTGTCTCCGTCTGTTCTCCACTTCAAATATCTACGGGCTTTAGTCCAGTACTAATTCTTCTCCCTCAAAATTGTATAAAATTGGGAACAAGTGAAGTTTCTCTAGTCACGCTAAGGATTTGGCAATAACAGTAAAAGTTTTCAGATGACTTCGAATACTATTTACTTACAAGGATCTTAAAGTCCAGCCTTTACAACAATATTTCAACTTTCCCTTCCCTCGGAGTTCCTTATCCTAACGCATGCTTCCTTCCTATACAGTGCACACACACTGGCTATGAGAGACGACTCTGTGGATACATAATACATTTCTTTTTAATAGTACAAATATTTCGAAACTTTCCCTTCATTTCTACTTATTCTTATTTTTGTTCTGTCAGAGTTTCCCCACTGTTGTGCACACAAAATGTCACATGAAGCAATAATATTTTTCCAGGAGGGCTTTCTTCGAGAAAATGAAATAATACTTGAAAGTAATCCATGCAAAAGAGGTAGAAACTTTTCTTTCAAGTTGGAGGATCCCCCTCCCGTCTAAGTAAATACATATTTGGGGATTTATGGGAATAGGGAAAATTTTTGTGGTAATACTTTGGAAATGAAGTATGTTTTTACGGATGGAAAAGCGCAGGAAAATTCCCACTGCTCCTTGTTTATTTTTAGAGGAGGTTTTCCAACCCTGAAATAATTAAGTGTGGGAATTTTACTCCTCAAGTAACACTCCATCAGGACTATTTCAAGGATATCTGCAAATGTAAATTCAATGGTTGAACAGTTCCTGGTAAAAAATTACACGAATGTTGTAATTGACACTAGTTTTTTTATACACACGTCCCAATGATTTCAATCTCATGGGTTTGAGTAATTCAATGACCAGCGTGACTCACATCCTTTGCAAAACAAATTCCAAAACAAATTACATGAAATTATTTAATATTTTTAGAAAAATACCACAACGGGATTTGCTTTCAGCTCTGGAGCCAACGAAATTAACAAAAGCGTAAATTATCGATGGGTCTTTTTCTGGTTTAACGATTCTGACTATTGTGCCCGGAATTCGTGTTGACCTGGATCAGTGAACAAATTTGCAAAACTTTCTCAGAAATTTTTCGGAAACTTTTCGGAAACTTTTCAGAAATTTTTCAGAAATTTTTCAGAAATTTTTCAGAAATTTTTCAGAAATTTTTCAGAAATTTTTCAGAAATTTTTCAGAAATTTTTCAGAAATTTTTCAGAAATTTTTCAGAAATTTTTCAGAAATTTTTCAGAAATTTTTCAGAAATTTTTCAGAAATTTTTCAGAAATTTTTCAGAAATTTTTCAGAAATTTTTCAGAAATTTTTCAGAAATTTTTCAGCAATTTTTCAGAAATTTTTCAGAAATTTTTCAGAAATTTTTCAGCAATTTTTCAGCAATTTTTCAGCAATTTTTCAGCAATTTTTCAGAAACTTTTCATCAATTTGTCAGAAATTGTTCAGAGACTTTTCAGAAATTGTTCAGATTTTTTTTAGAAATTTTTCAGAAATGAACAAAATTAGGGAATTTAAAATTTGATTGGGGTTAGGTATTGAGGGATATGCTTAACCATGTTCCCAAATCTGACCTGGAGTCTTAAAGCAAGTTGTAGTTGCCACCTTGTAAATTAACGCAGTACATTTTAATTTCCCGTCAGCCCAGAGTTACCAAGGTCGTGCATACAAGCGTATGCACATTTGTACAAGCAATAGGGGAACTTAATGTGATTAACTATATTCGCCAACTTTCTCCATAGCCAATGGTTTGGCAAAGTCGGGGAATTAGATCCATGTCTGAAACCAACGGTGATTACGACTCACACGAGCAGCCTGCTCCAAATTCACAGGTGTACTTCCATTACGGAACTCATGAGTTAATTAACTCTCAAAGCTGGAGGATTTTCCAAATCCCGACCACAGGAAGTGACAGTACAGTCTCCGTATCACAGCAACCCCACACATATACAATAAAATTAGCGACCATCCTTTTTAAAATCCTGTTTTACAAACCCTTCAAAATTTAAGCAACTCCTACACTTTCCCCAAAAAACTCTTCCCCAATGATTCGGACCATTGTTTACTTAAAACGAGGGTCCCTTCAAGCGAGATTGTACTGTCCTATATGCCATAGATTAATAAGAATATAAATATCATGTATATAATTATATATACATCCACTCCAAATCTCCTATATCCTAAATCGAGTATTGTACATATTGTACTAATTGTATGTACGTGATTTTAATATCCAAACTAATCCCTAATTACCAAACGTCCTAGAAACTATTTGTATGTAGAAGCTCTTCAACCCTAGTACAGTGAAATCTCTGTATTGCGGCTGCCATAAATGAATTACATAGGAATTGTCCAAGAAGAATTTGCATCCAAATAAAATTTCTCTAATAATTTCTCTTTAGAAAATAAAATCCTCCATGGGCAGAGCTCACTGTACTAATCAAATATATACTTGAGTAACAATAACCACTACGCGTGGATTCATCTCCGATTTTATTTTAGAGGAAATAAAATTCTATAGAAAATAAGGATTGCCGGGAAAAGCGAAGGGGAAAAAACTTGGAGAAAAGAAGTTTCTCCCTATTAAATAGGAATCCAATGTACTTTCCCAATGGAACATTTCCCATGGATTTCCAACTTATTTCCCCTAAAAGACGTAAGACTTCCATTTCGAGGCTTCAAAGGAATTGTGTAGTTGAAATTGATCTTTGCATTGAGACCTGTCTCTACAACTTGTTTCCTCCTTCCAATGCCAATGAGACAAATTCTAACGGCTCTAGAAATAATTACATTTGAGTATACAATTTGTGTATGTATGTATGTACATATATATGGGGAGGACTGGGAGGATTATGTGTACTGTGGATTTACCCCATGCCCAAAGGGGAGCGGGGGGGGGAACGAACGGCTTGACTCCATCCTTTCACCTTTTGATCCAGCCCGAGATCATCTGTAATAAAAAAAAGAAGGCCAATTTCATTAGTGGGAAATAACCAAGCAAATGTGTCTTTATTGCTACTTTCCCTTGCCCTTCAGGATATAGCGACTGCAGTTACAACTACCATTGGGAATCCCATTGGACAGCGTTAAGTCCTAGGGAGTGTATGTAGCCCTCATGGGGGGACATACGATGAGGGATCTGAAGGTTTAAACGCTTCAATTTAATTTGTTCCTTTCCTATTTTACTATTAGCAATGACAATACTATCAGAAGCGGAAAAGGGTCTAAATGGAAGGGAGAATGCTCCCAGTCTTCGTACCATCATCCAATCAACGGGAGTAAGCAAAAATCGGATTGAGATTCCATACAGGAGGTTCTCAATGGGAGGGATTCCTTTTCAAAAAGAACTTTCTCTTTAAGAGAAAATTTTCCCACGCTTGCTCTTTAAGAAATTGTTTTCCCACACTTTCTCCCATTTAAAACAATGCTAATTTTTCCCACATTTTCTCCCATTTAAAGCAATGTTAATTTTTCCCACACTTTCTCCCATTTAAAACAATGCTAATTTTTCCCATACTTTCTCCCATTTAAAACAATGTTAATTTTTCCCACACTTTCTCCCATTTAAAACCATGTTACATTTTCCCGAGTAACTCTAGCAAAAGGGAAATTTCAATGTGAAATCGCTCCACGGAAACTAAACTATTGATTTTTAAGAAGAGAAAAAAATTGGGGTGAGAAGAGATTTTGACAAACAGAATAAATCTTAAAATCTAAAATCCTTTGAGGATCTTTTAGAGCAAAAATCTCTGGAGAAAGTTTCTATTCAGCCGGAGGGTTTGATCTGGAAATATTTCAATGTAAAATGAAAGTCTATGAGAAAGGCTTGTATTATGGATTGTTTCTAGCGAGTTAGAATTGTTGATATTTCCCTTTTAACGGGATGAGGTTAATTTTGGCTGGGGAAGTGAAAGCTTGTGGGATTGCTGAGGACAGGGGGTTTCTTTATAAAAGAGAAAGCACTGTAGATCTCATTTAGAGGAAATCCTGGGAGGATTGAGGGACTGGAAGAGGGAAGTACAGCTCTCACCTGCATCAACTCCCGTCTTAAATTAGTATTGAGCCATCCGTAAAGTACGGCATTAGTGACGGCTGAAGTCATGGCAATGATATGACAGACAGCGTAGAGCATGTACAAGTTCTTGGTGCTGGTGAAGTTGGGATGGAGATCCGCCCAGAGAGTGAGGAGATGCCAGGGCATCCAGGAAATTGTGAAAATAACTGCGACGGAGAGGAGAATGATAGTTGTTCTTTTGTTCCTCGCCAGCTCCTTCTTGGTCCTCTTGGTCGCACCAGCCGCTGGGTTATTTGGGGATTTGGAAGGAGGTGTTGGCACAATAGTCAACGGACCATTATTACTTTTTTTTCTCCCCTGACCTTCATCCCTACCGCTGTCAGTTTGATCCCCGACCATGCTCCCGCGACCCAGTCTACACGTTCGATCCAGAGAGATTTCATTTCCTAGAATTGTCTCCTGCTCCAAGCCCATGTTTCCAATCTCACTCAATTTCCTCTCCCGGCCTGTCCTCTTCCCATCCTCGGAGATCCCTAGCTCCATGTTGTTGTGGGATTCGAGGATTCGGGGTGAGGGCCTGGAACAGCCGTTGCTTCCTTTCCCCGTCGACAGCTGACAAAACTCCCGGAAAGTAATACAAACGCCGATGTTGGATTTGAAATTGACATTTAGTGGGCTTCGAGCATTGTAATTTGATATTCTGTCAATCTCTCGGAGACCCCTTTGACCGCCGTAGTTTGTCAACGACTCTTGCACTACCAGACTTTCACTGGATCTCCGACTTTCACCAGACTTTCTACTTTCTCCAAAATTTCGACTTTCTCCAGACATTTTACTTTCTCCGGACTTTCTACTTTCACTGAACTTTCTCCCGCTGGGATCCGTGAGGGATGAGGGGGAGGCTCGCTTCTTCTCTTCCGCCCCTGTGGACACCAGGGGGAGGAAATTGGTCTCGGAATGGTCCGCGTGACCCCGATGCATCGGCGATATGGGATTGAGGGGATAGGTGTCCAGTCCTTGGGGTAGGAATTGACACTCATCCTCCTGCAAGTCATTGAGAGGGATGTTGTAGAGGGTATTGTCACTTCCGTTGAGGATGGTACATTTCGTGGGTCCATCTACCATCACTGAAGATTCATTGGCTCTCGCCATGCTCTCCTTCCGCTTGCTTTTCCCCGATCTCAGGAAGGATCTCTTGGAGAATTTGCTCTTGCAACTCCCGGCATTCTCGCTTGTCGGAGCGAATTTGTGGGAATTGAGGTGGTTTGCAATTGCTACGTGGACTCCTGCCAGCACCAAAATTGGAATCAACAGCTGAAATACCAGAAGACCGATTGTGTACGCTGCACGCATTGAGGACGAGGGCCATTTCTCGATGCAGTGTCGTCCCACAATGTAATTCCCAATGGTCTCCTATCCACAAACAAAAAACAGGGGATCATACAGAAACTCATTGTACACAGGCTCAAAAATTGCCTCCATCTCCAGTCCACTCTCGTTATAGCAGCAGCCCCCCCAAAAAAATAAGGGTTCAATTTCCAAATCTATTTTTTTTTATTAAATCCTAATCATTTACTAGCATGGTGCAGGACACTATTATTTTTGACTCAAATATTTCTCCACACAAATGACACTTTACTTTATCTCATAAAAAAATTCCCTATAGCAAGAGATTACTGTAAGCTGCTCCCGCCTGGCCTACTAATAAATTTAAGAGTGGAGGGGAAAGTTTGAATACATCCCCAGACTCTTTTTTTTTTCTCAGAGTACCTTGTCGGACTGTGGGAGGGCATTGTACTATTTTTATAGGGCCATTGTGTGAAGGTCAGTCAAATGCGGAACGTGAAACTGGGAAATTCAAGATACTTTCAATTTAAAATTCCACGAATTCTTTTTATCGTCTCCTTCATAGATCTAGTACGCAATCCCATGTATGGATAATGAATTGCAGATGTATGGAAACCATTAAGTTCCCACATTACACGAGCCAAGTGCAATTTCCCTCAAGTGTGTCTGTAACCAAAAGCCCCGTTCCCGGGCGTTCTCTCCAACCTTATGAAGCCTCCAAACTGAAAAACACCCGCCATATTTTATTTACACCCGTCAAAAATCTCCGGGCTCTTGGGAATCCCTAATAACCAGATTTGACGGTAGCGTATCTTTTCTCCTAAAATAATATACAGTTGGCATATTTGTCTTTTCCGGGGGATTCTTTCCGTTGGTACTATTTTTTAGGAGGAAGTTTCTCTCGAAAAAAGTTTATTTATGCCTCTTTCCCGGCCCTCCATATCTCCATAAATCAACTGCATACGTGCGTAAGTATCTACAGTTACTGCATTCTTGATATAAGATGGTCCGAAAAAAACGAATCCTTCAAAGGGAAAGCCACCATCTAATTTCTCCCTGTAAAACAAATGTAACTTTTTTTCTAAACAAATTTCTTTAAAAACATTTTAGAAAAATTTCTAAAATTCTCTAACATTTAACTAAAAATTAAAATTTACAATGTCCTACTGCAATAATTGTAAGACAACCCCTCGTCAAAGTACTTTCTCCCGTGGAGTGAAAGCAATTAAGGAAATTCTCAAAGTACCCCATTAATTTCCATTTACGATCCCTCATACCTAAAGTGCTAAATTTCACAGGCGCCCATACAAAAAGGCAACCCTGCCAATTTTTGAAGGTGAGTATACACACTTATAAATAATAAGACCCGGGTAAAAAAAAAATCAATACGAAAGACCTGTCCGTCAGATAAATCTCCCTCCAGGAAAAATTCGTATTTTATATGTATCCTCAGAACTTTCGATGAAAAAAAAAACTTGAAGCAATAAATTTTGTAAACAACAAACTATAAATTTTTCCAATCCTTTTTACCCCATTGATCCCAAAGAACTGGGAATTGACATAACCTGCATTATCCCCCTTCACACGTCATGCAAGGGACTTTGAGCTCCTGGAAATAATACGAAGCTTTTGACACTCACCATTATCCCCCCTTCCAAAATACCAGCTCAAGTAAATTGAAAAGAAAAAAAAGGGAAGGTTTTCGGAAGTGAAATCATCTAAAAAATAATCCAAATCTTCCAGGAGAAAATCTGTACTAAAAGCGTAGGAAATCATAAAAGCTCTTATCCACTTTGGATTAAAGTCCCTCCCAGCTATTTACAATCCCCTCCATTTAGTAGAGCCACTCCGCTAGAGATAAAAAATTATCAACTCAATATTCTCGAAAATTACTATACAGAGATTTAAATTAAATTTTATTTTTAATACTTTGTCCTAAAAAATAAAAAAAACGTCATTAAATTATGAATTCAAAATGTTTTTCCTCCGGAGAAAATTTTTTTTCTCTCTCTCTCTCTCAAATGCACGAGAACTGATTTACATTGTACAGGGATCAACATATCCTTCTTTAAGAAGTGGGGAATGTACGATTGACTTTACAATGAGGTTAGACGGTATGAACTACAAAAACACTTTTACAAGCCGCATTAACATTTGAGCCATTTGCAATATACGTTTTCTGGAGAAAAACATAGGTTAGGTTTGGAAAAGGATTGCTGGCGTTCACAAAGGGGAAAAAAGTTAGTGTCTGGCTACCGCCCCTGGATTATTTTTTTCTGTCTGGGAGAGCGTTTTTAGCCTGAATTGGAATCAGAGTAAAATCCTGGCGCATTAGCATTAAAACACATATGTGACTCGATATATGGGGCTTATCCATAATTCAAGGAATTAACTCTGAGGGTTTGACGGGAGACAAAACCAGAGGAAATTATGTGTTGGGGGAGTGATTTGGACCAGCCACGAAAGTGCTGATCCATGTAAACCATGGGTTGACTTTATAGCATAACCAGTTGGATTTATGGGAAATGTGACAGTGAATTTTTTATGAGGTGATTATCAAAATGTGGGAATCCATTAGTGGATTTTGTTGTCCAAAAAGGAATCTTCCCATAACGAGAGATATCCCCAATGTACAGTGCACTCTCTTCCAAAGGAAAAATCCTCAGAATAAAATCCCCCCTTCAAAATTCCCTGTCAACATTTCCCATAAAGCTTTCCCAATCCAGGAAAAAAAGTCGCAGATATTTTAGCCCCAATACATTTTTAATAAGGGGCAGGATCAGGCTTAAGAGTGATTTTGTGAGATGTTGGATTTGGAATGTGACATTTGCGGTTTGGCGATTGCTCAAACGGAAAAATCTGTACAGGAGAAAGTTTTGTAAGAGGGTCGGGGATAGTGTGGTTGGACTGTGGTCATAAATGTAATGTCCAATGACTGACCTCGACTAAGCCTTGGTAGATGAGGATGGGGAAAACGAAGAGGCAGGAGACGATCCAAATGACGGCGATGGAGAGGAGGACACGATATTTGTCTTGCGGTGCCCCACAACTCCGAACTATTGTAAAATATCGATCCAGAGCGATGGCCATGACAGTTCCAGTCGAGACAAAGATATTCGTTCCTTGGACCACCGGCACCAACTTACAAAGGACAACCCCCAATTTCCACTGCATTTGGATGAAATTTATCTGGAAAAAAGGGGGAAATCAACCGTCAAAATATATATCTTTAATGCATGGCTCTGGCCCCAAGATTTAATTCCTGGGCTTGGTGATTCCTTCCAAAACAGATAGGAATTTTTTCCTACGGCTCTTTCTACCGCACGCATACAGTATATAAGAAGCCTTTACATGTGAGAATCTTCTGGGACCTTGGAATTTACTGTAGATTCCCACATCTTTGTAATCCCCTAGATAGGGCCGTACGTAAATCTGCGAGTCTCAAGTGTACCGTTCATTTTGTAGATACGAACAGAAAAAAAACATTTATTTCGGGGGATGCATCCGAGCGCGGACTCATATTTAGCCTCCGATGTAAATACAGCACGCTGGCACTTAACTATTGGCGGGAGGAACAGATTCGGAAATAAATTTCTTCAAAAAATTCTGAATTCCCTTTCCCTATACGGGGTAGACCACAAGCCAGATTTTCAAATAACTTTCTTTTTTCTTTATTTTTATATCAATTCATGTCGTTGTTTACTATTTTCAGGGCTCCATCCGAAAATGAATGTGAAAGTGAGAAACCCTTAAATTTTGGAAATATTTTTAAAAGAAAATTTAGAGAAATTGGAGTTTAATATTTCTTCCCGAATTTCATAATTGTTGCGAGCTAAAGAGTTAAAAATAATTTTGTGACACCCTGCACGTACAGAGGATTTTAGAATTTATCTGTTTTTCTGGGCTGAAATGGAAATGACCTCTTTTCGTTCACCAGTTCCTGGTTCTAACTATACAGAGCCAGTAAATTTGATCTCCCGTTGCACTCTCCCACTTGCTCTTATCGCATCTTCTTTATAAGTTCTAGCCAATCATAAAGCTTTCACAATTTACTCCGAGGACAGTTTCTCCCAGCGAAATATTTTTTTCCCCAGGACTTCTAGTATGTAGATAGATACTTCAAGGGCTTGGGAGCAGAGTCAAATACATACTTAAATATGAACTTGCTACTTATACCTGGGAACAGGGAGAAAGTGCATAAATTACTTTCACCGCTTTCCCTCCGCACTGCACTGTTGTGGTGAAAGTTCCCTACAACCGCTCGCACTTCCTCCGTCCCCATTAAAGTCCAAGAAAAAAAACGTCAAAAGAAAACTCCTGACGTAGCGTTCAGAAGAGCATCCTCCACTAACAGTGTACTGCCCCTATAACAGGCCCCTTATCCAAATGAACATTTTCAATCCCCAAATACAGTATTTTCCCCTACATATAATATCTACAGCACTACTTGACTTTAATCCCGCTCCCGTTGGTCCCCTCTTATAAAGCCACAGTACTTTAAACACTGGCAAACACTTTTCCCTCCATGAAATTCCATGTTGACGCTCGGATGCCCTCGTGATAAAAATTAAAAATGCGTCTTTAAATTACTCCTGGGCTTTAGAGAGCCTCCTCTTAAAAAAACATGTGCTTTTAGCGCTTAGCAAAACATGACTCTACATAATTACATATATGTGAATATAGACGGGACTGCGATCAGATCGGAAATAATGCTCTGGCTCTTAAAGGCTGGAAAAGAGGAGAAAGTATTCTTGTAATAAAAATTTTGTCTCTATAGAAAGCCGTTCTATGCCCAGCCATTGCATTCCTTTCCACAGAGTGGGGAAAGTTCTGCTGTAACGATACATTGTGCAAATGACCAGCGAACCTTTCACATAGCGGAGTCCCTTAATTTAAAATAGTATACTTTCTCCATACAAAAAAAATTGAGCACATTCCCGCTGGTATTCCCAGCTCAAGGTTAATTTTTCTCATGCATAGGAGATTAAAATCTCCTGAAATTAATTCGGATTTTTAGCCTTGCCCTCACAAAGCGAGTGCTCTGTAGAGGGACTGGGTGTGAGGAAGTAGTAAAAGCCGAACAAGTCCTCGTCAGAGTGCGGAGGAAGTTCACTCTTCTCCTCCATTCATTCCATTTGTTCTGTGTGAGGAAAGTGAGGAAACTTTTCCGGATCTTTGTGCATCCTCAGTCATTACAGGGCGTTTGCTCTTCGTACATAATTACTGCAGTGGTTCCAGTCTGTTCCAGCCCTGAGCTGCGGAGTATTGTGAGGGAATGTGAGGGGATTTTTTCCCATGGGAAATCCTTGCTTTCTCTTGGAAATATCTCACTTGTAATGGGCCAGACTGTATGCGTGCTTGGAGAAAAGTCGGGAGATACTTCGGACATAAATTATTGGGAGGTGGAATGAGTTTTGGTGACCTACCAAAGTGAAGGGCATAGAGATGAGGCAGAGAGTAATGTCGGACACGGTCAGGTTGACGACGTAGAAGTTCCGCGGGGTCCTCATCTGAGCTCTCCTGGCAACCTTCACAAATCCAAAGTAGAAAAATTCCAATTTATAGGGGGAAATGACATCTACAGAGATTTAGACAAGGAGTTTTTGTTCGGAGCTAAATTTCCCCCTCAACTTTCATCTGAGGAGAAAGTTTTAATTCGGGGGGAAATTTCTGGGTCATGCTGAGTTTCAAAGGGGTTAATTCAGTTATTGTGCTATTAGGGAGAGACATTTTAATATGCAGGACGGATTGGGAGGTGTGTAGTGAGTCCGTGCATAATTTCAGGAATATAAGGAGAAAGTTGTGGGGAACCGAGGGGCTAAAACCCACTCACCACGATCCACACCATGGTATTTGAGAAGAGACCAGTGACCATGAGGACGACGTAGATGACGATGAGAGCATTCAAAAAGTGCTTATCCAGGACCCGGTGCTGAAATATTAATTAGACACGACACTCAGTTTTTCCCCTCAACTTTTTAATTACACAATTCTTCAAATTAGAGATGGGAGTTCCATGTGAGTTGGAGCTTGTCTTTGTCATTTATTCTCCCATCTCTTTGATTAATTCCACCATTTCTCACCCACGTTCTTATTGGGTGAAAAAAAAAACAAATTAAAGGAGAGATTAAGCACTTATTTGACAAATGAAGATTCTTTTTAATAATTGGCAATCAAAAGCAAGGAATTCGATTCCGTGGAGTTTATTGGGCTCTGAATGTAAATGTGCAGAAAGTTTTTGTGGTATGAAAATAAATTGACCAAATTTCCAGGTGAATATTGCTCAAAGGTACAAAAATTCCGTACAACAGTTTTTTTAATTATAAATTTTGCAATATTTTGTGCAGAATTTTGTACAGAACTGTGTACAGAATTTTGTGCAGGATTGTGTGCAGAATTTTGTACAGAATTTTGTGCAGAATTTTGTACAGGATTGTGTGCAGAATTTTGTACAGAATTGTTTGCATAATTTTTTACGGAATTTTTTACAGAACATAGTGCAAAGCTTTGCAGGTTTTTGTGCATATTTTTACCACAAATTTGGGGAGTTTAAAATAATTATAAAGAAAACAATAATAGAAGTAGAAAACAAAAAAAAATACTGTTTTCTAAATTTTAAGAGAAAGTATCTAAACCAATTAAAAATTTTGAAAGAAATAGGGGAAAAAAGTACAACCAGATATAATGACCTACAATTGTAAAATAAATTTGAATTAAAATTCCAGCAAGGAAAATTTGAATTAGGTGCTTTGATCTGGCCCTAAAATTAAGCAAGAGCTAGTGGGATGGTTGACTCTGCCTATTATTGTGTGTGGCATAGCATGAGCATGGGAAATTAGAAGCAATTATTGTGAGCGAAATTACATAAAATAGTACAGCACACGACCAGAGTGGATTCATTAGGACAACGGAAATTGTCAGATGAGAAAGCAATTTCCAAAGAAATTAATTTTACGTGAAGGATATACTGATTGAGAGTCCTGTTGTCCCTCATGTTTAAACATATCTACATTTTGCCAGCGTCAATTTGGCAAACCAATAATCGACGTGCACTAACAAGGTAAGGTTTTCAGATGGTACACGTGGATTCCAACAAAGCATAGCACATGTTTTAGTACTCACCTAGTATGTTTCAAAACTCATGTAACTCGAGTGCATTTTGCTCCGTTCTCTCATGACACGTCACCAAAGTTTCAAAATTTAAAACGATACCACAGGTGGGGACCTGTCTTTGCAAAAAAAGACAATGTTAAATCCCATAAGGATTCTCAGTTTTTGAAAGTCGATGTAATTTTGATTTTCACTATTTCAATGAAATTCAAGTTTTTACTTGCACATTATTTATATACCCTTCACCAAAATTCCCCCAAAAGTAATCCCTCCATCATGGCGCACCCGTACGTAGTAGTTGATATTCACTCCATATTTAATCACTTATACATACGCATAAATTAGACTATTGAGTTATGCCCTATGATGCACATAAGTACAGCCAGGGTTACTCAAATGAAAATGTCATGTATTTTATGCCTACCCACCTGAAAATGCACTGAAAATGCGCTAGTCTGACAGTGCCTGGTATTTTGGACATTTTTTGCGTATTGGTGACGTTAGCAGAAAAATGTACACGGTTGTTGGTCGATCCGCGTTTTGTCCAGAGCGTTTTGATATAATCGAACCTAGTGGTCGGATCGATTCAATTTGATACGAATTTTTCAATTTGATTCGATTTGAAGGTTGAATTGAATCGAAAAATCGATATTCGATTCAATTCACTCAGTGAATCGAATTGAATTGCAAATCGAACGATTCAAGTTGGAAAATACAAAATTTTACTTATATTACTGGAGTGTCGTATACATATTGTAAAGGGTATAGTAAAAGCTACGCTAAAATAACAAACGTTGTGGTATACGTAGTATTTGGACTTTGAATATGCAGGAAAAAAGTACCCGTGCGCAGCCGAAGCGGTTTTGATGAATTGTAATTCACATGATATGATTCGATTCAGTTCAATACCCAAATCGAATCATTCGATTTGGCTTTGCTGCAAATCGAATCGAAATACTACTGAATCGAATTGAATCGAATCGAAAATTTCCAATTCTGAATTGAATTGGTCCGACCACTAATCGAACCCATACAGTTTTAGAAAATTTTATTGTTAAGTTTCTGAAAAATCAATAGGCATAATTACTTTCTTATGGTGAGTGGTTTAAAAAAATTCATTTTAGGAATTTAAAAAAAGTTGGGTTTTGAAATTGCAATTAGCGCAGTGCTTGTGTAAGTTCCAAATTTTCATGACGACTATATTTAAATATTTTTAAGAAAAATACATAAATTTGTAAACAATTTGAAACTTGGAGCTTATGTAGCAATTTTTGGTTGGACTTTGAAAATTGAATTTTATCACCCCAAGTAAGTAAACCTAGGAGTCAAAAATGTGACCACACAAAAATTATTGCATATAGATAATAGTTATTTAATCTTTGTTTGTTACATTTGTGCACAAATGTGTTTGCATGCTAAATGATTAGGCATTATGTGCAAACGAATTCTTACACCAAAATAAATACAAAATAATAATTATATTTTCAATAAAGGTGTCTATCTCAACTTGTAACATACTCATATGTGACAATGTCAAGGAATTTTTAATTGCGTAAACCTGCGTACAACATCCATAATTAATCTCCCAAACAAATATATTAAATTTTTCTCCAAAGGTAATCCCTCCTGCATGGATATTAATGCGTTCCTCTCCAATGAATTATTTCAACATAAAAGTTTTCCCTCTAGCTTGCATATGTACAACCTCCATAATTTACCCCGCCCATAAAAATATCATCAAACTTTCTTCAAATTTAATTCCATCAAGAATTCATTGGGGGGGAGGGAACACAAGTATAAATTTGGAGGGATTACCTGTCGAGAAAATTTGACGATATTTGTGTGGGGGGCTAGCTATACAGGCTGTACATATGTACATCAGAAATAAACAAGCTATGCTGGAGGGATTCATTAAGGAGGAAATCATTAGTGCACATGTTGGAATGATTACTTTTCAATAAAATATGACGATATTTGCGTGGGGGGCTAATTATTAATGTTGTACATACATATGTACATCATAGGGCATAACTCAATAGTCTAATTTATGCGTATGTATAAGTGATTAAATATGGAGTGAATATCAACTACTACGTACGGGTGCGCCATGATGGAGGGATTACTTTTGGGGGAATTTTGGTGAAGGGTATATAAATAATGTGCAAGTAAAAACTTGAATTTCATTGAAATAGTGAAAATCAAAATTACATCGACTTTCAAAAACTGAGAATCCTTATGGGATTTAACATTGTCTTTTTTTGCAAAGACAGGTCCCCACCTGTGGTATCGTTTTAAATTTTGAAACTTTGGTGACGTGTCATGAGAGAACGGAGCAAAATGCACTCGAGTTACATGAGTTTTGAAACATACTAGGTGAGTACTAAAACATGTGCTATGCTTTGTTGGAATCCACGTGTACCATCTGAAAACCTTACCTTGTAAGAGACAATTAATTTGTTTATCTTTACAGATAGACAGCTTAATGGAGTCTCACGGTTGGACCATCAATCCAATTATAGCAGAGTACAATCCCTAACCCAGATGTCCCTCCAAAAGTTTCTATAGGGTTCCTCACAATATTTTACCACTCAACTCTTGTCCCCCATCCAAGGTTCATTTCCTCATTTTCAAGCAAATTCATCAAACAAATATTTCAAAATTTGTTTCTTTAAATTCCGTCAAAATTTGGAAGTCACAAAAAAGTTCTAAAATGTCAAATTGTCTGATTTTCTTTTTTACAGAGTTTCAAACCTTAGCAACTTCTTCTTCTAAAAAACTAAATTTCCAAATCCCTAAAGGATTCCCAACTTTTCAATTATTTGGCCCCTCTGATCAAAAAATGTCGATCCATTGCTAAGAAGGAATGTTTCAGAGAATCCTAGAAAGAATTGACTACAAAATGAGTGGAATATTTTACAGGGAACAGCAACAAAAAGAATCTACCGTAGAGCAAGATTCCATTTGCATGGATGGATTGGATCACACAGCTTGATAATAAACTTGAAAACTCATTTTCCGTCGGCACGTTTCCTTCCTATACACAATGTCAAAATGTACACATTCCTAGTTTTTGTAACGAGAAGAGGAAGGAGAAAATGTGACAAATGCTTGAGCCCATTCGTATCCGTCTTTTTCTGAGTAACCTTGAATTGAAATTATGTTGACGTATTTTCCTCGGGAGAAAATTGTAACTAAAGCTTATCCCCCACGCCTCTCTTCCCCCCCCCCATGTTTTTACATATTGTCCTTGGGAAGTTCATGCCTTTCCGTATCTTTTCCCGAGCGAATTCCCTCCACAGGCTATCTGTCAACTTTCGTATTCAGAGTAAAAACAAACAAAATTTGCTGACATCCTTGCACCTACTGATGTTTGTCAAGTCTATAGATCCATAGATCATCTCACTCAACAGCTGCTCTCTTATGAGTGGGGAAAGCTCCAGTGAAAGCATTGTATTTTGATCTACAGTGGAACCCCTCCTGATGACCCTCCCTGTAGGAACACTTCCGTTGTGGGGACATTCGTGGCGATTCTACCTTTTGGACCTTCTCTGAATTATATCCTTCTCACCTGCTAGTTGCTACAAGGGCATCAAATTTCCCACGGCTCCTGGGAGGTGTTCACCAGGAGAGTCGACTATCTCCAAAGTTATGTTTGCGAACTCATTGTGTGTGTGGATTTTAAGGACACTCCCTTCTAAAAGCATTTTATCGACAAATTTGAGCAGTTCCATTTACTCCTGTTATTTTACCAGGAGCATTTGTAAATATGCAGTCCCAGAATATCTTTTGTGTTTACATTTCGTTTAATTACCCCTTGGACCCGACTATTAGGATCAACAGGGTCAAATGCTTTCTTTAAATCCACAAATATAATAATTGCTATAGCGGTTTAGTCTCTAGTGGCTTTCAGTTGTGAGGTTTGATTGCTAACAAAATTATGACAGGCGGAAGCAGCAGGCACAGTCTACAAATCCAATTTTACCTCTAATGCGATCACACAGACAAAATCAAGTTTGGAAAAGGGTCTTTTAAATAACTGCGTTGGGGTAATTGGTCTAACGACATTAAATGTAGAGAGGACGCAGGATTTGAGCACAAGAGTTTCAAACCAATTTGCAAGGAATTGTCCTCAAGCATTGAGTAATAATTTTAAGGAGACTCTGTAAAATTAATGTGATACGAATCCCAGATGAATGGGTCCAAAAGAGCTCTGCGACTGTTATGTTTGAAAAAATCAGATTAGATTGTTTAAGCAGTTCTTTGTTGGGATTTCAAGATTTTTGGCATGTTTGTTCACGTAGGAATTTTTTTAAAATTATACAACAGCTAAAGGTTTTGTTATACACATTACATAATTATTTGAATATCTCTGAGAACAATTTATAACCTACATCCTGCGTACATACATTTTTTGTAATCAATACCTGAGAACCTACCCTATACCAAGTATATTACCTTACCAGACCTCTCCATCTAGCTTTGCCTACCCCGTTTAAAGTTCACTGAAGTACATACTGGCTTATTGATACTATTAAGCCCAGAATTCATCCGATAGTCATACAAAGTTTTGTTTTACTGTAAGGACGGGTAAGCCTGAGAATATAAGAAGCTCTTGAAATGTGCACTAACAAAATTCCTGCTACAAGTGTATCTTATCGCAGGTGATTGGAACATGTGTGGAAAATACAGAGGGTCTCTTCGGAGCAGCTGTTCTACAGGAACAAATTGGGGATCAACTAATGGAATACTCTTGTAAGAGACATTGTGTGGTATAGGGAATTAGATATTTTAAAATTCCCGGGACTCTAATATTTTCCTGGATTTTGAGAGGTACTGTTATATTGAGCATGACTGTAGTAAGGGAATAATAAGTGCTTGTCATGTTTTCTGCTGAAACAACGAAATCAGCGATGGAGTAAAGTTATGAAGTTTTTTTTTCCCTCGGTGGAATTCATTCGAAATGTAATTGAGCTAAACAGATAAACTTTTACTATTTTCACGGGGATTAAAGTGACCGTAAAATCCTGTGATGTTCTTTTGAAGTTTTCCCGTTTATTCCCCTTTGATGATTATACCTCTTCCTCTTTTGGCTCCCAGGGCTGTAGCACATTTTTAAGCACATTTTCGGATACTCTTTTTTCAAACTTCAAAGGCGCCCTTCAAAATTTTAGTAGGGACAAATTATTCCACGTGTGAAAACCTCATGAGTATTATTTTTGTATATTTTAAGTGTTTCTTTTTCAAAAGGGATTTTTTTATTCTATTATTCAATCCAGTGGACTCAAAAACATTGTACAAGGCTATTAAATATTTAGTGATTCACATTTTTTTAAAACTCTATTATGACTGCACACGTTTCCACACACAATATTTGGGGCAGGAAATTTCACCAAAGATAAAAATTTATTTAGTAATTTTGTAACGTGAAAAACTTGAGTGTGCTTTTTTATTTGTAAAGAATTTTATAGACGGATTTCTTTGTCGAATTTTCAATTGACTTAAAAAATCTGTATTTTAGAAATGTGTACAGAATAAATTTCAGGGTTTTGGCCTACAATGTAAATCTCCGGATGAAATCAAGTTGCGAGGGGAAATCCCAGGAATTTTATGCTCTTCACATTGCGGGCATTTGTTTGGCCCAAAGGGCGACGGATCTTTGTATGTGGTTTTATGTACATACAGTATGTAGTTCCGCGGAGACTTTGTGCGTGGGCAAGCAAATATTGTGCAACGTGTTTCAAAATAAAATGTGAAGTCAAGGCTTGCTACAATATTGTGCCAAGTTTGATGTTGACTGGTGCAGTGCAGACTCTGTCGGGTGAACTCCCTTATAAGGGTGCGATTTATTTATGAGTCATGTATTTGCGCACGGAAGCGTCCATATTAAGGTCACATATTAAATTTTGACAGACAAGGGCTCCCGTAAATATCATCAAATTTTCGGGAGTTTTCTGGGTGCATTTATAAACAGTGTTCAATTCACATGTAATGACGTATTCATTCTAGTAATTTCTGGTTGAATGACACATTTCGAATTTTTAGAACGACATATCCGATGGAAATAACAATAAGCTATACAGTGAGAGCTCTTCGTAGTGGGATTTGTAAGGCTCCGAAA
The DNA here is from genome assembly GCA_947179485.1 of Allacma fusca. Classification (NCBI taxonomy): domain Eukaryota; kingdom Metazoa; phylum Arthropoda; class Collembola; order Symphypleona; family Sminthuridae; genus Allacma; species Allacma fusca. The sequence continues at coordinate 50,047,907 of OX359248.1, forward strand.
TTAGATCATTTCAAATGCAAATGTGTGGGAGGAGAATAACAACTCATTATAGTTCTACGGGAATCTAATTGGCGAAGATGCAAAATAGTCTAATTTCATTAAAACAAGCAAAACAGTCTGGATTTATAGTTTCACTAAAAGAAAAAATGGTTTAAGTGCATTTCTAAAAAACAAAATGGTCTGAATTCAAAGGTTCGCTAAAAAGCAGAACGGTCTAAATTCAAAGTTTCATTCAAAAGCAAAATCGACTATAGTTCTTTGGACAACCCTTATTGTGAGCTTTTCATGTGCACTTAGACCATTTTGCTGTTGTCGGGAGTCACTGAATCTGTAGATCGTTTTTCTTTTAATAATGCACATAGACCCTTTGCGTCTTCCTCGAAATCATTTGTTCCACACCCACCTAGTTCCTGTCAATAGAGTTCAAACGGGGCAATTACTTTAATGAACCGTGTTGCTCCCATGAAAGGGAAAATCTTAGGATGTGGTCCATTCAAAAAGATAAACTTTTCCTCATTATTTCTTCCCAGCCTCTTACCACATGAGTAGCAATGACCGCTAAATTGAAGGGAGACGTAAAGTGATTGCATTTGGGAGCTAGGTGAAAGATAACATCAAAAGAGAGTCCTTTTAAGTGAGAGTGCACCTCTACACAAGTCTCAAATTTGATTCTTGTACATACAGTCAACTATGGAGATGCTGTAATACAGATGTACATATATAGTCAACTATATAGATGATATTATACTGTATAACAGAGATGCTGTTATAGAGGTCCATATTAGAGATGCTGTTATAGAGAAGTATGTAATTATATGAGAGATGCTGTTCTAGACGCCACAAAAATTAAATCTCACAATGCCCCTATTGTGAAAATATTTTAAATTAACACTATATCAAGTAGAAATGTCCAACACTGTATCCGTTTACGTAGACACTCTTGCAAGAGATCCTTATAGCAAGGATTAGGTGTGTAACTATAAAAAAAACTAGTACAATCTCCTCATAAAGCACATCGTTAGCTAAATTCTAAAAAGAACCATTTTAATTTCAAAACCCATGGTTTTTAAATGGGTGTGCAAATGAAAATGGTACATTTTAGAATTTAGCCCGGGATCTGCTCATTTGTAAGAGTTCAAGTGATTACTCCAAAGCAATGGAGCTGAAGCCTGTGAAAGAAAAGATGATTGAAAATGTTTGGATAGGAATTTGTGCTCATGGTTAAGAAGACCAATTTGAAAGTTGAGCAATCCTTGTGACGTCAATTTCCAAGTCAGAGTCCCCTAAACACGCATTTATTCGTTGGTTTTTAAAGTGATATAGCTCCTTGGATCTGGAAGTGACATGTTTGAAAAACTCAAACACAAGATGAGTTTTTGTGGAGTTGCGGAGAGGATATTAGAATCTTAGAAATGTCAAGTTCAGTTCATTCCTTTAAAATTGCAGTAAACAAGAAAATGTCTGTCTCTTCATGTGTGGAAGTTCCATTTGGGAAACATTGGAGGGGACATGGAAATTCAAGAGTAGATCTCAAGCCCCAAAGCGTCTGCTTCCTTGACGAGGAAAAGTTTTAGAAAAGTTTTATTTTATTCCCACTCCTTTATCGTTCACTTCACAATACTAAAATCCACCATTACTTTGAATTGGGGAAAACAAACTCAAGCCAAAGTACTTAAACTGTGCTCATAAATCTGTGAAATTGGTTGGGACTCGGGTACTGCCCCAGCAATTATCCCCGGAGCATCATTAAACCCACTGTAGTCAACAAACTCCCACTTTCAGCCGTTTCACGGGGTTGTCCGGTCTTCCATTAACTGTGGACTTAACAATGACAAAATACTAACCAATGAGAGATCCCGTACGATTTACAAATAGCCCGCTTTGCTTTTTGAATAAATTACACTAAATAAACTAAATTTTGTTTCAACTTTGTCATCCTCGGACCGTTTTAAGTTTCTTAATTAAATCTAACCCGTTTTGCTTCTAATGCTTCATAAACTTGGGCCATTCCCCTATTAATTTTTATACACTTTTTTACAATCAGTTTTCATCCTACTTTTGTTTCATTATTTTCCTTTAAGTTTTAATACCATTGCACTGGATGCATCTGATTTTAATTCAATTAGTATATTTTCCATTTAATTTTTAATGCACTTAGCACATTTCGCTATTATTACTTCATAGCTCACTCAACCCATACTCCATTTAGTGGCATTGATTTCAGCTTAAATTTAAATTTACAATTTAAATAATTAACATTTTTAATTAGAAATTTTACTAGAATTATTTAGACTCCAAGTATTTATGTAGCCTTCTAAAAGCGGCAAAATGTCCCCGATGCATTTTATTTCAAAAACAAAATGATCTCCAGGAGCTTCTCTCAAGGCGAAATAAATTACTGTCAAATATTACACCCATATTAATTGCTTTTAGTTTTTCATGAAACTGCATTTACGGATCATTTTGATTTTTAAAACATGCGCCAGAACAATTTATCACCTGGGATTCAAGAAACTAAACCCTGGGCAACCCTCGGGATTGGATTTAAATGACTAAATGGAAACTCAAGGGTCATGAATACAGCGGATGTACAAGACTTTAGATGAAATGGCCATGCAGGAGCTAATCAAGGGTGCTTTAGAATATTTCCATGCTTCATTCCTCCACTCATTTCCTGAATAACACGAGGCTGAAATATAGTAATTTCCTTGTATTACATCCACACGAGTACTGTATTTAACTCTAAACCGATAAGGTCCTTGTCCCAATCTCCCTCCACATCTTGACGAATGGCAGACGAAGAACAAGGAGAGGGGGGGGGGAAATTCAGGGGAATTCAGGGAAAGAAAACAACTCCGATTGCCTTTTGTACACTAAGAAAACTAAGGACATTAAATTTGTTTTACAGGTGGGATGAAGCGTGACGGAAACAAAAATAGTTCCCGTGTAATAGTGCTCACATGAAACACGGAACCAAATGTCAGCAAGCTAATGCATTTAAAGTACAGGGGCCATACACCAGCAAATTTACTTATTCACAGTCATTTCCTCAACTGATAAATGTCCCGATAATTTTTTTATACTCCGCTCCCAACAACACCAACCTTTACTTCCCCCTCAAGTACAGTACGTCCTCCTTGTCACAGTTCCCTAGGAAATAAACAAGCTTTATTTTCTCAGTTTGCCCCAATAGAACTAGCAAATTGTCCCCCGAAATAACCCTCTCTCAAGCAGACGTAATTGGAGCTCATTATCAATCTGATAAGATAAATATCATTATAATACTATAACTTCCCTCACAGTCACTTGTGGCTTCTCGTGCTGGGAAAATAAAAATATCAATCTGTGAGGTCTGAGGAGACATTTAGCTGTAGAGAAAGTCATTATAAACCAGGCCTTTATAAAGAGGTTTGACTCCAGCATGTATGTACTGCAATCCTTTGCATGCATGCATGCAAATAAGTGTCATTCGGTTGTACTTTACGGCTTCTGAAAATCATGACATTTCATACAGAATTTAGCACCAAGACTCCCGGATTCCGTTCACTACAACGGAAGTCCTTTTAAAGGGATTTTTGACCAAGGACAAAAATATTGGCAATCCGCCGTTTAATTTTTCGGGTAGATTTCCTACACTGGGAAGAGAACGATTTTGTTACTTTGAAACAGGGGAGCTGTCATAGCGGGAGTAGACTGTCGTTGAATATAATGAACTGTGATAGATATACAGACATATAGTTTGTGCAAGATGTAAATTTATGTGTCTATAGTATAGGCACATGGGAGAACATTTGCGCTCATTTACATACGTTCTCACAGCCGTTAAATAGACTAGCAGGTAATGAGCAACACGCGTTTATGCATCGTTAACATTATCGTTAAACGCTTCTAACTCCAAGAACCTCGTAAAGATCCCAAATGCCGCAATCCACTGCGCTAGAAATTATTCCCGCATACAAACACATACAAATGCATATATACATGCACAAATGTGTAGATAATAAAACACAGGGACTCCCATGCAAATGCACACATATGTGAGGATTTATTCAAAACGCAAGACCTTGGACTCGAACAATGATTGTGATTTGATTTATTTGTATTCTCAACTTGGGAGGAGATGTATATGTGTTCGAAAGTCTGGGAATAAAATTCTGGGGGACAACTTTCTTTCTCAACGCCCATATTCCGATCCCAAATGCTGCCAAACATTATCTTTTACTTCCTTCTTTCACTCTGACCGACAACAACTCATCCGAGCTACGGAGGGTACATTGAATGTTGCAAAGGTAAATTGTGAGTTTCTATGTAATTACAGTCCCGACATAACGGCCTTTATATATCTATATGATTCTTTAGGACGAAAAACATTTGGAGATATTCCCGCTGGGCTACAGCGTTAGAATGCGAAAGGATAGCATAAGGTGCTTTAAATGGAGATTAGATAAAATTCAATGTGCATTTGAAGGAAATCAATGGGTGCATTCCATGCCAGGTGTGCATTTTGTTTTTAATCCAAAATGCATTAGATCATTCTGATGCTAATCGAAAATGCATTGGATCATTCTGATGCTAATCGAAAATGGCATTTTACCTTGAAATTGAAGATGCACCTGAAGCAATTTTTTCAGCCAACTTTTAAAATACAGTCTTGGCTTAGCGTTATTTTGTAGTTACTGCTGTAATTTATTAGGCTCTTTGAGCGATATTGTGCGAATATTGTGCGATCTAACCAGAAGAAAAATTAGCATTGTAATAAACGTGAATATGTTCCGGAAAAATAGTTACAAAATATTCTTTTAGAAAGGGGTCTCTTATAATGAGACTCAATCTATATTGAATACAAATTCTAATATGAACATTATATTTATTGGCAATATGACTTCAGACAAATTCTTCTCTCCTTAGTTAGCTACTCTTTTTTTAAGGGGACTGCTATATCGAGACTCCACCACCCACGTCCACAGACGCATTATACCTAACTAGATTGTGTAGGTTGATCAAAGCTAAGAAAATATTCCTGTCACGATGGTCACGAATGATCAGGCATTGAATAGAAATCTTCGATAACGACTCTCTCTCTCTCACTCTATCACACTCCCTCTCTCTCTCTCTCTCTCTCTCTCTCGCTTTATAGCAATTTTGGAATGAGAGTCATTTGAGGGTGATGTTGCATAACTTTGAGTGAAATAATTTATTAGTGTTTTTGATAAGTTACTTTTTCATTCAATTCACGCCTCTCTCATGCCCAACTTCAAAGAGCCTCATGAGTCAATACAGCACTTCAAAGAATTCTCCATCACAATGTCATTTCCTATTGTTATGAGGAACGCTTACTCAAGAGAGCCTTTGATATCCAAATAGGGTCCTTTCTTGTATCATCAAAAGCATGAATACAGTGAAGTCTTAAGAGCAGCACCTCTCAAGTCATAATTTTGAATCTAGCCGTGAAGGATTCTTGTGCATGGGAAAAAATAACGCTACTTACAATTTTTAATCGTTGTAAGGGAATTCCAAAGAGGGACTTTAATAACTGACGCTGGGCATACATCCGCTGTCATGTGAAGAAAAATATTGGGATAAGAATAAGGAATGGCTCAAAATTAATGATCTTTCAGAAGTGTCTCTTACCAAGAGAAATTCCATTCGCGTTTTATATATTACACTTATGTATAGATAGTAAACACTGCACTATGGGTATAACAGATTCCATTATAAGAGCAGATTTTCTATGGACAACAGTCCCTAATAACAATTTTTTGAGTCAAAGGGACCCTGTCATAAGGAGAGTAAACTGTACACAGAATTCTTAGAAAAAACTTCAGTAGCTTTACTAAATGATTCTGAGTCCAATGCTTGTGTGAAATGATTTCTTGGATTGGGCCAATTAACTATCAGAGCAGTAGTCAGAATGTAATTCAATACTGTTACAAAAGCTCAATTTATAGAATGATTTATGATGCGTTAATTGAAGGATGGGGGAAAAAACTTGTTTCAAATATTTAGCCCCTTTTGGGTCCCAATTGAGCGTCAATTAATCCAAATAATTATATGGGTGTGTCAATTTGACAGGAAGCAGAATTTTAAGGCTGTCAAGAGTTACATTCAAAAATTTTACGAGTATTATATTTAACGTAAATGGAAATCTAATTTAAAAGTAATCTTACTTTGAATACTCTTAAAAAGGGCTTCTGATATAGCGAGATTCGACTGGATATAGAGTCATAAATTTAGCATTGCACTCAGAATCTGGCGGATTATTTTTGAGAAATCTTTTTTATAATTTATAATTTATAAGGGAATAACACGAGTTGATGTATTATTTACATTCAAATAGCCTTTGAAATATGCTTACGTAAATGTTATTTCCTTTGGAAGTAAAAAAAAAGTCAATTTTTGAAATCCTTCTGGAAGTAAATAATAATACAGAATCTAGGTAAGGATTCTACTGATAGGAAAAAAAATTCGTTGAGATATAAATGAGAAAATGCGTGTATGGAAAAATTGCAAGGGTTTCAAGGAAATGAGGAATCATCAAAATGTGTACACATGGGAAACTCCGGAAGCGCTAGAGGTAGGAGAAAGTCAAAATATAGGGGAAAGATTGAAGTTCCGAGAGTGATACAAAGATATTCAAATGTATACGCACAAAATTACAAATGGTTGTCCTATGCAAATGTACGTCTGTGTTAGGTTATTCCAGATAATGTATCTGCATCATTTAACATTATGAATTTCGTGGAAGTGCTTTTCTTCAAGGTGCTCTCAAATTTTTCCATATTCCCTTATTTGCTGCCTTTAAAAATGTTAAAAGTAAGGTATATTTTATGGCAATTTTGGTCCCAAATTTTGGGGTAAAATTTCTTCCAAATCAAGTGGTACCTTTTCCCCAAGTTTTATTCAAATTTTTGCAAAATTTTCTTCAAAATTTTGTGGACATATTTCTTTCGAATTCTATGAACGATTTCCTCCAGATTCTGTGAACAGTTTTATTCCAAATTCTGTAAACAATTTTATTCCAGACTTTTCCAACTGTTTTCGCAACTTTTAAAATTGTACATAAATTTGTTTTTCAAATACTGGAAAATTTTTACCCCAATTTTTCTGAAAAAAGTTACCCGATTCTCTTAGAAGTTTTTATCCCAATCTTGTGAAAAAACGCTACCCAATTCTCTGGGAAGTTTTGACCCAAATTTTGCTGCAAATAATTTTGACTGCTAGGATAATTGCTAACAATCATCATTAAATTTGTAAAATATGTAAAAATTTTACCGTTTTTCTGTACCAGCTACAAATTTCGAATTGACTTGTGAAATTTTAATGCAGTCGCGAAGGTTTTAAAATCAACCCATACATTTCTCCTCAAAAGTCTTCCTCACAATATATAATGCAATATTTATGGGCTAGTTTGACTCACCAAGTGCACAAAATTCAAAAGGGAGGTAAAACTTTCCCAGGGCCCTGTACAACAAGCAAATGTCGGAAATGAATTGAAAGAGCCTAAAGCAAAGAAGAAAATCGCGAGTCTCGGAGAAGAAACATCTCCTGGAAACTCAGAGAATTTCAAGTAGGGAAAGGTAGCGTCTGCATGTTCTAATTGCCTCTACGTTAAAAATCCATGTAGATGCATATGTATACGTACATACCTAATGGCACATGGATGACATTACTTATGCAAATCCCCGTAGTACAGTCCACATTTGGGATGTCAAATGTTTCCAACCCAGCGCTACTTTTCCTCCCGGACATTCAACAATAACAAACTCAAATGACTCAAAAGGACAAATTCCCTCCCTCACGGTACCTACAGATACGTGGTACCTCTCCAACGTCTCCAAACTCCCTGAGAAAATATTCCCAGAGACATTCCAAACTTACACATTTCCTGAGAAAATAATCCAGTAACAAAACACAGTACAGTCTTGCTTTCAAAGTACCTCTAAAATGAGAAAGAATTTCATAATGTCACATTCTCAGCCCGCTGCCATTGATCTCTGACGCCTGTATCACAAAATCAAAGCTGCAAGAACACAAGCTGAGAACACAAAATTATTTGCGCGGGAATTTTGAAATTTTGAACACCTTCAATGGTATAATTCCAATCCTGACTGAAAAAGTGAAGTTTTATTGTCAGTTCCTTTGCTGGGAAAAATAAAATTTAATATGAAAAATGCTGTTACAATTCAAAGGATCCGTTATAGCCAGAACCCCCGCGTGTGTGTATAGATATAGAAAGCCACTCAACTCAAATGCACAAAATGACCTTGAAGAACCCAACGTACTTACATTAGCAATAAAAAATTAAAAACATTTCCCGCAGCCTTAATTAAACCTCATTTTATACTGCAATGTCCCCCGATGTTTTCAAAGATACGAGCTTAATTAATGTCCATAGCGGACTTTCCAGACAGCTCCAAAATGCAAAGCATAATAATTATTGCACGAGAATAGTTCCTGGATTTATGCACGTACTGATAATTACAAGTGCTGGTCAAATTACAGGAGTTTAAACAGGCGAGGAGGGCTGTGGGGCAAAGTGAGTCAATTCAATGTAAAAATCGGAACCTTCTAATTCCCCTCCAAATGAGAAACACTGGTGTCCCACAAATTTTTGTCCCCCTTATAACAGTAGCCCATTTTACAAGGGGACTATAGTCAAAGGAATTAAAATCTTCTTTACAATTTCCCTTAAAACTCCTGCACTGACAAGGTAACATTTTGGGATGGTACAAGCCGATTCAAACAAAGCATAGCACATGTTTTAGTACTCACCTAGTATGTTTCAAAACGCATGTAACTCGAGTGCATTTTGCCCCGTTATCCTAGGACACGTCACCAAAGTTTCAAAATTTAAAACGATACCACAGGTGGGGACCTGTCTTTTCAAAAAAAGTTAATGTTAAATCCCATAAGGATTTTGAGTTTTTGAAAGTCGATGAAATTTTGATTTTCGCTATTTCAATGAAATTCAAGTTTTTACGTACATAGTTTTATATCCTTCAACAAAATTCCCCAAAAAGTAATCCCTCCATCATTGCGCATCTGTATGTATGTTGTATTGAGCAAAAGAAAATATTTTGACTCACTCTATCTTTGTACATATACATATAAAAACAGGAAATTCCTTAAAGGCACAATTTAAATACTGCCTGAAAAAATAAACATCGTAATTAAAATCTAAGACCACATAATAATTTATTATTTGGCGCTGAGCACTAAATTTGCAGTTTCTCAACAGGCCGGATTTTGTGGTCTAAAACCACCTTTGAAAAGACCATGGACAGCGTAACTACTCGCGATTGTCAATAACTTATGAGACTAAAACTCCCGAAGGTATCTTCTCCTAAAATGTCTTCGTGGTTGGATTCATTTACCATTCATTGTATGGCTCTTGTAGGCCTTAAAATTGTATCTTGTTCCCATTAAAAGCCTTCCACGACTCCTTTCGAAAACACCAAAAGTAAGTACGTCAGGAAATGAACAGGAGAGCCACTATCATCTGCCTGTCCCTAATTCCATCTCAAAACGTTATCCCTATGACCGTAAAAATATCCCCGGGCGTTAACAACCCAGGTTTTTGAAAATTTATATGAAAATTTGCTACAAAGTCAAATTAAAGTTTGTTCACAAAAAAACCACTTGGCCCAATACAAATTTCAATTATTGTATTTTAACCCTTCAAATGTTTTACTTTCCTTGACGCTCTTGAACCCTGTGACCGCAAATATTGACCTGGGTGAATGATTTAAGAAATATAAAATTTCCCATAACATTTGCCACAAATTGGGGGAATCAAATATTTGATCGTATTTTATCCTGCCTGGAGTTAGGAAGTGAAGTTTTGATAGTGACCCAGTATACAGTATGGACGCGTAAGGACTACTTGCTCCAGGAACATGTACGAACAATAAGCTCGTTGACACGGGAAAGTTTCGGGAGGTAAAATAATGAGGGGAAAGCCTCCGGATAAATCCTGACAAGAGAGAACCAGTGTCGAAACAACACATACAAGTTTCACTCCTTAATTCCCAACTTCATTCGTATGCATTTGTAGCCTTTGGGGAACCCAACTTTCCTCTGACTCTAATCCAATTCTAATTTCCAAGAAAGACTCCCTCAAAAATTCATTTACGGCAGCCAAATGAGGGTCCATGCTCAAAGCGACAAAGGGAATTGCAAGGAAGAGAACACCAACAAAAGCCAAGTACAGTCCAGTCTTTTTATAGCAATCCCCTAAAAATAAATAATCCGTGAATTTCCCCACACCTGCAAAAGCAAGTCAGTCTTAAATGTAAATCCTTTCAAATATTTAGAAAAAAAATCGCTTAAAAAAATCGCTTAAAAAAAATCGCTTAAAAAATGCTTTAAAAAAAATTTTTTAAAGGAATTTCTCCCTTATATTTACAAGGAACAGAATTATTACAAAGGGGGTCCGTAATAATGCGACCGGACTGCGAACTCTAGACGAGCAATTATTCCATCACACTTGAGATGTTTCCATTAAATTTTGAGGAGGAAGCAGGAGACAGAATATTAATTATTTCTTACCTCGGATTTGGCTAAGATGATCTCAAACTCTTCCAAAGAGAAATTGAGACAAAGGGTGGGGGAGGAGCAATTCCCATCGAAGATTAAATTCGAGTCATCTCCTGGAAGCTCCATCCTGGCCTCTCTATTGGACCTCTCTTTGTACAGGGTTACGTCTGGAAATTCACATAAGGAAAATTCATTGGGTTGCCTCAGCACTAGACCTCACATGTATGTAAATAGTGCAATTCCCAACTTGTTCCACCAACAATGTACTTCATTAATGAGGGCCAATTACGTAACAACTTCTCCTTCCTCTATTTTCCTACTTGTAGACATACAGTGGGCTCTCTCTACTACTACAGTACACTCTCAAAATTTTTTGTATCTCCAGTTCTGGAATGTACATTGGAATATCTATTTGTATTCAGTTTTATTTGAGGTCCTTTAAGCTTTCGCCCATATGACCCAGAAGAAGCTTCAAAGCATTAGTATACATTCTCGTTATTTTTTGGAATCTCACATCAATATGCATATGTAGATTCAGTTGCTAGATAACAGTAATTCTCTACATAACAGCCTGGGAGATTTAAAAGGGGAACAAAACAAGTATTCAGTTATACATAAGGCCGTTATAGCAAAGAGTTGGTTCTATGTAATTAGATATCTACAGTACATACATATAAAGTTGTGCACATTCGAAGCTGGGAACCGATCAATAGCTAAAATTATTATTGTATCTACACTCGTTCTATCGATTCCCCAAATATGCAGACATTCCCACACTTTGTACTAACAACACTTTGTGTCTACGGGAAATTCTCAGTAGAACGACTTTCGCTATAGTGAAATTCGGCTATATGTAAGGGCTCCCCAAAGGGATCTTTGAAATTAATCCCTCTAAATGTTATCCCTTGTAAGGCACAATAAATCTTTTACTGTATCTATCCCTAAGCATGGAAATACAAAATACAAAACATCATTCAATAATCCACGGATGCTCACGTCGTTAATTAAATTGCAAGCGCAAGTTTAAAATAGTCTGTAATAAGTGGGCGGATTTTAATTCAAAGGCATGTAAATGTATATATAGCAATGCATAGATCCCTTATAAGATCCCTTAAAGCGGAATTTTACTGTAGTGTGTTCTGCTGTCAGTTCCAAGAATGAGATGCTAAATGATAATCCCCAAAATAAGGCACTCCAATATCTCCTGTGACCTCAAAAATTGAGCAATTTTAATGGAGCACATGTGCGAAAATTTTGAAAACAATTCCCTACAAACTGAGTATGGAGAATTTTTTTTAAAAAAAGGTACTCCCTTATAAAATTGCCCTGAAGGGGAGGGAAAATGTTTTTTCGTCCCACCCTGTTTATATTTATGCTTTGAATATAAACACAAGAAAGTTTTCGAGCGGGTGGAGGAAGTTGAATGAGCTCAAATATATTTGTTTTGTAGAGAATTTGCACAAAAAGGGATCCGTCCTAAGGAGAGTATCCTGCAAATATTTAATAATCCAGGGTTCTATTCCCAATTCAACTGGGTCCATTGTTTTCCAAAGTGTATTTATCCCTTATCAATTTCTGGCCGCCCAGGAATTCCCATTGTATACTGTACATGGGCTAGATGAGTGTACAGTTTGCTCTAGCTCTGAGATACCCCTTTGTTAAAGCAGCAGAGGGTTTATGAGGTTAAAAATATTTGCTTCATAAAATATTTTTTTCTAAAATATTTTACAATAGAGTGACATTTTTTTGGGCAAAAAACACATTAAATGATAGGACCGTTGTAAATTCAAAAAATTCCGCTTTGGATAATTCCTTTTTTAATTAAACAAAAAATGATTAAAAATTTATGAATATTTCGAAGATTTCTGCTAGATTGTATAGCTGACGTAGTGCTCGCAGTGGACTGTATTTTGTGCAGGGAAAATTAATACCAGAGGATAAGGTTCATAAAAAGAGCCCCTGTTGTTTAATTTGAGATAAATGTAGGGACTGTATTTGGTTTTTTTTTCCTCCGAATATCCCCATGTGTTTATAGGCCTTTGTACTCCGTCTGTCTATCTTTAGTGACAGTCTCTTGGCACATGTAAATGCTACTATTGATTTTTCATCTCCGGCATGCTTTCCATCCCGCGATATACAGCTCGACTCTAATTTTTCCCAGTGTTACCTCCCTATATAGTAGCCGCTCTTGGGGAACAACGCACTTCCACTCTTTCCCATGATCTGGATTTTCCCAATAGGGGTAAAATATTCATGAGACCCTTCTCAAAGTACATCCGCTCAAATATTTGAAGAGTCGCTAGTTTTTTTTTTTTTGTCACAATGTTATTTTACTTTCGCTACAAAAACATTGAGTGTGAAGACTCGAAATTTGTTAGGGGCCGCGCTGTTGTTATAAGAACAGTCCCGGAGCTCAGTCTGTTGTGATTACAATGAGGGCTAAAAACATTCGTGATACAATTGTTCCGATAATATTTATACAGGGAACAGGAAAAGTCCAATGACTTCAAATAATTTATATTTATTATTCCACAGCCCTAATAATTAAAGCCAATGAATCAAAAATGATTACCAGTATTTCTCCAAGTTTTTCAAACTATAAATTATCCCGGGCAGGTCCCCACGGATATAAATTTACTTCCCACAGGGTTCTCCCAAACTTGGAATTAGCATTCTGACAGTAGCTACATATGTATGTATGTATGTACATATATTCTACTTCTGCTGAGCCTGGAATTTATAAAGGTCATCCAACAATTTTTACAATCAAGTCTCAAAAGCCGAAATTACTATATTTAATCATACGTACAGATTAGATAAGGAATGGAAGCACACTAGTATGAACGTAAATGAGAAAGCCAATATCAATCATTCCCCTGTGGGAGTTTTGGGAGGGTCGAATTTTTTCCCGGGCAATTCTCAGGAAACATGGGTCAATATGCAAATGGCACGTGCTCTACCTCCACAACAAACACGACATTTCTTCAAATCCTGTGGACATAAATTTACAGGGAAAATTGTTCCAAATAAATTTTCTCATTAGGAACAAAATCCTTTAAAAAAGGATCCACTATAAGGAGACAACACTCTGTATAAATTTTCTGGGAGTAAAAAATCTCAGCTCTTCTAACGGTGGGATTTAGAATAAAAAATGCAAATTTCTTGTCAGCTTAGATTTCCTCGTAAGGGAATCAAGTCTTCAGTTTAAATGTCTGCTTTGCTCCTGAAAAATCTCTTCCTCTCCTCGTACATGTATATCTGATGTTAAAAGACAGCAGGGTGTGACAAGGTCTCGAAATATGAAAAATGAGGAATAGCGTTACTTATACAGATTTGCACAAATATGCAAAAAGACAGTCATATATAGATATAGATAGGACTGTCGCTCCCCAGTTCCACGTCGAGGAATATTAATTTTCCATTAATCAGATTAAATTTTATGGAAATAAAAAAGGGAATGTCAACTTTCCCCATTGGGAAAAATTGTTCACCCTTCAGGAACCTTTCTCCTTCATTTATTTTTCAGGTCCAATTGCCCTTTCCCATATCCAGGAACTGTCTTATGAGTGAGGATTCAATCTGAGCTGTCTTCATACTGTAGTACAGTCAACTCTCATTCCCTATAGAGGCCTTCCCTATATCAAAACCCATTGTTTTATTTCATTCAATAATATTTTCTCTTATTCATATTTTTCACCGAATACTAAAAATTTTTTGTCCATGGATTTCCCTATGGATTCCAGTTATTTTTTTTCCCTTCAAAGGATATACATCCTTATAAATCACCCGCACTGTATTGTCTCAATATTGAACGCACAATCATAATGCCAGGATTTGTTTTTTTTACTATAGATAATTACGTATAGGGCCGTATTTGGAAATGTAAACACCCAATGAGCGTCATATGCTCTTAGTAGGTTAAGTGTGACTGTATACTGTGGGCCCATTTTATAAAAGGCGTCCTCAAATGAGAGGGAATTGAGGGCAATTAAATGTAAATAAAATTGGGGGTTTTTGGAAATTAAGGGCTGCTTTAATAAAAACTCCTTCAAATTTGAGTGTGGACGTTCGGAGTGGGGAGATTGCTTTTAAGGGGAGGATGATTACAGTGAAAGTGTATTGTATGGTGATAAGTGGCTCTTATCAGGAGAGCTGCTGCTTTGCCCATAATATGTTGCGGACTGCTGTAACGACCTCGTGTCTAAGCCCTCATGAGCTCCGAAAATACCAATGATTTCTGATACATTTACTGATGAATGTTCTACTCGAGAGTCCACAATCCACTATTCCTACCGGGACCCCCGCGGGGTAATGCAGCAATGTAATCTATGTATGTACAGTGGCAGAGATGATCTTTTAGCCCCAACGTCAACTCTTCTGCTATTGACAGTATTTGCTATGGGGCTGTTCGACTCGGGATTTCCGTTCCTTTTATGAACGTCGTTACAAGAGCAGACCACTGCATTATCCTATCACATTTCTGGGCTGCCACTGTAATGATTAAAGCAGCAATTCCAATGGCCATGTGCTTTTCCTCCCATTACAGATTCCATATGGGGGGTTAATAATGTACACATTTAACACACACATTTGTCACAGTCATTAGCACCGCACTCGGACGAATCCCTCGCTGCAGGGGATCCCTTTTAAAGAGCTTTTTTGTTCCGAGGGGGTGGGTCATGACCCCTGGACCCCATCCATGTGTGCCCTCTATGAGAATCAATGTAAGGAACTACAATTCTGCTTCCTTCAATTCTCTTAAATTGCTTAATTCTCTGCGGATTTTCATTCATTTTGTTCCTTGACCCAGGTCAATAATTAGGGTCGCAGGGGTCAACCGAAAAAATGATTGTGTTGCTAAAATTTTTGTGATATGAATGAGTAGTCGTTCATTTTTAAAACTCTGAAATATTCTTAGCTTGACCTTGATTGACCTTGCTTGACCTTGCTTGACCTTGATTGACCTTGATTGACCTCATTGACCCTCGACCTAAAATTTTGACGTGAGTGATTATATAACGAACATTTCGAAATGATCAACGAAAATACTTGTGCTATGATGGAGCTTCATTATTTCATATTGATTTCCCAAGATATTGCGCATACCCAGGATTTAATTTAAATTAATGAAACGAATTAATTATTCTAGCAATCAAATATTTCAATGCGTCTCCGCTAACAACAAACCAAATATCAATTCCCATTTTTCTCCCAAAATGGGATATAGAATGGGATTCGGATTTAATGTTCTCTTCTTCTTATGATTCCCAAAATTGCCGTGTATTTGTATTTGATTGGCAAACATTCCGAGCCATTAATTATTATATCCTAGAATATTGCAATTTCAGAGTACAATATCAATAAAGTCTAATGAATGGAGTACGGAGCTGTAATTAATCAGGATTTCTATTATTTATTCATTTCTTGCTGGCTTTCAATATGCTCGAAGCAGCCGATTGGGGAGGGAATTCTACACACTTTTCTCTACCTCAAGCCATTCCATGTAAAGCCCCTTTTCCCACCAGATTTCTCAAAATACTATGGAGTATGTAACCTCGATGTAATTTTTCACAGAGAATTCCCTACTAGGAAATTTCCCTTTTTTTAATCCAATTTTTACCATGTGTCCAAATATTCCTGGAAATTTCATTTTAAACATATTGGGTAACTACAACAACTGTAAGTATTTGATCTCAATAAGATCCTATCAAAAGCTTGTTTGCAAGGAGCATCTCTCACAGACGGAGATAAATAAACAAGTCACACAAAAATATTTTCCGGGGATCCAAACATTAACAGCCGTTTGGAAAAGTCTGTTTATTGACGCAGGAGTTGTTTACTCCTTGGAAAAAGTCATTCACTCCCTGCACATATTACGTACCTATAATTACTAAAGACATTTTATTTTATCATCCAGAATTCCACCTCCAAAATTGTACATTTCACCCAATGGGTATGTACAGTACATATGTACATAGATGGATTTTGATGCTGAGACTCTTGCAGGGGCTCAATGTGTGACCTGACTCTACTACAAAAGTCATAAGTTATTTACAGGCAGGTTTTTCAAGGAAGATTTTGATATCCAGATTGGACTGTACATATTCACATTTTGGAACCACCTTGTGGTGGGAAGTTTATTGGCTCATGACGAAGGAACATGTTCGATGAGAGAGTGTTTATCTCAAATGTTTTTTTCTTTGACGTGGTGGAATTTTGGAGGAATAAATCCTTTGATTTTCCACTACCGTTGTATACATTTGGGCAAAATCCTACCTCAATTTGGCACAATCTCTGTAAAGATTCTCAAGTGACTACAGGCTGGGAACCAGATGGAGATTGCACCATGGAATATTTCCACGGGGCAGTTTCCACAACCCATCCTTATATTTACACATACATGGGAAATGAGGTTAGTTGAAATATGACCGCTCCTTGGGTGAGGCACAGCCCTGCCCTGTGATTTTGTAAAGTATCTACATATCCTGGGATCTGACTGACTCAGACCTGAAGGAGAAAATTTTTAGTACAATGAGGACCCTCATTCATAGTGAAATGTTTCTGGTGTGCAAGCAATTTGTCACGCTGTCATATCAGCCCCATATGTAATTATGTACATGCCACTGTATTTGGATTGAGACTAGGAGGGGAAATCGTATGAGGTAGGATGCAGTGGGATCAGGTATGGCTCCTGATATCACTTGAACCATTCGAAAATGAGATATGTACAAGTGTAGAGTCTCGCATGTCAAAAGAGGCCGAGAGTCTGGATTCTAACTGCATTTCTGTTATTGTTAGTCATTTGTGTATTGAATTTTTCTGCTTAAAATTCAAAGCCAGTCGCAGAACCTCTGCATCATTTCAAGTTCAAGTCCAAAGGCTTTATTAATTGTAAATCATGAGTCTTGATTTATCTACTCAGGGCTGGATTCCACAATCAAGGAGATCTCCCTTTCAACTCATCACACATGAGAAATGTGGGTGTACATGGCGGGATTTCACTCTCACAAGTAAACCTTCATTGGTGCCCCTCCAGATTTTTGAAATTCCACCAAAACTAGTGTTTTCATACCCTGAATACTCCTCAAAGTTACACTTTCAACCTGAAGCATCTTTTATAATTTTTAAAAAATGGCGCGAAACATTTGACCCGAAATTCAAAACTGGGGATTTTAAGAGCATTTAAAATGGGGAATTATAAGTTTCAAGTGGGTGTTTACGGAATTAACAATAGTATACGATTTCGAAAATTTTGTTCAAGAATAACCTCCTAGATTCTTCGAAAGCGTGACTTTGGCATTTTTTTCTGGAAGAAAATATTTGAGATGTGCGATGAAGTAAGTACTAAAAAATCTGGAGATCAACCCTCTAGTAAATACGGGAATCAAACCACGTTTACAAGCTAGCGTATACGGGCTAGGAGGGATTATGCCAATTGACAGCAAATGTTGAAAATAGGGTAACCTAATATGGTACTTCAGAAGACTAACGTTATGGCAGATCCGACGTTCGAAACTTTTTATAAAATGACCTATTTGTAAAAAATTCCATGGGGATTCATTTCAATGTAATATCAATTACCTAGAATAAAAGTTCCGGTCTTGGAACCTAAACACGTTTTAACGTTTCACTAACTTTAATATTGCGTCCATTTCTGGTTTTTAAAATATTCTGAAGCCATTGTGAAACACACAAAATTACAAATGTCATGCCCCGGGTATGGAAAATCCTCCAAAGGGGCAACAAAGTAATGTCCTCATGATTTGGGAAATAATTTATTTAGCAAATGTTTCTCAGCTTGGCAACTAAAATATTTCAGAATTGGCAAATTTGCCCTCGAGTTTATTCACTACTTGGGAACATTAAACGTTTTAAATGGAAAATGTTTGTCAATTAGCCAATGGCAAATTGAGGAAATGTTTTTGGCAAGATTTTCCCTACCAGGTTGAAGCATACTTTCTACCAAATTATTTTTACTGCAGCTGTACCCGATTGCGCATACAAGTTTGAAATGCCTTATTTGTCTTTTAATTATTTTTAAAAGTATGTCAACGGTAGTGCTACGTGCGAAACCTCGAATTTTATATAAAATATAAGACACATGACAAATTTCAAAATCTTGAATTTTTCTAGGCCATTTTTAAAAAATTACCATGTTAAAATTCATTTAAGTATTTAAAAATTTCACGATTTTTTAAAATTATGGCAATTTGTCTTCAACGGTGTCATCCCTGCGATAAAGCTAATGCTTGTTTAGTACTCAATCCAATTTTTACTTTTACCATATTTGTCAATTTCAAACAGGAATGCCACATATCGTGATAGATATCGCCCTGTTTAGCCCCTTGCTCAAGCAAATTATGCCCAGAGGAACTGCTCACAATGGGCACAACTGTAGCAAACATATTATGCAAGAAAGTATGTTCCAAAATGGCATTTGATAAAATGAGTTCAAAATAATTTATCGCGAATATTTATTTTTAGCTTAAAATTGAATGGGCATTTTTCGGGTCCGGTGATAATTGTGCAGTGGCTAAATAATAAATAATTGCAGTACATAGTGGTTCCTTTTAACATTACAATTATTCATTGTTAACCTTATGTCCCTAATATACTCATTTAGCTGATTATAATGATAGCAGAAGGAGTTACAGCAGTACTGATAAACGGAAAACCGTTTCACAAAAAACTTCAACTTTTGTATGGGGGGAGGGGTTCATGAAACTAATAATTTTCCATGTTAAATGCCATTTAAAAATTCCAGTTTTGAATTTGAGGCCAAATTGACTTCGCACTATTTTTTTAAAAAACTTCAATGCATTTTTCAGGTGGCAGGTTTGGTTTGAAAGAGAACTTCGGGTATGAGTAAACTTTTTTTTTTGAAATTTCGAAAATCTGGGGGGGGCACCAATAATATTTACTTGCCAGTATAGCAGAACTCCCCTAACAAGGGCAAAATGTATATTCAAACAGTGTAAATGTTTGCAAATATTAAAATGAAATTTCGGAACAAAACTAACTCTAACAAGAAATTTTGTACCTGTAAAAAGAAATTCTGCTAAAAAGGGGTTTGTTCTGGAAAGGACGCCGTTTACACACAGGGATTCAGTATATCCAGTTAATTATGTATCCATCAAGCCCACTCCTGGTTCTGGAGTTGTAATTCACAGCTTGCAAAGTAATGTCATGATATAGGAACCTGATAGCAATCTCTGACAAATTAAATCCCATTTTGAGTAAAATCTGGCCTTGGATCTGAAAATCCCTAAAACTATTCCCAGCTTCATGGAAGCAGGATTTTATTTGAGCATTGAAAATTCTAAAAGCTGTCTCAACTTACAAAGCCCTTGAACTTACTTTGAATCATTTGATTGGATGAAAATCCCTGACAAATATCAACTTTCTAACAAATTCTTTGTACGTGGGTAAAATAGACCAACATTCATCCTACGGATGGGGGAAATTTTAATGAGTTAACGCCAAAATGTCCTATCACTTTCTCCCTGAGGTGTCAAACTTGTGACAAATGATTGTTTTTGACAGGGAATTTGATAAAGTCACTTCTGTGACTATGAACTTTTTTTATAAAGTGCAACGCTTTTTTGCGGATACTCCTGCAAATTTTATTTCCTTTGGGAAGAAATAAAATAAAAATTTGAACTTTACAAGCGCATGACTAAGTGTGAGAAAATAACTACTACAAAAATGTTAAATTTGTGAAATCCATTCAAAGAAAACTACAACGGAATTATTTTGAAATTTGAGCACCTATTTTGACACCCAAAACCTCTTGAAGAATTTAAATTCTTCAAAAAATTACCAAGAGTGGAACACACTGGTAATGGGAAAAAATTTTATGGGGAACTTTGGAATTGTCAGGATGAAATGTGACAGTACTTATAATTACTTTAAAAAAACATGGTTGAATTTAATTTCTATAAATTTGGTTTACAGGGGAAATCTCGTGTTTCTTAAGCTGTTTTTAGTGTCTTTGGATACATAACAAGAAAACTTTTGTCATAACCTGGGATTTGTGCGAACACAGGAAAGAATCAGATTATATTTAATTAATTAGCACGGAAATCCTTCCTATCCAAACGAATGGTATCCGGATAATTTATTTCGCACATTTTTTCCAACCAAATTTTTCAAAAGATTTCCCGACAGTCAAAATTATTGCGTTTTTGTAAGGAAAATTTTAAACCTGAGAAAAACTTTCATTCCAGGGCATTGTTTTTCACAGAAAGATTTCATACATAAATAAAGGCAAACATGCAATAAATATTGGGCAACTTTTTCCCCCACTTTCCTACGCTTTAGACAAGAAACGTAGACAGTGCAATCTATTTATAAAAGCAGTCCTCCAAAAGCCAACTGTGCAGTTACAAGCATGCTTTTAGGACATTTAAAAATCACCCCTGGGTTAAATAAAATTTTGATGGAAAATTCGCACACATTTTTCAATATTTTACCATAAAATGTTATCCCTAATCTTTACCCCCTATTTCCCCAAATCTTTACCAAAAATTATCCCTGTAAAATTTTCCAGGAAACATTTTCACTAAAAGTGCCCAAAATTCCCACATAAAATTTCCCTCCAAAATTCTACTCTCTGGCGATAAAACTCCAATAATAAACAAGATCTTTACAAATTGACACTGGGGAAAATAGAAATCCATGGGGAATTTTCCCTCATAGAGAAAAATCTTAAGTGTTTAAAAAATAAAGGCTCTATAATAACAATAATGTACTGTAATATTAAAAAGAAAAGGATTCCCTTGGAAAATAAATTATTACAGACTACCCTTGAGTGAAGGAGAAATTAAGAAAGGAAACTTTCCGTAAATTACAACCGTTCCAGAAAAAATAAAAGAGTCTTAAATCCCCAGCAAGAGAATCTTTCCCCGTACATTTTTCTAAGACTCAACAGGGGAAGATTCAAAGTTTGTGGGAAAAAAGGAGAATGGAAATTAGTTGCGGGACATCACATGCTAACTTAATTTACTTTTTGTTTTATGATCTCTCTCTCTCTCTCACACACACACACACACACACACACACACTCACACACACACACACAATACAAAATCTACTCAGAAACTCACGGAACTCACAGAGAGGGTCAGGAGGGTCTCTCTAGGGATGTGATAGCTCCTGATAGGAGTCTCCTCTTGTCCCCACACAAACACACAAGAGACACACACACAAGAAAAACAGGGACAGAACAATTTCCCAAAAAAGTGCAAACAATTCAGAAACAATGAACTTTCTCTCCACCCACCACTTATTTCCTGGCTTTATCAAAAAAAAAACAACAAAACGTATTTCTGTCCCCCGTCTCAGTTTCTCCTCCAATAAGTATTTCCTTGTCTCAGAATGTTCGACCCGACTCCTCCCCAAGCAAGCATTCACGTTTCATGTCTCCTAATTTGAAATGTAGTTTGAGAAAAAAACACACTGATCACAAAAGTAGCACTTTCCCTTGGACAAAGTGAAAGCAGGGAGAAAGTAAAAGAGCTGGCACTTTCCAAAATAGCCTCTCTCTCTACATGGGAATCCTGTCACAGGGACAAACCCAGGGAAATTTCCTTGTCTTTGGCATAAACACGAAAGTCGCCCTCAGGTCTTAAAAAATAATAGGAAGAAAGTAAAGTGAATACAAAGTACTATCAAATTCACACTCATGTAAGAGGCTCCATTTGGGAGGACAACTGACTAAAAGGTCCTGAGGCACCCATTCAATCCAATGGAATTCACTCAAGATGTGTCAATTTGTGACGTTCGTATTTGTAAGCAAATCCCCTCCGGGAACACTAAGTATTGTTTCACTTTTCCCCTTTTGCAAAAAAAAAAATCATATGCCTCTCAAAAGAAAAATCCAGGAGTTGGGAGTATACATAGAAGGGTCCACAGATGAAATTGCAATTTTTTTTGATGACACTACGACTATCGTAGAAAAGTAGAGGATCTCCCGTAGAGACTGGGGATTTTTCCCATGGAGTTTAAATGTGACAAGGATATGGAGACGGCTAGTCCCTTCCGGACTTTTAGTTGTGGAGAAAAAACTGAGGAGGTACACTGACAGTTGGGCTGGAACTGGTTACTTCTCAGAGAAATACTCACTCTTTTGGCTCTCCGTCCTGCAACAGGTCCGAATCTCCTCTCGCCTTCTCTCTCTCTCTCTCTCTCCCTCTCTCTCTCACTCCCTCACTCTCGGAGTGTGAGTCAGGGAGTAGGTCCTGTGTGTGGGGCTCTATATCAAGCTTCCCCTGTAGGAACGTTTTCGAAACTGATCAGGAGCTCCTCAGTTGCGGAGCTCGGATCTCTGAGGCTATGTAATGTTAATGCTCTATTGCAAATCCATGTGCGGTCGCATGCGCTTTTACCTCCTCAGACTCTTTTTTCAACCTGAGTCCCTCTCGACGTTCCAGTTCGGAAATTATGAGAACGTGAGGGAGAAGGGAAACAATGCGGGAGCTGCCACAAGGGCTG
This sequence comes from Allacma fusca, assembly GCA_947179485.1. Lineage (NCBI taxonomy): Eukaryota > Metazoa > Arthropoda > Collembola > Symphypleona > Sminthuridae > Allacma > Allacma fusca. The sequence continues at coordinate 50,070,935 of OX359248.1, forward strand.
TCTCTTCCCATTCGCTTTAAGAGGTCCATGGACAAAATTACATTTGAAGGGAGTCTTAAATACCGTGAGCACTATAACTTCTAGTGTATGAGTTTTGGCAAAGCTCCTTGACAAATTACAAAGAGGGGAAATCGGGCAGGAGCTATTTTTTCTTCTCGCCAAAAAAGGGTCATTGTTCCTCTGTTAAGTTCAGTGTTGCTTTCTCCTCTGATGTTTTAAAAGAATGGGACTCTCTCAGGCTTGAGGAACCCAATGGGTCAAATGACTTTCAGTAATTGTGTGTGACATAGCCCGCACACGGGAAGATAAAGTGTCGGATTTTCTGGTATTTTTTTTGAAAACTGCGCCCGTAAGCGAGCATATTATATTTCTTTATTTTGGGGATATTTATTAATATTGAATACGAAACGGATCGAATTTTCCCTTAAAGGGTTCCACATTTAGTGTAATCTTACAAAACAAAAATTACATTCAAGTTTTTCCTTAAATTTCAGTAGATTCAATTCTTTCTCTCTCTCTGTGAAAAAATACCTTAAAATTGTATGTTCCACATAAGTGCAAACATTTGAACATATTTGAACACTTGCGCTTACCACAATGTGAATTTCTCAGGTTTCATTTCCGTTAAAGACAGGGATAGGAGTCAGGGTATGAGTTTTAACATAAATGAGAAAATATCAATATTACCCTGGAATCTTACTTGGTTTCAAAGAATTCACTTGTAAGCACAAAGCCAAGAGCCAAACTACAGGGCACTGCATTAAAATTGACTAAACGCGCGTTAAAAGTAATGTATCGATAACGATAACGTCCGATCTGTCTCTTTTATGTACATACATACATACATACATAACGATCATTGTTTATGAGTAGGCAGTTTGACTTTTCAAACAAGTGTTGTTCCTTGGCTAGACTAAATACGTAGACTGAATGCCCTGAACATTTCCCCCAAAATAGTGTCATTTTTTAGGGCACCACTGCGCCTGCATGTCCTTGTCATGTGCGTATGTCCTTACGGTCGGGAACTCATTTACTCCGAAATAACCTAACCAATTTCCATCAAACATTATCTGTACAAACAATGAATAACAAATGAATACCGTCGGTCAAGTCATTTTTGAGTTACCCGGGTTTTTAATATTCAGAAGAATTTTTGTTTTGGAAATTGTATGGCTTTCCTTGACACCACTTTATAATAATTGTTTTGCTTGAATGAACTAACCTTCAAATTTTTCCTCGTCATGTGTGTACTTTCATACAATTTATTTGCTTTTGAAGTACGACAGGTGTTATGATAAGATTCATGTCTTGGGCGAGTTAATACGCCAGTCGTTAGCATGTTGATACCCTGATCCTGCTGTCCGTAAATAGCTTTAGGATTTCTTCATTATAAATATTAAACAGTGTGAGCAACATCACTTTCAATGAAATGCACATCTCCACTAAGAATGATCCTGAACTTGATGCAGCCATCTCATCTTCGGTTTAATCGATACCTGTATCCACCAACAGTTCCGTTAGGTACTTCACATCGGAACTCTGTTTACACCAGTTGTGTAAGCTTCTCTCAAATTTGAAGGTCTGATGGAATCGAAAGCCTGGGATAAATCAACGAACAGTGCAAATAGTTACCTTTGCACATGTCGTAAGTTAGCAGAGGTTTTCGTGACAAAATTTTATGCACCTTCACGTTTTTGTTTCCATGAGAGACATCCTTGGACAAAATTTTCCTCATAAGTGTTCTAATATTTGAGCCCATTTTATAGAACGTTCATACAATCAGTGTTGAATGTAATTAACGTTGAGGATATATGCGTTTGCAATATTAGAGAAAAATTTTTTATTAAGGGTTTCTTAGAACCCGATCTTCCTGTATAATGGAACAAGACCTTATTACCATATTTTCATCCTTACTGTAATTATTATACCTTCAGTTCCTTCACTTTCCTATAAATTTGACACCTTAGGTAATTACACTACAGGAAAATCAACGGGAATTTATTCTTTCTCTTATGAGTTTCGAAACAGTGTTTGAGACGCAGAAGCGTGGCTTCCAGGAAGAATTTAACACGACTCCTGAAGCTAACTCAATCCCGGTAATTATTTGAGCAACAATGGATTTCCCTGAAATGATTTTGACAGAGCTCTATTTATACTGGAGCTATATATTTTAGTCTTAACATCAAACCTAAACTTTGTTTATATGTAGCTGATGCACAAACCCTCCGGTCCTCCCGACTCCCTTTGTATGGGGAACAACGGGACGGGGATTATTATGGGAAATGTTCTGTAATTGGGACTCTTACGAAGGCTTCTCCTCACAAGGGAGTCGTTGATTAAAGTCGCTGTTGATCTCTTCCTGGTTATTGGGCAGAGAGAGGCCCACGTCTTGTAAGTATGCTCCAGGGGAAATCATAAATGTGCATGTTAATTAAATGGGGCTCTAAATGAAAATATATTATAGGACGTTATTCCGAAATTACCATTTTTTAATTTCTTACACAATTTATCTCAAAGTTTTTCTGCCTCTATTTAATATAAACTTTTCCTTTCAAATATTATTCCTCAGTTTTTTGACAACCCCAAATTCTAACAAACTACATTGCAAAGTCCATCATTAATTTCCTCTCACAAAGGACAATAAAACTTTTTCAAGTTAAATATAAATAAAAACTCAAATGTGGTAATACATTAAATTCTTTTGTATAAATTTTCTTCCCCCTCAATACAAAATATTTCCACTGACCTAATTACTGCTGAATATTTTGTATGACATTTTTGTGGCTGAAGAAACTAACCCAAAACAGTTGAAATAGTTCTGTTATTTTTCCGTTCAAATTGGAATTCGTTAAAATCTGGGGAACTGCAGAAAACTGACATTATTTCCTTTGGAATTTCAAGACTTCTGTTGGAATTTTCCCTATGGATGGGAAATTAAGAAATTTACTCCAGAAAACTTGCCCATAACTTCTATTGTATTAGTTTCAAGCAGTGTACTTTCCCTATACAGGAACTCATCCCTTCATGCAAATATTGCGGTTCAATTTTCCCCAAAAATATTTTGTGTCTCGAGTGCAAATTTGGAAGCACAAATTTATTTTCCCCCTTAAAAAGTTGCACCATTAGAAGCATCAAATATGTAAATTTTCAGGGGTCTTAATGGAAGCAGTCCACTGTAAACATATTGGATTCTCACAAAATAGGGGGAAACAAAAGTCCAGAGGGAAAGGCCCCACTGACAAAGTCCATATCATAATTAGGAACCCACACCCGAAAACTTTTCACTTACGGGCTAAATAAATCTGAGACGATGGAAAACTTTGGATATTTTACGACTTGAAAGTTAGTTAGCCAAATGAAGGTCATTATTTCTCCATAAATGCAAAGGCTCAAAGTTTATTGTGGTACTTATGTAAAAATAATGTTTTCTCAAAGTCTCTCCCTCCCTGTGTTTTGCCCCGTGCCAATATATAGTAACAGAGTCAATTAATACATTAGGTCCTAAACTGGTTCCCAACTTCTTCCCCGATTTGTAATAATTACTTCCCTTCCTCTAATTACTTTGGATTTATAGACTCACGGATATCAAAATTGTCTGTGTATAAGTAGTATAAAGTCCATCGGAAGACAAACATGAGGTTTCTTTTGGATTCCCTTCAAATTAATTAAGTTACTCAGGAAAGCCACAAATACAAGTTGTTGAGACGGTGCCAAAGGAAATTATTTCCAGAAAATTTTCTACTTATTAATCTAATTAATTATTTTCATATCTATATAGATATATATGCACTCATTACGACGCAGCTCATCCATACTGGATTGTAAAAAACTTGTAGTTCACACTCTACAGAGTGGATTCGCACTACAGCAGCGCCCATGAAAATAATATAAAATTTTGTTTTGCAATGATATAATTACATACATAGTCTTGCAAAGACCAAGGAAAGCTAGAATTGCGCTTTACTAAAGAAATATTTTCTCTACGGACAAATACCAAAGCTTCCCTTATAAAAAAAAATATATATAAATTGTGTGTACGTGCAACTTTGACAAATAATAATATGTTCAAGTATTTATTAATATTGTTGCGTAAAGAAAATTGTAAGAATTGAAGACACCATATCCGAGAAGCTAATTATACTGTACAGTCTTGCTAAACAGACCTCATCAGAGCAAACCAGGTTGATAAAATTTCTAAACATGTTTTAACCACTGTTAGGATTCCCTTGGCAAGCGATGCTTTATTGCAAGAGTGCGCTGTAAGTAATTAGTAAACACGATGAAAAGGATGTTTAGCGATTTGATCAGTTCAGACATAAGTCTGTCCTTTTTTCCAGGCGTGATTAAAAAAATAATCCAAATAGCATTCCGCAGGATCTCCTGGGAAATTCAACGGGGTCAAACCGGTCATTAATAATTAAGACCCCTTTTTAATTAATAAGTTCTTTCAGAGCAATTACATCCGTAGGATGAAATAACCTCCAATTGGTTTGTGGAACTCTATGCACTGCGGAGAAGGAACTTATAAGGAACCCATTTAATATTTTTGATGGTGATATTCATCCCCAATGTATGTATATAAAATGTGCTATTAAGGGACTTCGTACTACAGAATTTTCACACTTGGACATGCTCATATAAATTCAGCATTTATGTTGTATTTGTAGATAGTAGGATGTCCTTTTTATACTTGTAAGGTGGCCTTTGCCATTATAGCAGCCCTTGCAAAAGAAGTTTGAATTTTATCAAGACATGCTCTTATTGACATAAAAATTAGCATTGTGTTCAAAGGGAATTGTCCAAGTATTGTCAGCCTCTGGAGAGTACGTACTTTAGAAGGGTACGTTCTATCTAGAGTTTGATTCTGTATTGCCCCTTTAGTTGTAGACCTTGAACTCACGGGAAAGTAGATATCCTCCTTGTCAGCCCAGGAGCTTGTTTACTATTGTACTTTCCATTGGTACACTTCACTTTGAGCATATGTGAAAGTATAGTAAAGGGGACGGGCTGGAGAAAGAAATTCTGTTTCCTTCTCAACTTTTTTTCCCATCAAAATTTACACGTGTCCATACATTTGGTCGTTTCCAGGCAACGGGTCGTTTCCATTTAAAAGAACGTTTTCCAGCTACAACTTGATGATGACAACTTTTACAAGCAGAGCTCTTCAAAAGAGCATGATGTTCACAGTATCTATAGGCAAGGACCCTCTCATAAGAGAATTTTCCATGAAATCGGGCACATTTTTTTGCCACACTCCTACAGTATTTGCCCCAATGATATTTTTTTTATCCCTATAAAGGCAAACGGAATGGACTCACGATAAGACATCAGTTTTGAAAGACATTGTATCTACTCAGAAATTGCGCAAAAATTGCTCAAATTTTTCCCACATTCTTAGTCCCCACAAAGTTATTCTTCCTTGTAGAGAGCCATGCATATACAGTGCATATAGCCTCTTTGTAAGCCCCTTATTCTCCATGGGGGGGAGGGAAACCATGTAGAACCTCCGTAATTTAACTCAATACAACCTCTCTTGTAGCACCTTCTCACCAAGTATGTACATACGTTATGAAATTTCTCCAGAAGTTTAAAATTACATGTCTAAAATCAAGTGTTCAATAAAAGGTGCCATAAATTTAAAAAATGTGTCGTGGAATGTCATTTTTTTGAAGTATTTTATTTTTACCATCCGGTCCTCGTCTTAAAAAAAAAATTATTGCATGCGCCTCCTTTGCAAGCTTTTGAGAAAAAAGAGAAGCTTATACAAAAAAATCCGAGAACTTATATTTTTATTGTTAATAATGAGAATGTCTCATGTCCTCCTGATTTTCGAATTTCTATAAAAATATAAGTTTCTACTCATGTGAGCATGGACATTGAAATTTTCGGGAAATTTAAGCCCCAAAAGTTTGAATTAAATTTATCACAGGGATTTTCAAAGACACCTAAATATTTGTATTGACTAGGACTAGGACACTCAAGTGCACTAAAAAAAATAATTACTTTGTGTACCACGAAAAAAAAACTACGTACACACTTGTAATTCAAACTCCTTTATTTGAACTGTTTTGAGGAGCTTTTGAGCTCACTTGAACTTTAAACTCGTTTATTCAAATGAAGTCAGGATGCATGAGCACACTTGAACATGAAATTCGAAACCTCGTTTGAACTAAAACATCAGTGCTTCAGGTAGGACGGAATCCTTGCAGCATTTTATTTCAGTATCGAGCAAAACTAATGGAAAATATTTAAGCTAGAGAGTGATATCGAGCTGTAATAGTCTTATACGTTAAAATTCCATATACTTTGGGAACTGTCTACAGCGGAGTCAGCGAAGCCCGGCAGGTTAGTGGTGCAGGCTGTTTTTCGGGAAGCAGAAGAGTCAGTCTTCGATTTCTCTCTATCCCTCACACCATGTGGTTGGATGAGTCTGGGAGATATTTTATACTCTCAGAGTGTTTGTCGGTGTTAAGTATCTACATAAGAGGTAACTCCTTAGGCTCACTCTACAAGCTATGCCCAAAAGCAGAAAGCAGATTATTGGTATTAGCAACAATTACAAAAACACTGATGAATATAGTTTTAACGGATAGTTGCTTACTTAGCAGTGAAGGTGATTGGACGGAACATTTTTTTCTCATAATTGTCAATATATAGGATTGTTAATAGGGATGGACATTTGAGGGACAAAATAATAAATTTATCTCTTTTTAACTCTTAATGACCAACATTCCATATAGCTCTACTTAAAAAATAGGCCATTAAAAATTAAGTAATTATTATTGACTGGTATAAGGAGAGTTGTGTGAATGTTAAATTTCCGAATTTTATAAACCAAAAACGAAAATAAGACACATTTCGGCAAACTTTTAAAGTGAATAATTCAACCAGCCTTGAACTTATAAAAGATTGATTTTTGAAAATAATGACTGTATCCACACGTGTAGGAACTAATTGTCGGGTCTATTGATGTCAGTTTAGTACTGATTTAGCGTCGTAGAAATACAAACCAGCTCTGCCATAGTTTTTGTGTTGTGAGCTGGTGTATGGATTACTTACGGATAGGAAATATGCATAGATATATACAAATACTGTGTACATTCAAGTGCTCCCGATCATTTCCGTACCTACCCATTTTTCAAGAGAAGGAATTGACCTCTGTAAGTGAAGCTCACGGAAGTTACGGGAGTCACTCGAACGATTGTACTTACTATGTAACTCCTGGAAGCATACAGCACTGTTTAGGGATTACTAGATTAAATTTTGAGCTCATAAAATTCCCTACTACCCATCGGTAAATATTTATTTTTTATAAATTTGTAGATATTTCTAAAATGAAAAGTTGGAAACGATGTTTTCCCAGGAAATCCGGAGTTTTTCAGGACATCCCCACTGGACTGTGTTTATCCAACTTTCTTATTTGTTGACCTAAGTTAATTCTTATTCTTTTGAAATATCGGCAAGTAATTTGTTGTCAACAAGGAATTTAAAAATTTTCAAGAATGTCCTAAAGTAAAATTAACCTACATTTTAGGGATAAGCTAATGTTTTGATGCCAAATGTATTTAGTTGCAACTATTTATATAAATCTTGTTCCCTCACTTAATCTTTTATCTACAAAAGTCATTTAGTAATAAGACTTTCAGGAACGGAATAAACATCGTATCCTTCCCAGAAATTTTTATGAGAGTCTCTAAATATGTACCTTTGTGCATGCCTTTGAAATTTATTATCTAATTTGGGATATTAAAATGTTGCCAGTAAGAGATTTAACTTACGATGTCAGATTTTTAAATAGTAACGACATATTTGTCCCAAATGGGATACTAATCAATGTTAAAAAATACTTTTAATTAAAATTTAAATGTGTCCTCATTTTTGTATCTTTTGATATGTAAAGTAATTACATTATTGCCAATTGCAGCTGAAACTAAAAAACACAATTTTTTGTAAATTAAAAGGATTTAATTAAAAAATGTAATTAAAAACTGTCTCAATACCATCGCTCTAAAATGATCACTTATTAATTTGGTCAGTTTTTACAAATAATTTTTTTATAAACGTGACAATAATATACCTTTTGAAAAAAATGTCCCCCCATATTTATTTTGTACCATGTCGTTCCAGCACGAATACAGCAATAACATCCATGGGCGTTATAATGAGGTTCGACTGGGCTCAAACACTCTTATTAAATATAGCTCAAAGGAGTTTCTAAATTTAGAATTTTTATTACTCTTCTAAATCGGCTGGATTTGGATTAAAGTAAGTAAAAAAAAGGGAGGAAGGGAAAAAAGGAAAAAAAAAAGTGGAGCTCAATTTGATTCCCATGACGATCTTGTGAACTTGTATACCTGACAATGAGCTCTTACGCTATACATTTACACACAGTGCCCTCTCACTAGAAGAACATCCCTAAAACCAGAAATTGAGGCTCAAAATCCTGTCCAAATTTTGTAGTAAAACGTTAACAACCTAAGTAATAAATTCTTTTTAAATTAGTAAAGTGAAAGTACTAAAGCAATAACTTTACCCTTGTAAAATATTTTTTTCCAGGAGGTTCCATCCCACCTCGCCACCCCTGTACACGGAAGATCCTGAAAGCCCACATGTGTTCATGAAGATTCATAAGGTGTTTGTTGGATCGGAGTCCTCCCTCCGTGACAGGGGCCTTGTGAGGTAGAAAACAATAAAGTATTGTCAACCTGTCTATCCTGGAGACGGAGGAGATTGTGGAGCCAAGAATTCCCCTCATCTTTATATCCCGGAGCCAAAGCCGTAAAATGAAAAGAGTGGATTTCTTTGACTTGTCTTCCTCCTTCCTCAATATACACTGAGAGATGATAAGCACTCACGAGAGAGTCCTACTTCCTATATCCTATTTTCCTCCGCACGCTCCCAACTCTCTCCCAAAAGACGTTTCCCTCTTTCAATAGTTACGGAAAACACATAAATTCTGAGGGCATATGTACCGCTCCTGCTTTCCTATGGGACGGGGCATAAATGGGAAAGCAGATGGAAACGATCCACGTATCTACAAAGAGCTCAATATCCGCATTTCAGATTTACAATTCCACTTAACTTTTAGGCCGGGAGAGAAAGAGAGAAAAAAATCACTCGGATGCAAAACATGTTTTTTTTCTGGGGCAAAATGAACATTTGAATTTAAAAAAAAAATTGTATCCTATTGTATGCTTTCCCCATTGAAATTTCGGAGTTTCTCTGTATAACTAGCCCTGGACAAAGCGGATCTGACAGTGTATAAAGCTCAGAATTAGGGAAAGAGGGATTCCCTTTAACTATTTTACAATTCAAATAATAAATAGGTATGAGAAAGTCTAATGTCAGGGGAACTCTCTCTCTCTCTCTTTTTCTCCAATGAAATCCTGGAATTGTTTCAATCAAATGAAAAGTTTCACTTGCCCTGTTTTTGTCTTCGACAATAAACCCATTCACTCTGCAGTTTGTCCCTGGCCTATGGTTACAGTACAAGTTGTTGTCTATACAGTCCATTCTTAAAATTACTGACTCTTGTGGAAAATAGTTTCAACTCGCAGGTCTTGGGAAAATTATTTTGTGACGAGAGGAATACAACTGTTGTTAAAATCCCGGCCGGGATTTGTAGCACTGTAACTTAAAAAAAAAACTCTGGAATGTAAAAAGAGAATTCAGCTTTGAGGAGTAAGTGCCCTGGAACAAGGTCGGTTTGAGTTAAGTCAATGTTTTTGAGAATCATGAGAAAGGGCTTGGGAGGGAGAACCTTTTTGCCGAACCGCATCGTAAAAAATTATATGGAGTCACATATTTGACTAGATCAAATTTACTTGCGAATTTTATCCTCAGAATAGTAATGAAATTTCCCTTTGACTGAGAATATCTGGTAAACTAAAATACTCGGTAATAAATCAAATCATGTGCTCACTAAACTTGTCATTTTGGGTAATGTTCCTCTTTGGGGGGGAAAACTCTTTGGAAATTGTCAATTGCGGCGGGAGACTTTCAAAACATAAATCTCACATCTCACTCAATTTTTTTGTATGGAAAGTTCATTTTCAATTTCTAAGCCTTGAGACATGTAACAGGAGGGGATCCGGATTCGTAAAGTGTACTCTTTTTAGTAGAGATGCGTTTTAGGGGGAATTCCCTTTAAATTTTGAAATTAATGAGGGAGGGAAATTTTCATGGAAAATTTGCGACATTAATTTTGTACGTGCTCACAATTAATTATATTCACTATGGACATATTTTATACAGTCCGGGATGAACATTTCTCTTTACATGGTGCCTTTATCGTGACCACCTTAAAAAAAAGGAAAACAGATAGGTCAAAAGGCGTCAAAATACCTTCCTTTACATTTTATAATTATAATAATTATTTTTTTACCCCCCCCCCCAATATATTTTACCCAAATATATTTTACCCCAATTCAGAATGTTTTACATGAAATTTAATATCTTACCCCAAATTTAAATTTTGTTTGCCCAATTGTGCCCTAATGAAATTTTGACCCAAATTTTAAATACACAACACAAATTCTTTTGAATTAGCACCCCTGAAAGGAATACATATAGTATAGAGAGGTAAAGGTAACGTGACACCCAGTACATATGTATACAAATGTGTGGAAGACATTTGATGGAAAAGATACTCTGAAAAATCCCATAAAAACTAGTGTTGACGTGGTTGTTGATATCCGTCAAGCACGCAGTAATTAACTGATGTGAAAAACTATAACCGGAAGAACCAGTCCTGTATCTTGTGTGAATCTTTTAAAGCTAAACAACGTCTGGAATGTTTGGATCTCAAACGTTGTAAATACAGGAGGATAGTGGAGTCATTGACTGTATTTACACATGTCTTGTAAACAAGTACGGAAAGTCGAATGATTTAAGGAATGAGACAGTGCAGAGCATTTAGACCCGGAGACCCAATCCAGTCAATCCAGACGCAATGAAAACTACTCCAAGTATTCCCCCCCCAAAAAAACTACAAGCCTTACCATCAATAATAATTAATCTGTCATTACTACTTTTTACCCTCATGTCAACTCCTTTTAAAATTAGCATAAACATCTATTTATTATCAAGGAATCCCCTTTACCCAAACAAGGATTTTCAGGAGTCACAACAAGTTTTCAGAAATCTGTTAACTCAAACCCTCTCAAATATGCATTTGTTAATAAAACGGATAACCAGACGCTCTTCAAATTTTTTCAGCCATTCCTATTGATGTAAAAACATATTCTACAAAAAAAAAACCCTATTGCAAATCAGGTTAAATTTTTGAAAAGTTTTATTTTCGAATCAGTCCCCACATTGCGAAATTACATACAATTTTATGGGAGACGCTACAAAAATATTTCCCCCCATATTTGATGACAACCAATGAAGTATCTGTACAAATTTTGAAAACATAATCAGATTTTAAATGATAACGTTTCCCGCCTTTCCTACACATCTTACGAACCACAGTAAAAAGCAAATTTGAAAAAATAATTATTTGTTTTAGTTCTTAAAAAAATGGTATCAAAATTTTGGGCTGGAAAATATTTGTGGAACATTGCCCCAATTGCAACAGTTACAGGGGATGGGATAACATGTTTTGCGACACATGCAAAAAAACTTTGACATCTTAAACAAACCCCACAACAGCATTTTCAAAAATGAATTGACTTGTACAATTTAAATTTTTTTTCCGAAATCTTATCGATTGTCATAAGAATTGTTTAACACATACTTTGACGTAAAAGCCAGCCCCTAAAATTTATCTAATTTCCCATCCCAGTTTTTACAGCCCATTGTATCTCTGGCAATATAAACTGCCGCAAAAGAAATAAAACATTTATGGATCTCCCCTCCCACCGTAGCGTTGGAAACCAACAGTAGGAATTATTACACCGGCAATAAAATCCATAGGAGAATTTGATAAGAGATCATTATTTAAGAGACGCACGCATGTATGTAGCAAACCCCCGTAATCACAATAATCATATGGAATTTGAACGAAAGTTGTTCCACATTTGACGGACCAACACATCCCCCAGGGTGTTTTCAATCCCATGCGTTCTTCTACTGTGAGGAAATAATTTCATTTTGTTACAAGTACAAGGGTAAATGATGAAATATTTTTCATGAAATTTCTTCACTCTTTTAATAAAGGATCCTCATATGATGTGAATTTACTGTATAATTAAATTCACTGGATACTTGTCTTGTAAGCTCCTTATATAATTACATGGTTACATATATGTATGTATTTGCAAGTAATGAAAACAAGATTTCAACCTGCTCTGAAGATGAGATCACTGAACCCTTCCTTCATATTGGGAAACATAATTTGTCAACTTTCCTTTTCCCATATTTCCAACAGTCATATTTTAGTTACATCTCACACATCATCCAATTCCAGTGAATTTAATGAAAAATCTCACGGTGCCCCAATTCCTTAAAAACTGTTTCCAAAATTTGTGAGTCCGTTAGAGGAAACAATTTTTTTTAAAATTCTAACAAAATCTTCTGAAAAATCATGGATCATCCAATAAAGATAAAATCCATAGTTCCTTGCACGAGCCGAAATATTTTTTTGGGTCCTAAAAAACATAAATCTAAAACCGTGGGGATTTTTTCTAAACACAAGGAACCTTTGACAGGCCCAAGGAAATTTTTTTAATTAATTTGATATCAAAAGCACGAAAAAGTCAATCCTGCTTTAAAATTCGGCCGAGTATATAAAAAGCTCCGGAGTTTATGTACTTTATGCATCAGTACAGTCCGCAACCTTTGTAACAGGATCCTTGAATGATGAAAAGATTTGTCAAAACATATTTCTATCCTACGTTTCTAAATGCACATAAATTTTCTAATAGTTTAAATTTAATTTAATAATTTTGTATTACTTATTTTTTGCCTTTAAAAAACATTTTCCGAGGGGGTCCGTAATAACAAATTTACAAGTAGATATATAGACTCAGTATATAATCAAGTTTGAAGGAGTTAATTTAGAAGCATGTGGAAGTCCCAGAGGGACATAAACAAGAAAATTAATCTCATGGCTTGAGCTCCAAGACAAACTCAAGTGTCAGTTCCAGACGTGAATAGAAATATAGTCCAATCTTTCTATAGCAGCACCTCAACTTCACGTACACATGTACATAATTACATATATGCACATATCGTCTTATGGACATGGGAAAAAATCGTACATACCTACTACAGACGGGAATTTTTAAACGGAGTATTGATTTTTTAAAGACCTTTAAAAGCGGATCTCTCATGTCGAGGGAGTCCAAGGCAAGTAAATTTTGGGCAGGAGAGAAAATGAAGTAGGGAAATAAGCGGGTAAATGTATCTAGATATAGAATCTCCACTCATTCCCATCCAAGGTCAGGCATCCGACTTTTGACAGGAACTTTCAAAATAATAAACTAATAATAACATCCTGACACTCTCTATTACGCTATTTTCCGAGCGGGCCTTCATCAAGCCCCGAATTTGTTTGCTCGTCGTCCAATCATGCACCAAAAAGCGTTATTACTACTCACGTCCTCCAAGCATTCAGAAAAGACTTGTCCTTCTGCAGTCGAATCTCATTATAACGGACACAGCCCCGCCCCGGATTCAACAATATTTTTTTGTACGAGGTCAATTTTGGATTTTGTCCCTAAAAATCCTCCGTTACACTTTTGAAGCCTGTGTTTCAAATACTTAACGTATAAATCACATAATTCGCTCATTGTCAGTAGATAGCTCTTTAAATTTCCCACAGATATGAACCTGAATATTAATGTTCAAAAAAACTACAAAATTTTTGAGTAAATAATCATAAGCGTTTAAAATTAAAAAAAAAAGAACTTTGGCCCATTTCTTTGAGTGCTATTAATTTCCCACTCAATTTTGATAGAATCTCACGTTACCCCATTTCTTAATTTCTTTAAGTGAAGAGCATTTAAAAAATTCCACGTTAATTGTTCTGCTCCTCAGGAGGGCTGTGACATCAGCAGTCCATTTGTACGAAATTACAGGTAATAATTGGACCATTTGATTATTATGAAGCGATGACATACTTAAAAGAAGCTGTTGGAGTGGCTGGGAGGCTGTCGTGAGAAGATCAGTTTTTAAATCAAACTCCAATGTAATTTAGTACAAATCCATACGTTTCCCCTCACGGTCCCCCTAATGTAAGCTTAAGTGAGTTTATGAGAGATAGACGTCCAGGGCAATTTTTTAAAGCTCTGAGAACACTTGACTAATTGGATCTCTTTCAAAGAATGGACAGGACTTGTAGAAGGTGTAATTAGAATTGTGTAGAACATGCGATTAATTACAGACAAGATAACCCTCTTATCTTGCCTTCCGATCATTGTCCGACCAGTTATTATGACAGTCACGATACTACCTCATCTATATACATACGAGTTCAATTTTATTTTTTCCCTTATCGGAAATCCTTTTCAAGGTGGACTTTTAAATGTAAGTACATAATAAGGGGGAAATATCTGCAGGAGAGGGTTTGAAATAGTCTGTGTACAAATGCTCTTAATTTATTTATGGATTATGGAAGGATCAAAGGGATTCTCAAAAATATAATTATCATTTAGATAGAGCCGATTTTTTTTAAAAAAAGAGGTTCCCTGGGGCTCAAAGGTGATTACGAACAAGTGGAAATAAATGTGAAGGAATTGTAACTCCATCAGGCTTGATGGGATTGCCAATAAGAAATGGAAAGTTTATCTAATTGATTCTCACGTATGGGATGAGGCATAAATTGTATTGTTCTACATTAGAGATATGCATTTCAAAGGCTTGGACTCAACTCTATTATTTTTTTGGATTTTTTCCCACATATGTATCTATCTATTTTGAGTTAATTAAGAAAATCATGCCTGGCTCCAGGAAGGTTACTGAACCACACTTCCTATTTAATTTATTGAGAGCGTAAATGTCTAATCAACCTCATAAAGGCAATTTTCCTTTTCGTATCTTTATAACCCTCCCCCCAAGGAATTCAGGTGTGAGTCACTGATTAAAAAAATGAAGTGTCAGATAACCAGGAGCTTTTTTTTTATTTTCTTAATCAAGTGTTTTCTTCTTCAAGTGTTTTTTTTCTTCAAGTGTTTTTCCTTCAAGAGTTTTTCCTTCAAGAGTTTTTCCTCAAGTGTTTTTCTGTCAAATAAATTTTCCCCCAATAAATCTGTCATATCTCCATATGATCAAATAGGAATTTAAATCTGCCTCAAATATTCCTTGTAAAAACAAATCCAGGAACAAAAATTAGTCTTTTGAAATAATAGAAGTTTGAACTTCAACCCTTACCTTGTGCACTGGGGCAAAATGAGATAAAATTCCTCCTGGCGCCCCCTACATTTATTAAAATCCAGGTTACTTTCCATCTTCGCTCAAATTCTTAGAATCAGTGAATTTCGGAGAGGTACATAAGAAAATACATGAGAAAATAAGTTCATGTATATTTCAAGTATGTAGATGTGTGCACACATTGAGTTATAAAGAGAATCCTCAGAGGTTTAAATGTACATTTGCGAGCTTGAGTGGAGAGCGTCCCTGGAAAAAATTTATTAGTTCAAACGCCGATGCTCTCGTCAGGACTAAAAGTAGCCATGAAGGATTTCATCTCCAGTTTTTAATGCTTCAAAAATCCTTCCAGTCGAAGCACATTGAACTCATATGAAAGGAATCCCCAATTGTTATAACGTTCAACTGGGCTCTTAGTCAAATACACCTTCCCATATATCCTATGCCTTGCCAATAGTGAGCAGCGTGAGGTCTCAATTGCAGACTTTTAAATTTTAGGCAAAAATAATTATTGTATAAAATTCATTTCATTTTGAGTGACATATACTTTTTTTTGCAAGTAAGTGTTTCAACCATGTAAAAATAAATTTTGAGAGTGGGGTTATAACAGCAGTTGCCTTTATTGCTTCATATAATTATGTATAGCAGTAGTTATTGTTGATGGGGAAGAAACTTCAAATCTTATCGGGCTTGAGTCCTTTTCCAGTTCATAATGGAGCTCTAGCCTGGAGGATTCCCGGAATTTCTACTGTTTTACCGAAGACCGGTTTTTTAGGAGACCTACCTGAATTTTCGAGTTTTATTTTCAGGGAACTCAGACATCCTGAGATGGAGTATTTACAGTACTTATCTTACGGTCCATTGTCATAAAACTTAAAGTTACCGTAGGGAAGTTACGGATGAGGAAAAAATTTTGCCCTTTGCAAAATCAGAAACTCAACATGTGTTTTTTTCCCTTGGATGATCATGTTTCCCTCCGGAACTGAAGCCTACAAATATTTACTTATAGGGAAATTCTACTTGTGAAGAAACTACAAACTAAGGGGGAAGGGAACAACCATGGAGAGTCAATTTAAAGAATAAAAAAAATCAGAATTTATGAAAGGTTTCCCAGAGACTCAAACCTTGGAAACCCCTGCCTTTTTTACACGGAGGGGGAAAAAATCCGATATTTTTCTTAAAGGATCCTCATCAGATCTCCCCTTTTGTAAGATCTTGGGTCATTTTCCTCCAGGGGCTATCTTTATATAAGAAGTAAGGAGACATGTCATTAGGAAATATGGGATTTTGTGGATGTACATACATACAAGGAGACAGAATCCAATTTCCTCCCCCCCTCTTTGACCTCCTTGAGGTAGGAATTTAAAATTTTTTAAATCTATAGAGAATTTTATTGTGGATTTTCTGCAATTTATTTAATTGACCTAGGTCAATATTTCCGGTCACAGGGGTCAAGGACACCAAGCGAAGAGAGGATTTCAAACCCTTCTAAGAACATTTTTTCAGAGAACGCAGATTTCTAAAATAAATAAAATCCAATTGATTTTATGGATTTGCAAAATTTACAATTTCGGGATAAAATTTGCTCCAAATTGGGGAAAATTGATACTTACCCCTCAAAATTGGTGGTAATGGTTTTTAGGGGAGGACAGGCTTTTGAGTCACCTTGAGTTGATAGTGGGAAGGACAGGAGCTCGGAACCATTTACGAAATTGATTTCATATTACCATTATTTTCACGCTTGGTAATTCCTTGGACATTTTGATCAAATTGTAGCCCGGAGCTGAGCACGAATTTCCTGAGCAATAATGGGCTCCTAGGATTGTGCAAGTATACATGTACGAGGGTAGTTTTATGGTAGGAGGAAATACACACAGGATAAGATTACGTCCAGCCATAGGACAACTCCTAATGTAACTTGAGTCCATTCACGTCGGCTCGCCAAGGATGGAGGGCTCCTCAAGAAAAAAAAATCCAGTGCGTTATAGCCAAGTACGATAAAGCCAACTCTTTCCTCTCTCTCAAGTGACACGGAGTTACCTACACGGGGGAAACTTCTCTATTAATTTTTAACCAAGGTAGCAGACATGAGGAGGCTGTAATACAGACTGGAGATACGAGCCTCATCTATCATTGTACAGGTCAATACTTACAAAGTCGGATAAGCTTTGAAGTGACACTTAAAAAAGAATAACGGCTCTTACACGGGATCCATAACCCCAAATGCTCTCACCGACCAGGCAATTTCCCACAATACAGAGCGCACTCAAGCTTACCATCCCCCTTCAAACTCACTTCAACCACATCTGAATCATTTACTTCCTGCATCACACGGGGACTGTACTTCAACTTCCCCAAACCCAACAAAATCTGACACTTACAATTTTTAAAACACAAAAAAATTTTTATCCCCTATAATCTTTAAACATTTCCTCCAGATTTTTAAAAATTTCCTCCAGATTTTTAAAAATTTCCTCCAGATTTTTAAAGATTTCCTCCAGATTTTTAAAAATTTCCTCCAGATTTTTAAAAATTTCCTCCAGATTTTTAAAAATTTCCTCCAGATTTTTAAAAATTTCCTCCAGATTTTTAAAAATTTCCCCCAGATTTTTAAAAATTTCCTCGAGATTTTTAAAAATTTCCCCCAGATTTTTAAAAATTTCCTCCAGATTTTTAAAAACTTTACTTGACCCAGGTCAATTTTTCTAGGTCACGACCCTGAACCAATCAAGCGATCAATTCTGCACACAGTCTTTAATCAAATAGCTCCCTGGAATTTCCGGCAAATTAGCTACAAAATATTCACTTAGGAACGTGACCCACCCTTTCTTCCCTTGTGACCACAAAAATATTGACCTAGGTCAAAAAAGTAAATTTTTGGAAATCTGGAACAAAATTGTGAACATAATGCGATGATATATTTCAATTGTAATATTTATACCTGTAGCTCCCTCGGGCTATTGACCCCCCCCCCCCAATTGCACAGTAATGTGCCCTTCTCAAAGAACTATAAGTATGTACATTCAATGTTTTTTAAAGCTATAGTGAAAGGGGTGTAATAATGACAGAAATGTCCGTCATAAAGGTCGAGATTGCTGTAAAAACCTTTAGACGGAATTTTGACGTAATTTGGGAAAGGGAACTGAAAGTTAGTGTCAATGTCATTGCAGAGAGAGGAGATTTGGACGCATTAGAATGATTAGTAATTTGATAAGGAATTTCCTCTTTGGGAGCCACGTCCCTCGGAAAAAGCTCCCGAACACAGTCCTTTTATGAACACTAATGAGTAGAGCTCATCACAATAACATTAGTATAATACTAGCGGAGATCAAGTGAAAGTGGAGTGATTAGCTACTGAAGAGCAAGTGCACTTGACAGGGACCGTTGGTCTCTCTCTCTCTCTCTCTCTCAGTGCTTCTAAGACAATTGGTAAATCAAAGGTTAGCGCTGAGGCTTATAGTCAAATCCAATTTTTGTTATACGCCGCCCATATCAAACAAGTATGCAAAAAAGGGGGTAATAAAAAGGAAATCATTTCCATTCAACCCCATGAGAGCGGAAATCAGTAGAAATCACTGGTCTCCAAGCATTTGAGTCATTTACACTTAATCTTACTCCTGCACATATATAATTACCATTAATTTATACTTGAGTATACTTCTACAGCAAACTCTAGCTATTGCATCAACTCAGAATTAAGGGAACCTCCCAGTCCCTTAAATTCCCTACTTTTTTTATCACCCCAAAAAATTAACAATACAAAAACAACGAAAGATATCCACATTTTCCCCTTGGCAGAGACAATTTTTTTTGAAGAGAGTCTCTGGATAAAGCTGAGGCCTGTATTCAATTATAATTTATTCCTATTGTTTTCACACTATAGCGTCCGCTGCTATACGATAGCATTATTACAGCTGTATATTTATAAGATACGGAGATAAAAAAAAGCTATAACAAATATTACACTTGTATAAATCTGCTCAGGATGTATTGCCATACTAGGACACATATTTGCATGCATATGTGCAAATGTATAAATTACATACGAGTAATTAATATTACACTGTTGATATTAATTACTGACAATAAAAAATTTATATCCCTGAACTTGAGAGGTTACAAGTTGGAGTTGAGACACTCAACTTGCACCCGTAATCCTCCAACTTTGCTTATTTATTTCGCCCTCGTGATCATTAACCAAGTAAGGAGGGCTTGTGTCGTTGGTTTCACGCAGCCTTTTCTCAAATTGGAAATTCCTTCAGATTATCATTGAAAATAGGTTTAGTATGAAATGCTATGAAGCCTGAACTAAACTAACTTTATATTTCTACTGTAATACTCGTTTTGAGGAAGTGAGTAAAGTTTTTGTGCTTCCTTGACTTCCCCAAACGTCCCTGCGCTCCAGATTCTCCAGCTGATTATTATTAAATAGAATATCATTATGAAAATGTGAAATGATTGATGACGTAAATACCACGGATATGATCCTAATAAGAAATGCTATTTTGGCCAAATGCAATGTGTACTGCAATGGAGCATGAGCTAATGTAAAGCTGCTGTGGCCTCCGATGATCACTCAGGACGTCATGGAATGAATAAGATATCCTTTTGAGAAAAATAAGACGTACGTACATATCTATAGATAAGTAATGCACACAAATGTGTTCACATGCCATAATGGCGAACCCAAGTAAATCTCCTTTGCTCTCTGCGAAAATAAATTCTAAAATATCCCCTGCACCCGTATCATATTGCTCCAATTTTTTATAATAAAAGGTTTGAGAATGTGTTCCCTCGACGCTTTTAGCAACTCCCCCAATCGATTCCTGATTTTAAATTGAATATTGCCCTTGTTAGGAAATTGCACATTCACAGTTACTTTTTTCTTAAAAAACCCTTAAAATCCCACTCCAGTGTGGAGAATGTGTCCCCATAAAAACAAGTAATTATTTTAAAATTATGGGGAAAAAAATATTCTGGAATTTGGACCACACACGGAAGCTAAAACATTTGACGTAGGTCAGCTGAGAGATTCATAGCTGTGTTTGATTATACTTGAATTGGTACATTTAGGGGGTGATTTACAAATTTTGACATTATTTTTTCAAGCGTTTGACTTGCTACACCGGAAAAGCTACTGTGTCTACAGAAACTATAGAGATGGAGATAAATATGAATGGATGTTTTTCACATGTTCCTCTTGCAATGTGATCCTGCACACAAACACATACAAACACATACACACAAACAGAGAATGTATGTACGTATGCATGAATGCATTTAAATGCATTCAAGTCTCAAAACCAGCTGAGTGGGCTCTGAAACGTTGGAATTGCAAAAGGTTAATAAAAAATTGCAAGCATGTTCCTCAGAGGCTCCAACCCATGTAATTTACAATGATACTAACAGCTGGGATACAAATTGACAAGCAACCCTTCAGCTCGCATTAAAGCATCTGTAAATGACGTTTTTGAGACGTGAAAAAAATCCTATGTTAAGTGATTTCAAGTGCAAGGGGAGGGTTGGAAAAGGCCTGTGCTATATTTGCAATCCCATTTTTATTCAGATAGCATCAAAGCCATTATGTCCTCTCACATTTCTATCTCACCCATCGTCCACAATATGTTCCTCTCGCAGATTTTAATACATTCCGTTTTTATACAAATTATGTACATACGTATCTACGTACATACAATCTGTATCCATCCATACGTGTTTTCCCAGCACACATTAGAAACCTTGTATTATTGACACCGTTCAAAATCGACAAGTGAAACGACATGTGATATTTGTCCCGTCCTCCATGGAATCATCCCTACAAATGTAAACATGTATTTGTGCTCATTGATGAGTACATCAATAAATGTAAATGTAAATAGAATTGACTGTCCCAATGTAATTACGAGAGTGAGCAGGGATATTTAACGTGCTTAGCAATACGTGAATTTCCATGTAAACCACTTTTAGCCTTCAGATAACATTCCCCTTTTAAATGTGGTAAAACAAGAATTTTACTAAAATTGTACAAATTCAATAAATTCTCACAAGGGGATTTTCCTAGGCCTTTGCCAGAAATGAACTTGGCAAGACAAATAATGAAATGGGGAAACAAATGGGAAATTATGGTAATTATCCTGCACCCGATTTCTACCTACACTGACAGTTGTCATTTTCTCATTCGATCGATTTTCTCCCAATTTAGACATTTTTTCACGTACAACTCTACACAAATAGTGTAATACAAGGATATAAAAATTGGTAGCAGATTTCCATGAAAAATCTATCAACGACATTTGAGGGACACGTTTGTGTCATTTCCAAAAAACGTGCTCCCAGAATTGAGCCTTGAGAAATTCTATGATTTTTTCAATTTGACTCTGAAAAGACGCAATAATTTATTTCTATTGATTTTTCCCAATTTGTAAACAACCTGTCAAAGGCTTGCCAATGCGGTTATACAGAGTGCAAATATATGGCAGTTCCCTCTCGGACTTTCCCTTCCGCTCGAGTCTCAGACTAGAGTCGTTCAATCGACTATTTTTATGAAAGCCCTGAGGAAAATTACAGCAAGTCTAGGAACCGTCTTATATTGCCCCAAAATTTCCCCTGTCAGTGTACGAGAATCTAGAGCAATGTTTTTGACGACATAAAAACATGGGCTACAGTGCACTCCTCCTGTGGATGTTCCCCTGCAGAACATATTATGGGAGATTAGGTTTGAGCTCTGCATACAATAATTATTGCTGAGAGTTAGTCTCTGTCAAAGTAGGGAAATAAAAAAAGTGGTATTGTGAGTGGCTCTTTGCGCTCTGAATGTAAAAATCCGGTAATAAAAATTCAAGGGAATACAGTCCTAGGTTTTTTCCAGTTTCCTTGGGAACAAAAGCGTTACATTTGAGTCTTCTGGGGCACTGTGATACTTGCGCATACACGTATGTAATTATGTACATATGTATAAAAAGTCCTTATCTTTCTTCTCTATTTTTTGTTTTCTTCCTCCTTGTGAGCTGCTCCAAACTTACGAAATACAAGTTACGCAAGCAAGCATTTTATCTAGGAGTATGTAAATATTTAACAAAATATTTTTTTTCGGATCTTCTCTTCAAGTTTCTGGTCTCTTGAATTTTACAGGGACTCTTTCACGCATTGAATTTACGTGACTCTGCATTTAGAGTATACAGTCTACCCTGTCTTTCAAAACTTACTCAGTCAAAATTTACATAGTAGGAGAGGAAAATACTTGAGGGGAGTTTTCATTGTAATATTTTTTTCTTTTGGAAAAACATTTTTTTTTCAAGAGTGAAATTTTAAGGATTTTATGAGTCATTGTATATCCACAGTACACTGTACATCATGTAAATAAAATCTGAATCTTGCCGCAGATGTTGGGGCATATATTAGGGAACAGTCATAAAAAAAATAGCACTCAAGATGAATCCCATCCCTGTGGAACTTGACAAGATGAAAATAGCCCGCTTATGGTTCGTATGTAAACTAAAGGGCTGCTCTCAGGAAATTATACATTTTCACTAATGCAATGTACTGTAAATCTAAAGTCTCGTTAGAGCGGTCCCAATGGATGGGATTTTTCTTTTTTTTGGGGGGGAGAATTCCCTGGGCACAGTCACATTTCCCAGGATAATTTCCTGTTTTTAATGCCGATTGACGAGAGTCTCTTTATAACGGCCGTCGTTAGATTTCCATTGTATTTTTTTTTTACAGAAGCGACAATTTTTCGAACCCACTTGGATTTTGACGTTAATTTTTTGGCGTACAGTCCAGAGCTTGCAGAGAGGGCGGAGCTTCCTTAAACCTCCTTATAGTGGCGTTCTTGAGTAATGGGCCCTCTCTAATGAAAATATTTTAGAGGGACTCTTCAGTTTTACCGTAATAGCCCAAATGCTAAATTTAGGACTTGAAAGAAGTGCCGAGGATTTTAACGGATTTTGATTTGCTGTTACAGCTGCTGTCATATAGCCTGAGCTGACTGTGGAGATTACGGAGACTGTTCTCATCCCTTGGGGACAGGTTCAGAGGAATATTCACTCCAGAACTTTCCTCACATTCGGGATATTATCTTTGCTCTAGGATGATGTAACATAAATTAATTACTCTGTAGTATATATTTATTGTCTGGATTTATATTATTGCCAAATATAATAAATTATTCAGTAGATCAATGAGAGAGGGAAAGCTTAGGAAGCTCCTTCTGAATTATTCAAGCGTTCGGTGTAATCAATTGAAGCCAAAGGAGGGATCTCAAGGGAAGCTCCATATTTCTGGTATCTACTGCTTGTGACAATTCTTATGTCTGAGATTTTAATTAATTACTTTTCCCACACAAAAGTACCCTCTCTTCATCTCTTCCTCCTGCAATCTCCTTTCAATTTTAATACCAATATATGAAGATCCCATGGTTACTGGCTCCAGAGATTTACAATGCATCCTCTTTATATGTCACTCCGGACTTAGGGGAAAAAAACATCAAAATCTAAGGATGATAAAAAAAGAGGTGACAAAAATACATATGTATTATCAATAGGCAAAATATTATCAGGGGACATTTTGAGACTTATCTTTAAAAATGTTAAAAATTTTGTATCACTTTGCCCCTGAAATTTTCAAGAACAAGGGTGGCCATTATAACGAGACTCTTCTAAAATGAGCACACTTACATATGTGCTTTAGTATAGCTTAGTATAGTGTTTAGCTTCCGTGGAAATACATTGGCAGCAATAAATTAATAGCAATTTGCCTCAATTCAGGAATTTCCATCAGAAAAAGTGTGACGACGGGAAGAATTCACTGCATTTCTCAAGTGCGTGCCATTTAAAAATAAGCCCCTTGTACATGTATATTTAATAGAGCTCATACCTGTATAAATGCACCATCCGCGGAGATAAGTCCAATAGAAATTTTACAAACATGAGGAATAATTCCATTCCGTGAGAAAATCTCCACCTCAAATGATTTACATTGAATGAGTATTCATAATTGAGGGAGTCAATTTCAAGAAAAAATCTCCTTTGAACTTCTACCCACAATTTAGTAACAAGTACAATGCTCAATAAAAAAATCCCATATAATTAAAGTTCTTGGAAAAAATGAGGCCAGACTATTTACAAGCGTATTTACGTGCAAAATCATTGAAATCCTATATAAAAATTTGAGAATTTTGACCTTTTCAAATATGCAGATATACAATAATGGTTGTAAAAAAAAAATTACAAGCATATTAGTATAGTAATTTGCCAGAGGAAAATTTAAATCCTATTTGCATTTTCCTGCCTGATTTTAAATGAGGGAACTTATCCGGCTCATGTCTCCAATATCGGAATACATTACTGTACAGTCAGAATTTTCATATCCGAAGGCCCCAATACAAATAAAGCATGTAGGGTTAGAAACAAACAACAAATTTAAATAGAGATGTGTTCCGGCCCAATACAATTTTTTCAGGGTTGTAAAAGTTAACATCATCTCATATATATGAGTAGCTACAGTAAAGACATTTTTGAAGGAGGGTATTTCTGAATGAGATTTTACTGTATACATTGGGATGGGATTCCTCATCATGCAAGACTTGGAGGCATGTAACCCCCGCAGTAATAATAAGATAATAGATGTTTTGGAGGCTAATGTATATACATAATTACATAAATCCGGCTAGGACTTTACCGCAGTGGGTCTCACACGAGAGAGGCAAAGTGCTCGTAACTTTGAGTCTTGAGCCTGTCTCGGGTCAAGATATTACGCTCATTTCCTATAATTGCATGTAATAAGTAATCTACACAAGCGTACATTTATGCACATCCCATGAGAAGCCTTCCATGGGATTGGCAGATAGCGGTCAGGAGGAACAGAGCGTGTGCTCAAATTACTCAGTGCACTTGATGTGCAACAATAAGCATAATCATTAGCGTCACTCTTCTGGCTTTCCTCGTTTCCTCCGAAAGCAACAAAAAAAAATCTATAATTTACTTCGAGTATTTTCAGTAGAGTATTTTCAGTATAAATGGCCCATGATTTTTTTAAAATTTTCCTGAGACTCCTACAGTGAGAGTGTCTCCTGTAGTGCAGACTTGCAAATTGAGACAGGAGAGATGATCGAGAGGAATTATTATGCACTTGAAATCCAACTCAATCCCTGTCCTTCCCCTCTCCTAAATTAGTACTAAGGGACTTGGAGTGATCTCCAAGTATTGTGAAAGTGTGCTGGGGAAGTCTCCCAAAGAAATTAATAGATGTGAAGTCAGATAATAGTAATGAGCATATCAAGGAGTTTCCCTCCTTCAACTTTTACGAGCTCCTCGGGAATACATACCTATACTATAGGTATGTATGTAATTACTCGTATTTTTTTTGTAGTAAGGATGTCTCAGAAGGTACACGCATTTTCTGTTCAGCTCGGCATTCGAAGACGCAAAAAGAGAGAGAGAGAGAGAGACACTTCACTGCCTCAGCTCACAATAATAAGCTCCTTTGCCAAAAGAGAGGAGGGAGAGTTGTTGGCGAGACTCGGCCTGTATGCACATAATATGTACATATGTACATGTTGATAGGAAATCTTTATGAACCAGTTGACTCTGTTGCAATCCGCACTTGATACGATTAATATGTACGAGGAAGATCGGAAGTAGTTTTTCTCAAGCATTGTCCGCTTTATTTCCCAATCTCTCTCCCCCCCCTCCACCCCTCAGCCTTAAAGGCAAGGAGATTTTTGCCCCGTAAGGTAATGACAGACGAGCACTTCCAATCTCCTCCATTCATTCAGCTCTTGGTCCTGGGCTTGATCTCACTTCTCAGCTCAGGTCTTCCGACAGTGTCTTGTGACAGGAACGTTTACTATCTCCCTCCATATTTTTTTTTATAGGAGACTTCATAGCTGATAGCGTTGGATCGGAAATTGTGAGTGCTAAAAATAGCACCCGAGATAGAACACTTCTGAAGAATCTTCTGAGATTGTGTCACGAGCTATTTAGAATAAATTTGTGAAGGCAGCGGGAGCAACGGCTTTTACTTAATTTTTTGAGCGTAATAATAATTATTATATTTTTGGGACTTTTCTTTTGAGGGGAGCTATTTTCCAGGGAAGTTATTTTTGAGGGAGAGAGAGAGAAAAAAAAGAGAGAGAAAAAGAGAGAGAGTGAGAACTGTACTTCTGGGGAGATATTTTTGAAGGGTATCTTTAAGGAGACGGTAGTTTTGAAGAGATTGGTTTAAAAGACTATTTTTGAGAGACGCTATTAATTTTTATTAGAGACGATAAAATTATTTAGTGTCTCAGAGAGAATGTTATCTCTCGGATGTTATGGAGGGTCTCAAGTGCCACTCCTGATTGGAGCGACGCTGTTATTGTTATCATCATCGGCGAGGACAGTGTTGTGTGAGGATTTGACGGGGACCCTTTCTGACGAAGATATTTATCAAATCATTGACTTGGCAACGACGGGACACAAATTGGAGCGGAAACCGGAGATTTATTACGCCGCCGCACCTTCCCGAAGTCCCTTCCAATCAATCAAGGCTGTAAATACCTTCGAGTCTTCCCAAGCCCCGAGAGAGCTGTCCCGGACACTCTTCCGTAATGGTCCCCGCAACGACAATACCCGTCATCAGAATAAGCTTCCGAAGCCAAATGACAAGAAATCTGGGTTGGAGATTGTGGGCTCTTTGGAACTCCCCTCCGAACATTCCAAATATGTTCAGGACCCTTCTGGGAGATTCGTCCGGATTTTACAACAAACTAAGCCGGAATTAATTGATGGGACGGAGAAAGCTCGGGTTAGTTCGGTGAGAACCTCAGGCGGTCATTCTGAAGCGACTCAGATGGTTGAGGAGACCATTCATTCTGGGGTGGTGGCTCATCAGATCATGAATCAAAATCAGTTGGGAGGGGGACCTAGGAAGCATAATTTCTTGGTTAAAAATAATGGGCCGGTAACGTCGTACCAACAGGGGGGTGGACAGCTCCTGCCACAATTCTTGCACTCTGTACCAGCTCCCGCTCCACCTTTACAGAGGTTCTCCTTTCCTCACGTGGTCCCTTCCCCTGTGGCTCCAGCACCTGCTTTTACGTTGACGGCTGGGAACGGGAACCATGGAGGACATATTGGTCAGTTGCAGGTTCAAGCATCTCCGTTGAACCAACCCGCTACATTTGCTCTGTCTGGCCAACAACCTCAGGTCCAACATCCCATGACCCAACAGAATAACCATCAAATGGTACACCTTAATGCTGTCCACGCGGCTTTGGAGAAGGCTCGGGCTGGTTCAGATAATGAAGGTCTCAAAGAAATAGGACAGATCGGAGTGCCGATCCAAAATGTGCAACTACCTCAGCAATTTGTTCAGCCTCTTCATTACGGACCACCTCCGCTTGAGAACCAACCTGGGCTCCAGGTTCAGTCTGTAACTCCAAATCAGGTGGTTCTACAAAATCAGGGTCTTCTACAGAATCAACCTGTCCTCCAGAATCCGCAGGTCCTTCATAACCAACAAGCCCTACAGAATCAGCAGGCCATCCAGAACCAACAAGCCCTACAGAATCAGCAGGCCATTCAGAACCAACAAGCCCTACAGAATCAGCAGGCCATTCAGAACCAACAAGCCCTACAGAATCAAGAAGCCCTCCAGAACCAAGTCCTCCAGAACCAACAAGTTCTCCATAGCCAACAACTCCTCCACAATGAACAAGTCCTCATGAACCAGCAACTCCTCCAGAACCAACAGGACCTCCAAAACCAACAAATCCTCCAGAACCAACAAAACCTTCACAACCAACAGGCCCTTCAGAACCAACAAAACCTTCACAACCAACAGGCCCTTCAGAACCAACAAGCCTTCCAGAACCAGCAAGCCCTCCAGAACCAACATGAACCTCATGGGCAAAATCAGCACGTATTACAAACCCAACCCCTCCTGCAAAATCAACAGCTCCCGCAACAGCAGCAACCACAACACCAACTACAACAAGCCCCTATCCAGACTCAACTCCAGCAACCATTCCTTACCTTCAGACTTGAACACCCACAACCCGACCTGCCAGTGCATCATCACCAACTACACCCCAACCCAACCCTTGCCAACGCTGCAAATCATCAGCAACAAAGCCAGCACTTACAAACACAAGCAATCCATCATGCCCAAGCTGTTCAGCAGGTTGAAGCTGTCCATCAAGCCCAGACTCAAAATGCACATCTCACACAAACTTTCAATGCACATCAAGCCCAAGCCCAAAATATACATCAGAATCCAAACGTGCAGACACTACACGCACTTCAAGCTCAAGCTCAATCTCAGAATGCACACAGTCACTCTCAACAACAAACCAGAATCACCCAGCATGTTCAAAACACGCAACAGCAGTCTCGTCAGAACACACCGGAAACCCAGAACAACCCCCATGAATCTCAAAATAACGGATACGATCCCCAAAATAACTTTCACGTAGCTCAGAAGAATCCACAGCAACAACAACAACAACAATTCCAGGTCCTTCATCACCAGACTCAGGTAATTCACGAGAGTCAGCCAATTGACGTCCAGCCCCTAGTTCAAGCAGAGCCTGGATCTAATCTCATCCCATTCTACCCGCACACTCAAGGCCCACAATCAGAGCTAATTTCCAACCAACCTCAACTCCTTAACGTGAATAATGAGAATGGGCCTTCCAACTCGGCCCAGCTCCAGGAAGACTCCGAGATTATCAACTCCGACCCCAGCATCCCGCTCGTACTCAACGAGGAAGGAAGTCCCGCAGAACTGACCTCTGAGGAGGAAGCCTTAATCCTTCAAGCTCATCAGCATCAGCCAGAAGTCCAGATTCGTCATTTGAACGGCGAGCCCGTGGTGACCATCAAAACCCGGAGGATCATTACAAGACCCGTCAAATCCAAAACCTCTCCAAATGCTCCCGCGGAGATGAAGAAGTCCGTCGTGACTACCCGCGTCGTGGCTCATTTCAAAGACCCGAAGGACAAGAAGAATAAAATCCGTGCTAAGAAGCGAATCATCCCCACTTTTTCCAGCTCCCATGGGGATCTTCAGGCGTCCAATTAATCCCCATTGGATTTCCCCTATACTTTACAATTATTACGAAAAGTAAATGTTATTTTTGTTATCTTATTTCCCTCCAAAAACCCACACAAATTGTTTTGTTTTTGTCGTTATATATTTTTTTTTAAATATTCTTTTGTAAAAAACTCCTTCGACTCTCACAATAATGTTCAACCCACATTAGCATTAGTTGTTGCAAAATAAGGGGAATTTTTCCCTTCAGGACAGAGACCAGCATTATTTGAGGTGACGCTCAAAGGAGACTCTACTGTACAAAAATTCCAACTGCACTTGATACAAGACAAGTCAAAAAATTTGGATGATTTGTACCACCTTTGAGGAAAGTGCCCTCTAATTTATGGTCTACTCGGAGTCCCCATTAATTTAATAAAAAAAGGTGCTCCTTGAATGTCAAAATATAGGCATGCTAATAATTTATAATTTCACACACCCATTTAGAAATTCAGACGTCGTCCTGTATAGTAGAAGATAGGTTCCTTGTTATTGTATTTCCCCGTTGATGTTGTTATTGTTGTTGGATGGATAGTTCAATGGGTTTCTCCCTTGTGGGATAAATCCACTTGTTTTTGTTCCCCTCAAACTCGTTTCTCCCCTTGACTTTAATAAGAGTGACAGGATCACGAGCATCAATATGTGAGACGTGGAGGAAAGTGTGAAAAACAACTCGGCCCGTGTATGTATCTTCGGCGGATGTCATTTTGCTATTCCCTTTTTATATTGAGGACTCTCGCCGTCACGGCGCCCTTAAAATTCCCTATTGTCACGTGTCATAACTATAGTAGGGCTAAAATTTTATATTAAAAAAAAAAAAAATTGCCCTTAAAATTTTAAAACAAATTTTGTACAAATTTTGCCCTTAATTTCACAAAATGTTTTTTGAATCCACTGCTTTGCATACTAATGCAGAAATCTGTCCCAGCCATTCAGTACCAAATGCCAAATAAAATAAATTCAAGTTGATGGTAATTCAAGGGAAATTGTCAAAGATGATTGTGGTTGTGTCAGTGATAATATTTTTCTTGAATGAGATATCTACATATGTGTGCCCTCATACAGTGCACTCTTTTTATAGGGGCAAAATGACTGGGTCCTTTGATACAAATTTTTTGAAGGCGTGCTTTATAATGAGAGTGTCCTGTGTGTGTACCTTAAATGTACTGAGAAATTAGGGAAATTTTGGATAATATTCATAATTTTTCAATTTAAATAATTACATTGTGCCAGTGGATCCTCTTCAATGTAAACAATGCTTGGGCAAGCTTCGACTCTACCACTTGGGCTGGTTGAACCAGTTTAACTTGCTCCGGCTCTTTTTTTTATTTGCCATATGTATCTATGTACCTTTAAATCAAGCTTAAATGTATCTGTTCGATGCGTGCCAAAGTTTTTATCGTATTTTGAATAAATGCAAGAAAAAAACCTTCTTTCACCACTCATTAAGGAGCGAAGCAACTTTTTTTAAACTTCATTAGCCACTGCGGTCTCTACAATGGAAAACAAATTGCTCGGGTGTAATCCTCCCATGCATTTTAATACCTCGCTCCGCATCTTTTTACGGAATTGATCTCATTTCCCACAGACTTTGAAATTCCTTCCCTTGTAACTGAATCATAGGATTTTTCCTTTGAAAGGAAAACAGCTCAAAGTCCTACTTAGAATTGAAAGTGGGATGAGGAAAAGTGCATATGTCGAATTTATTAAAAAAATTTGCACTCATTGGAAAACATTCAAATAACTATAAAAAAATGTTCAAGGAAATTTGATTTAGAAAATTCTGCAAATTCTTACGTCTTTCATTCACATATCTATTCAAAATTGCTCATGTGAAATTTCCCAAGGGAAATTATATTTTCTAGGATATGTTTTCCATTCATCCTTTTGCAACCAAATGTAAAAAAGAAATTGCATCGGAAATTGTTTTGTTACGAATCGTTTTTAATTTGTAAAAATTTCAAAGCCCATAAAAATTCCTTAAAATATCCTGGTAGTAAAATTTTCTGGGAAGTCTTTTGAACAAATTTTACCAGGTAGAATTTTTACCCCGTAAAATTTCCTGACGCACGTCCCTAAAACCTGGGAAAGTTGACTTTTGTTTAAAGAAAGTTATTTGTTTTCAAAGAAATAAATTTTTGTTAAAATACGGAGAAAAAATCATATCCCTGGAAGCAAAAAATTCTCCGGAAATATTTTTGCCCCAATTGAGAAAGTAGGGGTTTTTAAAAAATATATAAAATAACTGGCATTTCCTAAAGCGAGCGAAATTTTAATATTTGCATAATTATTTTTAACACATGGAAAAATTAAGATTCGGTTGGGAAGGAAAATTCTGGGAATAATTTTGCTCCAATAGTGAAAATAAACTCTTATGAAGAAGTGACTAATTGAAAGACCACACTCTACATTGGATTTGGAGTTCCCTTTGAGTAGGAAGTTTTCCTGTTAATTCCCTTATGACAACATTGGCTCACTTACTGAGATTGTTTCACCGTCGTGGTAAGGAGTTGGCCGGGAAAATATGCACACCTTGCGAAAATTAATTGTATCAAATCAAGGAAATTTCCCAGCAAATCCTTTCGCTTGACAAAGTTCCTGTGGGGGAGTTCCCTCAACAACTTTTACTTCCTTGTAATGATCTCTCCTATCAACATTCACTTTCTTCATTGACTTCCTCGTAAAAGTAGATATTTACTCTCAAAATGTTTTGGAATGTGACAAGGGGCGTGACTCAACATGTGCGTACATATACAAATCGGAAAATATATGGCAAAATATATTTGCATCTCACTAAATTTTATTGCAATGCGCCCCAGACCCAGAAAATTTTCCGCCCACTTTTACCTCATTGGTATTATTGTATCAATTTTTTGCTCGCACATTTTTTTTGACCATAATACAGGCAGACCTGTTACCTCAGGTACCTCATACCTTATCATTCCAAAACCATTACTCATTAAAGCCTGCAAGAATTTATACAGTGGCGCTCGTTGGAACGGCAGCCCAAAATGAATTCATATTTGTGGCGTAAAATTCCTAAGAATCTTATGGGAGAAATTGCATTCCATGAGGAAGGTATGAGGAAGTAATTTTGCCCATAAAGGGAAAATGTTTTATGAAGAAAATAATGGAAAATGTTTTATGTCAAAACTTGCAGTGACGGAATACTATGTATGTTTGTATGGATATATGACTATATAGTAAACTACACAAGTACATAATTACATATATTGGTATCCCTGAACCAGTTTCGAAACCTGTAATACTCATCGATTTTAATGAGCCAGATTTTGATGCGTGCCATGGGCTCTTGTGAATTGTGCTTGTTCGTCAAATGTAATCCCCTATTATCATAAATGCGTAAGGAGCAGTTACCCCTTCTTACCTCGTGCTGCATGATTTACAGTGAATCCTCTGTAAAAACGCAACCATGGAAAAAAGGAAAATTTGATTGGTACACTCAGCTGCCCCTTAAATAGCAAAAATGTGGCGGGGTAAAATGCAGGATATTTGCTCCGAAAAATTGCCCCATTTGATACAACAAATTTATTGAATGGGGCTCCTCGGAGAAAACCTCCACTGTATATTCCAACGACTGCCTTACTCTCCCCGTTGCATCACTCCCACTGTAAATCATGCAGCGTCAATACCATATAAACACACACACGTGCTTGCAAAAAAATTTTATACAGTCCCCCTGAAAACATTTTTACCTTTTGGGCAAAAAAACATTTTTACATTTTGGGCAAAAACGCATTTTTACATTTTGGGCAAAAACGCATTTTTACATTTTGGGCAAAAACGCATTTTTACATTTTGGGCAAAAACGCATTTTTACATTTTGGGTAAAAACGCATTTTTAGATTTTGGGCAAAAACGCATTTTTACATTTTGGGCAAAAATGCATTTTCTTTTTAAAATATTTTAATCCTAACCCATTTCATTAAAAATTTTCAGAAAAATTTTATATTGAGGGTGAATTCAGACGCGTTTGCCACAAAATTTTTAAAACATCTCACTTCATAATTTTACTTCTCAAATTTTAAACTTGCAAATTATGCAACGTGATTTTGAACTCCAGTCCAGCCAAAATGTTCCCACTTGTGACACATGGACAATTTAAGGGTAAATCAATAATTTGTTTTACAATATTTGCTTAAAATTCAGTCAAAATGAATTTCTCATTTTATAATTTTTTGGGGGGCAATTCAATTTACGAAGAAAATTTTCCTGGGACCCTCTTTGTCTGCTTATTCTTTAAGCTCTCCAATATTTGATTCCCTTACAGTTCCTGCCCAATATTGTATCCTTGTTGGGGAAATCGTGGAAAGTGATGTCGTTACGAGGACAAGCGTCCTTTATTTAATTTTCAATTTCACACACTTGTTAGCCCGCTAAAAGGATGGCGTGAGAACGTGTTTACACATTCGCTGGGGGTAGCCTATATCCAGTGGGTCCTACATCTAAACACACAAATCCCAGCCCTATGTATTTAAGCATATATGTACATATGTATCCATAGAATAAGGGGAAAACCCACACACCAGGGATGTGTGTTTTGGAAGAAGAGATTCTCCTTAATTCAATGCGTGTGTGTGTGTGTGTGTGTGTGTGTGTGTGTGTGTGTACTTAGCCCAGAAAACACATCAAGAGTAAAAGTATTCAAGTCTGATTAATTGAAACTTTTCCCATTAGAAGTAAAGCAAATATTCCATTGTGGGCTCCATTTCCACAAACTTTTTAATCCAGAATAATTTCCCTTTGGACTGAATAAAAACTATTGATTTTTCCTTATACATTTTTTTTCCTGCACGCATCCACAAGGTCATTTCCGAGTCCCAGACCCTACAACCCCTCTCATGTAATTTACAGTGGAATTTTAATGTAAAAGCAGCCCTCATAAAAAGCACCCCTGCACAAAAAAAAATTTTACAGGGTCCTTTATTTACATAAGTCCCGTACCACCTGTACAATTAAATCCTCCAATTCCTGAAATATTTACATATTGATTATTTTATTCTACTCGGAATTTTCCCCTCCAGACCCAATAATACCTGCAGAAGATCCAAAACCATTTGGTTTGTTTCCATAAGAAAATTCCAGGAATTCTCATTTGAGTCTTCTTCAGTTGTCAGAATTTATTTGAAGAAGAAAAATTTGTAATATGTTACAAAGTCAATTGAATCCCGTTTTAAAACTTGATCCCTTTGATATGCCCCGAAGTTTCGATTGAATTAATAACTTTGGAATTGGAATGTGCATCATTCCGAGAATGAAAACATTTGATGAATATCAAGAGAATTTGTTCCCAAAAACCCTAATATTTAGAATGGGATCGGATATCAATACCTCTGCAAATATTTGAAGGAAGGAATTTTCAAGGATGCAGGAAATTTTACCCGTAATTATATTTACATCCAGGAAATTTGAAAGGGCCTTTGATCCAGTCCTATAAAGTTACTTTCTTTTTATAGTTTTGTAGTCCACCTGAGAAAATAAACCGGGTCCAATTGTGGGCATAGGAGCAAATTTTTTAAAAATATTTTTAGGGAGAATTTTTTTTTCAAAGAGTTTTGGTAAAGTAAAAGTGCAAATTACATTACAGTATTTGGAGCCTATGGGAAAATAAAGCCTCCCTTGGAAGGGAGGGATTGTGGGGCATTTAGGAGCGGGAGATTTAGTTTATTTGTCTTTAGCACATAATTATTTGGAGATGCAGAGAATTCGATAGAGTTCCCAGACTGACTCAACCTTATATGAAACAGCTTGGATTCCAATCAAGCGCTGGTAAAAGGGGATACAGGGAGTCCAATATTTGACAGGTCTGTTCCAACCTGTCAGTGCTCTCCCCTCAGATATTGAGTCCGTTCCGCCGGAACAGGTAACAAATGAATTGGAGCTCCTCTCAATTCGTATGCCTTTTGTATTAGGAAACTGCGTGGATCCTTTATCCTCAGGAACGTTCTCGAATCCCATCACTCCCACAAAGAATCTCGGCCTTGTCACACAGGGCTCAACGCAGAGGATTACCAAAGATACAGGGACAGACTTCTAATCAGAATCAGAACCAATTAGTTTCCCAAATATACCTCTTCTGTCGTAGTCATTGAATCAAAGCCCTGAATCTTTCATCCCAAAAATTTCAATCACGTCAAGGCACATTCAAGGATGAAGTCCAGCTTCTTTATGAAGGCGTCTCGGGAAGAAAGCAAAATTTGGGGTCGTTTCTTATGAGCAAAAAAAATATTAAGGCTAAAAAATTTCATGCCGCAAATTTTGTGCAAATTCGGCGTCAATCCTGTGTAAATTTGGAGTAACTTTTGCGTAAATTTAGAGTAAATCTTGATTAAATTTGGAGTTAATCTTTATTAAATTTGGAGTAACTTTTGCGTAAATTTAGAGTAAATCTTGCTTAAATTTGGAGTTAATCTTTATTAAATTTGGAGTATATTTTGCGTAAATTTAGAGTAAATCCTGTGTAAATTTGGAGTATATTTTGCGTAAATTTAGAGTAAATCCTGTGTAAATTTGGAGTAAATATTGTGTAAATTTGGAGTAAATCCTGTGTAAATTTGGAGTAAATATTGCGTAAATTTGGAGTAAATATTGCGTAAATTTGGAGTAAATATTGCGTAAATTTGGAGTATATTTTGCGTAAATCTGGAATAAATCTTGAGTAAATCTTGAGTAAATTTGTAGTAAATCTTGAGTAAATTTGTAGTAAATCTTGAGTACATTTGGAGTAAATTTTAAGCAAATTTCTTCCCGTATGTATGAAACGCCTTAAAAAAGGGATCTTATAACGAGAGCAGACTGCACATTTGAAATTGATCCCCAAAATTTGTCTTCATAGGGTTTGGACCTTTCCCACATGAAACGGGGTGTTTTTAATTAAGGGACTTTAATAAGTGAG
Source organism: Allacma fusca (assembly GCA_947179485.1). NCBI lineage: Eukaryota > Metazoa > Arthropoda > Collembola > Symphypleona > Sminthuridae > Allacma > Allacma fusca. Next base: position 50,107,230 of record OX359248.1, read on the forward strand.
CCCGCTACGGGGTACTTTTGATAAAAGGGCGGGAAACCACAATTTCAAATAAGATTCTCTGGATAAAGCTCTGCTATTTTCAGCTCCCGAAATGCGTCATCTTCACAGACTTGGCTCACCGCCTGTGATCATATGGGAGGACTGCAATAAACACAATTGTACTTTCTTTGTATTTCAACCCTGAAAATTTCTGGAAGAACTCTTTGAACTTGATTGCGTAAAACGTGGTTGGACAGTTAGACTAGCATTGTTGGGAAATCATCAAAGGAGCGGCCTTGAGGGGTTATAGACCTCGGGAGACGCTCCGAAAATTAAGATTATTTAGGGATTCCCATTCAGAGAGGGATTTGAGAAGTTGGCATTAACAAGCGCATTATTGGAAGGAGTTCGGATGGATAAAAGATGCGGATTTCCAGAAACTTTCCTTACAAGGGCCGTTTCCCTACTAATGAGGGCGGAGAGGAAGCCGAGGCGGTTCCTTTCTTTTCTCCTCCTTTTACATGAGGACCTTCAGGCAAAATTAGGATATTTGTGGAAAAAAAAACGCAAAAGATTTTTTTTTGACGTAGGTTTATTTTTCCTGCAGGTAGGAAATCTTTGGTAATTCCACGGTCCCTTGTAACGAGACTTTTTGCTGTAGCATATTAATAATTTGCGAGAATAATTTTTATGGAGAGTGTACATAAGGGCAGCTCAAATATACTGCAATTTTAGGGATAATAAAACGGCACCTCCAGGAGCGACATCTGTCTCGGGGGGAACCATTAAGGGCCTTAAAATTTCTCTCATTATGAAAGAGAGGTTCATGCGGGGGTTCGGAAAACCCGTTTTTAATCTATATGGCTCATTTTGAAAATGCTGAGTACAGTAACTGACTTTGGAACAGCCCCCTTGGGTCCAGTAGCAAAACCTGAGGAGGGAGCTTGATCAATGAAGAATTATATTTATTACGGGTCCAGGATCAGTGATGAAGCGGAAAATTTCACAGGAATGGAGTAATGCCAGATTTATAGTTTAGTCTCGGGATATAACCACCTTTGAAGTTCCGTTTAAACCAATGGAGATTTTTGGGGAACAAGAAATCCTTGAAAATTTTTCCTAACTATAAAAAAAATTTTAAACTATTAACGAAATTTTGACCCGCAAAAATTTAAGAATTAGAATTGTGTATAATTCCAACGAAATTTTGACCGGCAAAAATTTTATAATTAGAATTGTGTATAATTCCGCGCCATCTATTAAATTTGTTACTGATTTTCTTCCAAAAAAAAATGTCTAAAGGTGCAGTTTTCTTTCAAAAATTTTACAAATTAAAAAAAAAAGAATTTACAAATTTTCAATGCAAACATGAAACCCCCATTAAAATCTCATATTAAAAAATATGCGAGTTTCAAAACCATTGAGTGCCGAATTATGGGAGTCTTTTGGGGAAATGATCCATGAAATAAGAATTCGTCCTCATCAGTATTATTTATTTCGTTCCCAAAGGTAAGACTTACAAATTCAGCTTCCACTGGAGTAAACGCTAACAAATCTACAATACAAATCACATGGATATTAATTTAACAAGAATTAATTCCCAAGATCATTTCAAATCTCAACCACAATATATGGGCATTTTAGTACAGAAATGTAGGGAATATTTCCGGGAAATATTTCAAGTAGAAATTTCTATGCAAACTCTAAATAATGTAGAACTATAATTATATAATCACGAATTGCATATGTATCAAGTTAAAGGTGTCAGAAGCATTTCTACTTGCTTATAGCCCATACCCAAGACAATTCCTAAAAAAATCCAATTTTTGTAATAATTTTTCCAAATTTGTCAGAAAAATTTTAATTGGCCCTTTACAGGTTCACTGTTCGTTAAATGTTAAAGTTTCGGGTCACATGTGCATATGGGCAAAATTTTTAAATGCTAAAATCTGGAAAATCTGGAAAAATGTAATTTCTGTTTTCAGTCCATTTTTGTTCTTAATTTCTTAAAACTGTTAATTGACCTGAGGGACCAAAAATATGACCTAGGTCAATAAGGGTCACGTGAGAAAATCGGCAGGAAAATTGTCTACAAATTGGGGGAAACTGAAACTATTTAAAATGCTTTTCTTTGCGTAAGGACCAAAGGGGGGGGGGAATGCTTCCTGACACCTTGTACATGCAAGGGTACATATGTACATATATAGTATGTATGCGTGCTAGGTCTCCCTGTACATCATGATCTAATGTGAAGTCTCTGCCTTTTGATAACAATGACAAGTTGTTGGTATAAATAAAGGTAATTATAAATTATGTCTACAAAAGGCAAATCAATGGATTTATAGAGATTTGTCTCCTTTGAAAATTTATTATCACAGCCATAAATTCAATGTAAATGTTGGATTTGGTTTGTGTGTCTCAATTACCAAATGGATCATATTACATATGGTGAATCAGCGTAGAGCTCCTGGCCTCAAGTCCTTTTGTGAGGGCCGCATGTTTGGTTTGAGAGGGATTAGACAGCAATGGAGTAGTCACTGTCGTGTAAACGATGCCGCGTGGGATTCCTCTTTGAACGAACGTTCCCTCCGGCAAGTGGCTGATTAGGAAGCACATCCAGACCCTTTTGTTTTTCTTCCTCTTCCAAGGGTTTGCTCACTCTACCAGCGTCTTTGATGCGTCTGCTGCGCTCCATCGTGCTCCCACTGTAATAGTCAAAGGGTGAAAGTTGTTAGTCTTTCTCAAGTCTAATATTTCCTAGTCTCTTAATTCACACCCACATTTAATTTGGCACGATTTTAAATTCAAGACTCAAGTCTGAGAATGTAAGGCGTTGGAGCTGTGTTCAAATATTCATTCAGGATTTTTTACAATAGGGCTTGACCGAAACTGGGCCAAGGTAATTTTTAAAGGAGTTTTCTTTTTACAATGAATCAAAGTTTGGAAGGGGTCAAGTTGTCAAAATCGTGTTAAAGGAAGATGAAATTTGGGTCAAAATACGGAATGGTTTGGGTCAAGTTCAAGGATAAAATTAGACCGGGTAAAAAGTCTAGTTATTGTTCTTGGCAAGATTTGGGTCAATTTTTAGGTCAACTCAAGTTGGTACAAAATTTGGGTCAATTTTTAGGTCAACTCAAGTTGGTTCAAAATTTGGGTCAATTTTTAGGTCAACTCAAGTTGGTTCAAAATTTGGGTCAAACTTTGTTCAAAATCAGCTAGGTCAAATTTTGATCAAATTCAGCTAAGTTAACGTTTGATAAAATTCGGGTAGGTCAAGTGTCGGATCAAATATTAATTAAATTTAGCTAAATAAAGTTTTAGATCAATTTCGGATCAAATTCCATTAAGAAATTGTTCAGATGAATTCCGGATTAAATCCCGGTAAGCGATGTTTCGGGTCAATTTTTGAACTAACTTCAGCTAGGTCAATTTTTGTACCAAATTCCGGTAGGTCATTTTTCGGTAAATTTGTTCCCAATTTGTGTACGTCATTTTTCGGTAAATTTGTTCCCAATTTGTGTACGTCATTTTTCGGTAAATTTGTTCCCAATTTGTGTACGTCATTTTTCGGTAAATTTGTTCCCAATTTGTGTACGTCATTTTTCGGTAAATTTGTTCCCAATTTATGTACGTCATTTTTCGGTAAATTTGTTCCCAATTTGTGTACGTCATTTTTCGGTAAATTTGTTCCCAATTTGTGTACGTCATTTTTCGGTAAATATTTTTACAAAAATTGGGTACGTCAATTTTTCCCATTTTGTGTGTCAAATTTGAGTGATGTTTTCCATCGAATTCTGCTTTGTCAAATTTTGGATCAAAGGTTATGTCAAGTTTTGTGTCGGATTCCGTTAGGTTTAAATTCTTACGTTAGTATCTAAATTCAAGGAGGAAGTTGCAGTTGAACTGTATTAAAATAAAGTAGTATAACCCATGGAGAATTTAATTCCTATCGGATTTTGTAACTACTTGTAGTTCCACCGGAGCCCTACATCCCACGGACAGGGGAAAGTTTTGTACATAAAATCATTTCCCATAAGCTCACTTTCTTTCCAGGAATAACAAATTCTGTTACAAATGGCATGAACCCATTGTTCATATTACCTTTGAAGTGAACTTCAAAGGAAAATTGTATTGAATATCTGCTAATTGTACAAATCCCTTGCATGGAATAGACAACTTGATCAAATAAGCCCCGACGCTTAGTTATCACTCTCAATGCCCATGTAATTATTCCAAGTCACAAGTTCAATACACAAGGGCAGAAAGAGCCTAAGCACTACAAACGAGGAACGAGTCCAAGGATGAACTTCATTCTCTTTCAATTCCTCTCAAACAAAATACTTTTAACTTTCCCAAAGTTAGCATACACATTGTATTCAAATGCAAATATTTGCCCCTTTTACATTAAACCCGTGCCTTTTCACAAGCTCAAAGTAAATGATCCCTCCATAATGTAACAAATCCACAGTTCCCTCCAAATATAAGAGCACCTCTGGATTTTACCTCCCAATTTTTAACACACTCGTTTTTACAATAAAGACTTACAATAACAAATTCTGCAATTTTCCCATACAAAGAAATTCCTCCCAACGCATCTATAAATTTTGGGTTAGCGGGACAGAAAAATTTTAGAAAAATCTGGAACAAAATTTTCTTAAAAATTTGGTGGTAAATGTTTTCACGAGTCTGTGTAAATTTTCAACGGGGATATGAAATTTTCCTGGCACCCGCTGGAATTAACATGGGAAACATTTTTAACATCTGGAGGTGGATATATTTGATGGTCATTAATTTGAATAAAAATAGATTAGGATATGGAAATATATTCCCCCTTAAAACCTCGGGATCTGGCGGGTTACCAAACTCCGAAATAATTCATTAGGAGAGAAAATAGGACGGAATTAGTTAACACTAATGTTTGGACTTCATTGGGGACCAATATCTATTTTCCAGAGGAAAATAGCAAACACACACTTGGAATTCAAATCCACCCGAATTTGACTCCCATGGGATCCTTACCATTACCATAATACAAAGTGTCCGGATCATTAAACAAATTCAGGAGCCGGGAATTCAAGGAAGAGGAAAAGATGAAAGGGAAACCTCATATGAATTAGCTACCTTCATTTAAAACCTCCAAAGTTTTCGGTTTCATTGGGGATAAAAATGACTTGTAACTCAATCCTTGGGATTACTTCCCTCTTTATTTTCCCGATCCTTGTAATCACTCCAGTCCCTGTTCCTTTGGTATCCCTGTCAGGGCCAATCAAAGCCTGCCGTCTGAAGTTTATACTCGTGGTAACCAAACCCCTTATAAAAAAATCTGGAAAAGTTGTTTTCCTCCAAAATTTTTGTCTCTGCTTTTTTCTGTAAACAAAAACATTTCTGCAAACAAAATTTCTTCTGCAAACAAATTTTTTTTCCTCCAAAATGTTTGTCTCTGCTTTTTTCTGTAAACAAAAACATTTCTGCAAAAAACATTTCTTCTGCAAACAAAATGTTTTCCTCCAAAATTTTTGTCTCTGCTTTTTTCTGTCAACAAAAAAATTTCTGCAAACAAAATTTCTTCTGCAAACAAATTTTTTTTCCTCCAAAATTTTTGTCTCTGCTTTTTTCTGTAAACAAAAACATTTATGCAAAAAAACATTTCGTCTGCAAACAAAATTTTTTCCTCCAAAATTTTTGTCTCTGCTTTTTTCTGTAAACAAAAACATTTCTGCAAACAAAATTTTTTCCTCCAAAATTTTCGTCTCTGCTTTTTTCTGTAAACAAAAACATTTCTGCAAACAAAATTTCGTCTGCAAACAAAATTTTTTCCTCCAAAATTTTTGTCTCTGCTTTTTTCTGTAAACAAAAACATTTCTGCAAACAAAATTTTTTCCTCCAAAATTTTCGTCTCTGCTTTTTTCTGTAAACAAAAACATTTCTGCAAACAAAATTTCTTCTGCAAACAAATTTTCTTTCCTCCAAAATTTTTGTCTCTGCTTTTTTCTGTAAACAAAAACATTTCTGCAAAAACACATTTCTTCTGCAAACAAAATTTTTTCCTCCAAAAAATTTTTTTCTTTCAAAATCAGACCTCCTTAGAATTTTATTACAAGTAGATTCCATTCTGTATTTCCTTCATGTGAGGTGTACCCATGACTGGTCCCATAACTCCATTAAGAAATGACTGAATGGGAAAAGCTACGACTCTAACAGAGACAATGAAATTTCCGTCCTGGCCCAACTACCCCGAAAACGGCAGGGAGTAATTTAATACAGAAAATTGCAAAGGATTTCGCAAAAGCACCACATCCTCCAATCATGTTTCACCAGAACCCCGTCTCACAAAGCCCGTCCAATGGCATTCCCCCGAATTTCCATAAATGACATTGACAATGCCCCTAAATTTAATTACAACCCCGTAATTTCAAAGGTAGAATCAACGGCCTGGCCTGTATTTACATTTAATGATATTACTCTCCGATGCAGATTTTTTTTCCGATTCGACTCCGACGACGCATCGCTGAGGACACAAAAACACAAAAACCTCACCAGGGGTGGACAACACAAGGTGGCAAAATGGGGGAATGGGAAGACACACACATTTTAATTAATCCCAACATTTCACACTCTAGATTATTTTTAGTCCCCGTATACGAGCTTAGAATTTTTGTAGTCTTCAGAACTGCCCTAAATGTACATATGTACATATGCACATACATACGTATACATAGAACCGTACAAACCCTACTCCAATCTTCATGTAATTACTATTATGTGCCTGCACACGCTACACTGAAATATGATGTGACTCATTATTAATTTAAGCTCGAGCGAATAAACATATCTCTTGCTATTCTTCCTCCCGCTCTTGAGCCATTAACTTTTCACATCATTCTCACTTCCCATCTCCTTTTCCCTCTCAATGCTTATATTGTGATGATGGGCTTTACGAAACATTGAACTCCTCCTTTTTCCTTTTGACGTGCATGCCTTTTTAGAAAATGTCTCTTTCCAGGAATCCTTCTGCTCTCACTGATACCATTGATTTTTCGAGTAAGATATTTTTCAAAAGGCCAACAAAAATTTTGTTGGACATAATTCAGGGACAAAATTCCGGGATTGAAGAAGAAATTGCGATTTTTTCAAAGTGAGGACAGTCCAATTTACTAAAGGGACTGTGCTGGGACGGGATTTTTTCCCATGTGTTTTTTTAGATACATACATACATACGTGGGTGCTTACGGAAGGGACTGAGGATTAGAATGAGAGAGACTCACCTTACTTTTTTAGAGTGTGAGGAGACCCGTTTTTTGGAGGATGACAAGTGTTTGTTGGGATGATGAAGAGGGGGGGACGTTTCAGGCGAACTACTATCTTCCCTCAATTCCAGTCCGGGGAAGCTCCGAGGATTGTTATAATTATTGCTCGTATCGGGAAGGATGGCTGATGGAGTGGGAAGGATGGCTCCGGCCTTCGTCTCCATGCAAGGGAATGAGAGATGATGACTCTGATGAAGGATAGTTTGGTGAGGGAAATGACTCTGAAGACGGAGTTGGGGCGTGTGAGCCGAGTTACTACGACCATTATTACTTTTTTTTGTCTCAATAACTGGCGTGGTGAGGGGGAGAGCGGAGTAGCGGAGCCCTTCCTCAGAGCCCGTGTCATCATCATCCTCCTCCTCCTCCTCCTCATCAACATCTTCCTCATCTTCCGAGCCCAGGCCGGATTTTCTCCGCCGGACCCATCTGTCTCCGTAAATTGCGGAAGACGTCTCCAATCTCGGGTCCCCACGAATCCCACTGTACGTTTGCTGTTGCATCACATCATAGAATTTCGGAACCACGATGTCTTGACTAAAGCCCTCCTCATGGAATTTTTTGAGGGGGTCCGAGAGCTGGAATGTGGCGTATGGAGAGATGTCTTCCATCTCAGGGAACATCCCCGTGTCCACACGATTTGTTCCTTAAATTCAAATAAAAATAATTACAATAGATGTACAATTTCTGGAGCACTTCCTCTCTGCAGGGATAAAAATCAACGGGGACCTCGTTGCAAGGGTCTTCCTTCAGAATAGCCTCCTTTGGATGTAGAATTTTGTAAGTGCCAAAAATAAATTTAGTTTCACAGTGCCCCAAATCAAAAATAATTATTAAAGACCAGCATTTATTACCCAACAATATTTGAGCAGGAGAAAATATTTGGGGAGTAATTTTTCAAAAACATAATTTTTCAAAAACATAATTTTTTCTCGGAAATTTTTTCTCAGAAATTTTTTCTTAGAAATAAAAAATTAAGCTGTGGAGTCAACCTGTACTGGAATTGTATAAAAATTTGAGAAAATTAAGAAATTTTGCCCGTATTTTATAAGCAAAAGCCCTGTTTACTATTAAATTTGTTATGGAAATATCCGCGAGGAAATTATGGCAAGTGGATCTCATCTTTACTAAGAAGACCTTGGATGGAAATTTATTTTCCCAGAGTTTGGTTCCCATAATTTCCGACAATGACCCCCCCCCACACCACACACACGTATAATGTGGCATTAAATTTCTAGAGAGGAGGACAAAGTTTTAGGGGGAAGGGGTGAAAAGTGTGGGATGTCGTGACGGATCAAAAAATCCCCTTCAAAAAAAAAAAAAAAAAAGTTTAGGAACAGCAAAACCGTTAGGTTACAAGGGAACTTGTGTCATGCAATATTCCCCAAATTTTTTTTATAGACTTGAACATAACACACGCTATATTTTTCCTATATGAGAGGAAAACGTGAGGGAAATAAAACTTGTATGATGGATTGTGATTTATCATGATGACATTACTCGCATATTACCCTTAAATTCAAGGAGATACTTATTTTTCACTCCAAATCCACTCCTGCCTCCGTACAAGCAATCTATCCATCATTTCCCCAGGGATTTTCAAAATTCCTTCAAAATAATTCCCTCTGGCTCCTCCCTTCCCCTAGCTTTCCATATTAGTAGTCTGGAATCTCAAATTGAAATTGTATTTGCAAAAAATTCCGGGGGAAATTTTATTCCAAAGTTGAGAATGAGAATTTTAAAGGGGATTTAACATGGGGATTTTAAGATTTCACGTACTCCCCCCTTTTGCATTTTTTTGACCATATGGGATTATATTGTGGGAAAATTTCTCAGAAATTATTTTTAAGCATTAGCCATAATTAAGAGTCCGTTTCTGATGGGACTGGAGTCAAACCCGTTATTATTTTCAAATGAGCTGGTTACAGATTGCTAAGGAGAGAAATTACCTTGAGCAAGAAATAATGAGGGTTATGACATGACTCAAAACCCATTACACATTAGAGCCTCTGATTGGGCAGAGGTAATGAAAATGATGAGTGCACTATATAGAAGCTTACCTATTGTATTAGGATGGAAAGGCGGGCATGGCAGGGTGGAGTAGAGTTGCTCTCTGTAAGGGAAGTCTCCTTTGGAGTCAGTCGGTCCCTCGTAGTGGGGCAACGGGCGGGGATTCCTATTGGCTAGATTCGACATATGATCCACAACTCTCCCTGCAAAACACAACAACATGCGTCAACAAAATAAATACAATCCAGAAATTTTAACACTGTAATTTTTCAAGCTCAATAAATTCCCCATTTCATAGAAACAAAATAGAAAAATAGGGTAAGAAATGATTTTTTAAAAACCTAAAATTTTTTTTAAAATACCTCACGGTACAGGTAAAATTCTTAAAGTATGTTTCCAGTCTCAGGAATAATTATTTCCCAATGAAGCAAAATATTTTGTTACCTTGGCGATTGCGGTTTCAATCAATTTCATATCAAATTCAGAAGCCTACAGCATTATTTACCATTTTTTGCATGACATATTCAAATTTTTTAGAAGTTCCCGGTCATTACGTTTTTCATTTGTTACAGCTTTCTTGAGCTTATTTGTTACAGTATTTGAATTTCAGTCTTTTGAAAAAAATTAGCACAAAATTTGTTTTGAGAAGAGAAATATGTAGATACTATTTCAATTACTATTTGCCTGCTTATATATGCTATATAAATGTTTTGTTGCATGCCATACATAATTATATGTATATGTGTGTACATATGCTGGAATAAATATGTAGATATCCATCATGTACTTTGACAATACAATCGGATTAAGCATGGACGAGGGGGTTCGGATCCTAATCGCCTAGAAACGAAACATTTTACATTGTCGAGAATTTGTCTTTTGTGAATTCCCGCTAATTTACATGTACATTCACTTACACAAATCCCTCGGGCAGTAACAATATGCTGAAATAATAATTTTGAAAATGCAGAGTAGATACTTGCAATTGAGGGGAGAGGACGCAAGTTAGTCAAGAATAGCAGCAAATTGTGTTACAGAGAGAGATTAGGATCTCTCGGTTGGGACTCGATGGACGAAAGGGGTAGAAAAATGTATTTCGTGGAGACGTACAAAGTCCTTAATAACCGCTATGATTTTCACCCAGATAGTTTATTTAAATTTTATACGAATGGTAGCAAATTGCAAAACCAAAGTTCAAAGGTCAAATCCGGCAAGATCTCATTACAGTGTGTGATAAATGGCTGAGTTAAGTAAAATTATATGAGAGTGTGTCCGCATATATAAAATGGTATTACTAGAAGTAATGTGTAATCATGACCTGATTTTGTGATCAAAAGCCGCTTAGGCTCAGTATCCGTAATTTGAATAAATAAATAAATAAATAAATACATAAATAACTAAATAAATAAATACTGTAATATAGGTTGAGTTTTTTGATTTTATATATTGTGGTTTTGTAAAAACAAACCACAGTTCAGCAGATTTGCAATAACAAAAACAATCACAACAGCAAAAGTACGATGCAGAATCATAAATAAAAAATCCATACAAAATTTAACTTCTAAATTTAAAATAAATTGAACACCGGTTCCTGCCAAAATTGAAAATCGACTAAAACTTGAATTTCGATTAGCATGTATTTCGATTCAAAACCTGAATTTCGATTCGAATCTGGATTTCGATTCGAATTTGAATTTCGATTCGAATCTGAATTTCGATTCGAATCTGAATTTCGATTCGAATCTGAATTTCGATTTGAATCTGGATTTCGATTCGAATCTGAATTTCGATTCGAATCTGGATTTCGATTCGAATTTGAATTTCGATTTGAATCTGGATTTCGATTCGAATCTGAATTTCGATTTGAATCTGGATTTCGATTAGAATTCGAATTTCGATGCACATCTTTGCCTAAATTTTAAAAACCCATTACATCTTCACACTGTCATTTGCAAGCCCAGCCAAGAACCATGGATGGTGCAACTTAATATGAAATCTCTTATCCTTGGCCTGCAAGCAAGTATTCAAGGTTTTCTGTTCCCCTTCCACTCTGCATACGTTCCAGATCCTAAATTAGAACTTAATTATGAAACAGCTTGAAAAATGAAATCATTTGCATGATGCAACACTACAATGTGTGAAAGCCTCCAAAGGGAAGAAATCGCCTGGAAAACTTGGCATAGGAATCCCTTGAAATTGAGACAGCAAATTGTTCTACTAAAGTGGACCGCTACAACAAGACTCCACAGTACTGGCCCTCATTACAAAATCCCTGGAAGATTTATCTCCTTAAGACGAAGGGAAGCGCAGGCCGTCGCAGGCCGCACTGTGAAAGCCTAATGAGAATAAATTATTTCCATGTTCCGAAATTTGTTTGAACTCTGGACGCTTTATGGAGATGAAGGCTCGCACGAGCGTAAAATCTGGAGCTATTTCCCTCGAAAACAGTTTTCACTGGAAGACGGGCACAATCACAGGGTCATTATATAATTACTCGAGAGCATTTAAATCCTAGCAAGGCCACGCAGTTGTTTCCCTGTGCCCATTGTCCCATGAACTTCTGGGGAGATGTGAGTGACCTCATTATTGTGAAAGTCATTGGCGGAACCATTACTTGAAAGGAGCCAGGGCTTGAGACAAAGGTGAAACCACCATTCCACATAATTCCAACCAAATTGTTATTGTAGGAATCATTCCTGGCATTAATTATATGGCTCCTGAATTACAGTCAACTCTCATCTGCACAGCGCCCCTTAAAAAAATCTACTAATTTTTCCTACAAATCCTATGCTTTTGTACGGGAAAAATATTCAGTGCATATTTTTGTATCAGCAGATTTGTTGACATGGCTGTTATAAAGAGATTTTATTGTATGCAAAAATTAAGGTTATAAAAAAAAATTGATTGTATGAAAGTCGTATAGTTTGAGGCTTGGCTGTGTTTTAAAATATGGCAATTTAAGATAGAAATATATGGACGGAAAAAGAATCTGGAGGGACCCCGTACACTGGGTTTTGAGAGTGGAAGGAGCCTGTGAATGGGGAAAAGTGATGCGATTAAAAATAAAACTCACGGGTTTTCCAGTACGCGAGAACGGACGCAAATGCAGCAATCACAGCAAGCCCAGCAATGATGACGGGGATGATAAGAGTGAGATTGGCGTAGAAAGGAGAGTAATCTCGGACCATGTTCTTCGTTGTAACGTCCACAGCTGGCATTTCTACACAAAATAAAAACCCACAATTTTAAACATTACCATAATTATGTCCTCCATCCTCCAAACGAGAGACATCAAAATCCAGGACAATGCTAATGAGGCTTTAACATTCCCTATAAGAACATTCAAATAGTAGTATATGTAGATATGTACAGGCTATAAGAAACCCTTTATAGAAAAAAATCGTCGGTTAAATGATTAGCGGGACGGGAATATATGACACAATTTGTTTACGTAAGGAACATTTAAACAGTGTATTTTAATTTTGGCTCGAGTCAAAAACTTTGGATAGGTTTTAGAAGAATACAAATTCGAATGAAGGACTGTTTTAATTATTAACTCAATTAAAGACTAGTTACCTTGAAGGGGTACAAAGCCAAAGTTTCAATAGAACAGTTCTAATCGTAATCTAGCTGTTTTTAATGGTAATGCCCTTAATGAACGTAGTGTACTGACCTTATTTAGAAAAATCATTGACCTACTGACCTTAATCAGAAACATCATTGACCTAAATTAGGAAAATCATTGACCTACTGACCTAAATCAGAAAAATCATTGACCGAAATTAGGAAAATCATTGACCTACTGACCTTAATCGGAAACATCATTGACCTAAATTAGGAAAATTATTGACCTACAGACCTTGATCAGAAAAATCATTGACCGTAATTAGGAAAATCATTGACCTACTGACCTAAATCAGAATAATCATTGAACTATTGACCTAAATCAGAAAAAATATTGAAATTAATTAGAAAAATCGTTGACCTACTGACCTTAATCAAAACAAGAATCATTGATCTACTTACCTTAATCGAAAAAATCATTGACCTACTGAGTTTTATCAGAAATATCATTGATCTTAATTGGAAAATTATTGACCTACTGACCTTACTCAGAAAAATCATTGACCTAGATTAGAAAAATCATTGACCTAGATTAGAAAAATCATTGACCTAGATTAGAAAAATCATTGACCTAGATTAGAAAAATCATTGACCTAGATTAGAAAAATCATTGACCTAGATTAGAAAAATCATTGACCTAGATTAGAAAAATCATTGACCTAGATTAGAAAAATCATTGACCTAGATTAGAAAAATCATTGACCTAGATTAGAAAAATCATTGACCTAGATTAGAAAAATCATTGACCTAGATTAGAAAAATCATTGACCTAGATTAGAAAAATCATTGACCTAGATTAGAAAAATCATTGACCTAGATTAGAAAAATCATTGACCTAGATTAGAAAAATCATTGACCTAGATTAGAAAAATCATTGACCTAGATTAGAAAAATCATTGACCTAGATTAGAAAAATCATTGACCTAGATTAGAAAAATCATTGACCTAGATTAGAAAAATCATTGACCTAGATTAGAAAAATTATTGACCTAGATTAGAAAAATTATTGACCTAGATTAGAAAAATTATTGACCTAGATTAGAAAAATTATTGACCTAGATTAGAAAAATCATTGACCTTGATTAGAAAATCACTGACGTGCTGACCATAATTAAAAAATCTTTGACCCAATGACCTTAATAAAAAAATCATTCTTCGAATTTCTAATTAATGCTTTTAATTATAGTTTTTTGACATATTGCTCTCGGTAGAAATATCGTTAAACTATTGAAATTTGGACAAAGAATTTTACGGTGCTCTGATTTGGAAACCCAGTGACCTTAATTCAACATGATTGATTTAATTGCTTAATTGGAAAAATCGTTCACCGTTTGAAAATTGGAAAAATTATTGACCCGTAGAAGTTAATTTCAAAACTCTTGGACCTATTAGCTTTTAAGCAAATGAGCGACTCCTGCCCAACAAGTATAGTTCTTAACCAATTGACCTACTGAACTTTTTTTGAAATATTTTTGAACTTTTGACCTAGAACAAAATCATTGAATTCATCTTATTTAAAGATTCCGCTGTCCTGTTGACCTGAATTTTAGAATCCTTGACTTTTCGATTGTAAACAAATTAAAAAATCTTTAACCAATTAACCAAAAACAAATATTTCGGGCTGAAACAGTGTCTCTATGAAAATATATAGAACTACTATCCAACAATTAAAAATTCGTCGTAATTCCTGATCCCTACTGGGAATATCGTTGATTAATTGACCTGAATTGGGACATTTATTGACCTACTCTTTTTTAATTGAAATATTGCTAGATTATTGACCCACAATTGAAAAATCATTGAGCTGCTGCCCTTTGATGAAAACAAGTAGCGATATATTGACCCTCCTTGAACAAAATTACTTGACCCATTTTGACCTAAGATTTACAAACATTTTTGACCTTAATTTTACCCAACCATAAATTTTTTTTGCAAAATGTTATATTCAAAATTTGACCTGGCTCGCTTAGGCAAATATCTAATCCAAATGGGGTCGCACTGCACCCCATACTCAAGTAAAATCTCAGCTGTAATACTCTACGCTATAAAATTTACCTGACCCCCATTTGACCCAAATTAAACCCAATCCTGCCCTTAGCTCTAACTCCATTGTTAACAAGCATTCCCAAGTCTCACTCACTCTGGCCAGGGCGCTTCACAAAGGATTTATGTCAATTGGTCGGAAAAGGGCTATATGCACAAAATATGCGGGAATTTTCAAACATTTGAAAAATTCCTCAGCAAATGAAAAGGTCCCTAATATAATATGACGGTGACTCCCATATTTTGAAGAGGAGAGTGTAATTATAATTGATAAAAAGATTCCTTGAATAGCTTCCTTGATGACATACCTCCGTATCGATTGAGGGTGACAAAAGAGAATCGAGCCGTGTTCGAAGCGGAGTATCCAAATGTTGTGATAAGAATCTCATACGACGTTCCTTCCTTCAGACCTCCCATTGAATGCTCATTTCTGAACGGGATTTGCTCCTCTTTCCCTGCTTCAATGAATTTAATGGAAAAATCCTTACAGTTCAACAAAATCAATCAGTTCCACAAGAAAAAAACACAGTACACATAAAAAAAAACCCCAAAGGAAAACTTTTTTTTAGAACAAATCCTGGAGCCCCCAAAAAAGGATAAATTTGATGGAGTCAAAAATAAAGAAGAATTTCTTTTGAAACAAATCTCAATTGAAATTGCCTCTTTTAGAAGGATCCTTCGTAACAAACTCAATACTGAATCAACTTTTTCTCTTTCAAATGTCCTCAATACGTCCGTATCTGTTAGCACAGGTAATCTCAAAGTTCACAGAATACAATAATAAGAGAATCCACTACTTCCAGAGTCTTCCACACATTCTGTGCACAAAGTCCCTCAAATCATTTCCTCCCTCAATACATTTAGAAAATTAACGCTTTTTAAAAATATTTGCATCTTCAAAATTTTAAAAAACATCTACATTTTCGTCTTAAAATTTTTTTAAAACATCTACATTTTGGTCTTAAAAATTTTAAAAACATTCACAATTTCGTCTTCAAAATTTTAAAACAATTCATATTTTCGTCTTTAAAATTGTAAAAACATTTGCGTCATTAAAATTTTAAAAACATTTTCGTCTTAAAAATTTTAAAAACATTTACATTTTCGTCTTCAAAATTTTAAAAAACATTTACATTTTCGTCTTCAAAATTTTAAAAAACATTTACATTTTCGTCACATAAGATTTTAAAAACAAATTACGCTAAACGGGAATTTCAAATACAATGTGCAATTTATGACGCTACAACGGACCCTTTTAGAAAGACTGCCGGGAAGATTTGAAACGAGTCTGAAAGCCAATAGGAACTAGCAAAAAGGACTCACCAGGCAGCCAATCAGGGAGCTGGCTTTCCCGAATCGACACTGAGAAAGACGTTGTGGGACAGAGGCTGGTGTTGCTATTGAGAGCGTACAAACTGAGCCGGACCGAGGTTGAATTGACAAGGAGCACTTCCTGGGGCGGGGGCATTTGAGCAATCTGATGAGTCACGTGAACACTCATCAGTGTGGAATCCCCACTACTCCCTGCATCATTATACGCCGACATGTACACATTCAAGATGGAGCCACAGGGGCAGTTCTGGAATTCAAAAAAAAATACTTTTTTTAAAAACGGAAACGTTGCTAAATTTTGTAAACCATACAAATCCTCCTGATTAAAACAGCACCAGTTGACATTACGGGCAACTCGCGAATGTTTTTAAAAAAAAAATTTCAAGGAGAGAAAAATAAAGGAACATCTTGGGACGGTCTGTCAACAAGAGTTAATGCCATGCGTGGAGAGAATTTGCAATATTTTTCCCAGAATATTATAAACCCCATTTAATTAACTCATTTCTCATTGAATCCCCTGCAGGGTTATCCTACGCTATTTACTCATACGACTCAATCTAGTTCCTCTAAAATATTTACATTTTATGCGTACATTTTTATAAAGTACGGACGGAATTTTCGAGTAATATTCCTTCTTCTGAGAAAAAACCTTCGATTTATTCCCACCATTATGAGCTAACGAAGATCCTGCTATTTATAAACACTCATCCCACACAAGGTGCTTCTACTGTGACGGGTCCCATTCTGAAATACAAATACGTGGGACCATAAAGGGAACACAATGTCTTGTTAGAAAGAACCCTCGGAGACATGCTTGAAATATTTAGCAAGGGATGATATAAAAGGGACAGGAGAAGATCCGCATCTTTGATCCCATCTCCTACAAGGGACTCCCCATTGGAAAACATGCGGCGTGCTTGGGCTTATACAGACGCTTGTCACGCCGTATTTACTCCATCCATATCATCTCAACTTGAGAAATTCCTCCAACCACCCACATCATCCTTCAACGTCCTCAAAGTTTTGACATGATTTCCTCCCCGAAAACAACGGCACTTGTAAATGTCTCCGTTATTAGCATCGATTTACTGTCCTGATAAAACTTCACA
Source organism: Allacma fusca (assembly GCA_947179485.1). Taxonomy (NCBI): domain Eukaryota; kingdom Metazoa; phylum Arthropoda; class Collembola; order Symphypleona; family Sminthuridae; genus Allacma; species Allacma fusca. The sequence continues at coordinate 50,124,631 of OX359248.1, forward strand.
ACTGTCACATCCCCACCCTCAGAGCTCTTTATAACGGCGCCCTTAAAATCCAACAATCTTACAAAAAATCCTTTATCAAAATCCCCAAGAATCCCTCCAAAAAAATTTTTCTCCCTTCTGATGGAGTCCCTTATAACAAGAGTTGACTGCTCACATGCAGATGTGTTTACACTTCCCTACTGTACACACATTAGTATGCAACCTGATGCCTATCCTCACACTTGTTCCACTAAAAAGCACCATTACAACACACAGCTTTTAGTTCTCTTCCTATCAAAAGCTCCGGGAGAAAGTCTCGCTATAGCGTCCCTCCCCCTCACTAACAAAACTTCCCTGTTGGCATTTTACTGGAACATATATTTACTTAGATACGTAAGCTTTCCCAATTCTGTTGCAAATACGTTAGGAATATTTAAACTCGGACCTCCCTGGGAGAAAAGTCACTGTGCATACAAATACTAGCTGCTGTAAAGAAGTTCACTCAATTCTTGTTTTTTCCCCAGGAATTATTCCCTCCACATTCCCCTCATTTAAATTCACATTAGATTTCCCACCATGCCCATATATGCACCCAGAATGAGTAAGTAAAAATTTCATACATTTTCTCATCTCCCGTTAAAAAAAGGACTTTTTTCCCCATGCGTTCATTTAAAGGGAAAAATTAGAATTCCTTTTCTTCCTTTCTCTTGTGCGTTCCGAGGGGAAAAGTGTATATGTGTGTGAGTGTGTGTATATGTGTGTGTGTATGTGTGTGTGTGTGTGTGTGAGTGTGTGTGTGTATGTGTGTGTGTGCGTCTGAGTGTGTGTGTTTTTTATAGTCACGTCCCAAAGTCCCAGGAACCCTTTGTGGAGCTGGTTAAAAAAGGGGAATAATACGGAGTTCCGTGGGAGTCCTTACCTTTAAAATAAATGAGTGTACATATGGACGTATGTACATAGACTGAGGGAAATCCCAGACACGTAGTCCGTAATTCTGTTAAAATTTCCCCAACACTTACTCTCCCCAGTAGAAAATAAAATGAGTCAAGGAAACTACAGACTGTAACAATCCCAATGGTTTATTTTCTCATGAGACGAGGGCAAGAAATTCAAAGGGACAAATAACTTTTATTCTCTGATCTTTGTCAGTGATGTGGGGAGTTACCAAAGTATGGATTACATATGGACAAATATCATGGAGGAAACGCACGGTGGGGAATATGTCACGTATGAAAAGGGACTTGTGTCAGGAACTGAAGCTCCTACAGAGAGATGACGTAGAATGTACAGGGCTGGAGAAAGTATCCGTAGAAAAATGAAGATACAAAATCGGTTTAGCCCTCAGCTATAAATAACTCTTTGACCCAATTTTGGAGGCTATGTTAAATGTGGGAAAGTGCCCACTGAGAACTAAACACGCTGGTAAGGACAAGTGATACAGAATTCAGTGAAAGCGGACTTTCACCTTAAAGTTGAGAATTAACTTAAAAATTGTTTTTTATGAATTACATGAACCCTGTAATAATTCATTTTTCAGAAAAAATCTCCTTTAATTATTAACATTAACAAGAGAATTTTATATAAATATAATAGTTAAATTTTGAGGCTCTTCCTGAGCCTTCCTATAGACCGAGTGTACTCTATTGAAAGCAATTCCTTCATAAATTCTGGGAGCCTCACATTGTCGCACCTCCCCCGATTTTTCACAAACATTTACATCGCTGGAAACAATTTTTTTTTGTTGCTCACACAGTCAAGAGGGAAAGTTTCTAGTGACAGTTTGAATTATGACAAAACTTACCTTTTGAGCGTACTATCCTGTGGGCTTTTTATAGGGGCGGAATATATGTATATATATGTATCTACATATGTATATAGTACCTTGTCCACACATGATATATGTACATATAGGTGAGTTAATGGCTTTACTATTGAGTTCCTTTTTTTTGGAAGAGCCCCAAAACTCCATAGCTTTATGAAAAACTTCCCACTTTCCTTTGATCCTTTATTTACTCCTAAAGTTCTTCATAAATACAGAAACTTCTATTTATAACTGAAGCCCGAGACAACAATAAAATATTTCTGGGAAACTGCTGAAACGAAAAAAAAAATATACGTAGATATGCAAAGTAAGCGGGACATGTGGAACACAAATTTCTGGTCCTAACAGTGCAATCTCCCTCCACAACTTTAAGAAAATTAACTCTTTTAAACTGAAAAATATGACAAGGATTCCTGGGAAAAAACGATTTAGGAATTCAATTAATTACCCTCAAAGTATAATTCTTGGCCGTGGGTAACAAGTCAATTTTCCTCCACTCCTGGATGGAGCCCAAACTCCGGTAAAATACAGTAAATCCCAAGGGAGAGTCATCCTCGTCCCGAGAGACAGGAACAGTCCAGGACAAAATTATATTCCGATTTTCAAGTCGGAACTCTAAATTGGGCACGGCTGGGACTCCTGCAAATGTTAAAAAAAATTATAAGCACGTATGGAAAATATGAGTACTTTGTGACGTGGGAAAATTTTGAGATTTTTAGCCCACAAATTTGCAATTTTTTTTTATTTATTTTGGGGTGAAACAAATACGCTCTTTTGGATGGGATTTTTCATGACAGCAGCGCGTACAAAAAGAGAAAAAAAAGAAGTGTGGATATGCAGGGTTCTCGAAATCAATTTTAAATCCGTAGTGTAGAGTATTTTAAAGGAAAATATTTTTTTATTTTTTATTTGTTCAATAGTTTTCATTGACATTTTTAGAAAGTAATGGAAAATTTGGCATGGGTACCAAATGGTATGTGGGAGGGTGAGAGAGATTTTGTGGGGTTTTGTACAGGGAGGAGAAGACCCCTGGTTTGGGAACTTATGGTGGGTAGGAAAGGATGACTGGAATGTGTGGATTTGGGGAAAACATGTGTGAGGATGATATGGGGAGAGGAAGGAAAGGGGCGTGGGAAAGTACAGGGATATTGCCCGGATGTGTGCTTCAACACGATCGTCCGACTTGAGCAAGAAAGGGGACGAAGAACAAAGTAATAAACGAAGGAAAGCTTGGCAAGGTTTTTTGCAGACCCACGCCAGAATCAAAAGATACTTAAGATCAGCACTTGTGACAAAAGTGGAAGGAAATTTACCAGTGTTATGGGAGCAAGTAGCAATGCATTGGCAAAGTCTAAAGGGGAAAGTAAATTCCGTAGACAAATTATAGAGCTCCTTTCAAACCTCGTGCCGAACTTTATTCAAATTTTGGAGTTTGGTATGTATTCTGGATGTGACCTGTACTTGAACTGAACTTGACCTTAACTTGACCGGAAACAAAATCAGATTATACTTGACCTGGCATGACTTGGATTGGACTTGAGTTGAGCTTGAGCTCAACTTGTCTTGACCGATCTTCGACTAGACTGGAGTTTGACCTTAACTTGAGTTCACCGACCTTTGACAACACTTGACTGGAACTTTAAATTCAATTTAAGCTGAATGAATGGAAACATGACTTGAACTTTGTTTCAACTTGACTAGAATAAACGTCAATTTTGGTTTAGCTCGACTTGATCTGAAATAGCCTCACATTGAATTTATCTTGAATAACTCAACTTAGCCTGAATTATTCTATACTTGAGTTAAACTTAATATTTTCTAAAATAGATTACTGGACCTAAACTTGAATTCAAGATTACTGGACCTAAGCTTGAATTGAAGATTACTGGATGTAAACTTGAGTTAAAGATTACTTGACCTAAACTTGAATTGAACTCCACTTGACCTAAACTTGAATTGAACTCCACTTGACCTAAACTTGAATTGAAATCCACTTGACCTAAACTTGAATTGAACTCCACTTGACCTAAACTTGAATTGAACTCCACTTGACCTAAACTTGAATTGAACTTCACTTGATCTAAACTTGAATTGAACTCTACTTGACCTAAACTTGAGTTGAAGATTACTTGACCTAAACGTGAGTTGAAGATTACTTGACCTAAACGTGAGCTGAACTTCATTTGACCTAAAATGATCGAAAATTGGCCTGAACTTAAATACAACATCACCTAAATGTATTACCAACTCACAATATAAATATGGATATATATACTTCATCTAAACCAAGCATGATATTCAATTGCAAAAAATGCCTTCAAATTGACCAAAATTTGATGGAAAAATCGCCCCCAATAATAGAAACTGACCTGTACTTGACCTTAATTGACCTCACTTAGAATTAAACTCAAATTCACCTTCACTTGCTTCATGTGAATAACAAATTGACTTGAACATAAACCAACATGACATATACCTAATTCACACACAATTTGACCTCCGGTCTTCATAAACTTGACCCAGACTGGCGTTAACTAGGACTTTACTCAGTTTCCTACTCGACTTGAACTTAATCTAAGAAATATGATGTCATTTTCTTTGGGCTATAAGTTTAGCTAAGATAAAAGGCCAAGTGGAACACAAGAATCACCCTAACCTCCTTCTATTACCTTCAATCCTCATTCGAACTATACCCTACCTCTGTATGACCTGCAGCAGTCCATGCTCAAAGGGAACTCTGGTATGGAGAATCAATGTGTCAATACTGTTTATGGGAGAGGAAAACTTTGCCCTTTTACATTGACAAAACATCGCCGTCGAGTGAAGCATCATACATTCTCGAGCCTCCTATAACTCACCATACACGTACATATAACTGCACTACACCAATACTGTATTTGCTCCAACTATAAGCAGGGATACCGGAAATATTTACCAACCTCCCTAGCCCCCACAAAATGTACAGTGACCACGAAACAGCCAATCACCAAGTGTGCACTATCATCCAGATTTTCTTACATTTGTTTCTTTGACCCAAAAACATTTTTGGGTCACAAACCTTAAGAAAAGTAAAATGTGTGACCCTCAAAATCCAGAAACGTTAGTAATATTAACTTCAACGATTACATTAAAAAATCTCAATTTTTATACCCCTGTGACCGGAAATTTTGACCTAGACCAATTAAACAAAAATAACAAAATCAGGCTGGAAAGTTTCCTCAGGGAAACTTACCACGCATATTTCACAATTATTTCCAACTTGGGCTACAATATAGTTAATTTTAAATTTCGTTAAATTCCTAGATTTTCATCCCATGTTTGACCCTTTTGACCCCGCAAATACTGACCTAGGTCAATAAAAATATTTCTCCAAAATTTGCGGATTTCAAAGCAATGCTAGTAATCATTATTACAATAATATTTCGTTTCCTCAATACATTTTCCACGTTATTTCCTGTTTTTGACCCCTCTGACCCGAAATCGTGACCTAGGTCACTGACAAATTACCTAGAATTTCTGAATGGAGCGTTACAACCGGAATGTTTGGAAATGTTTTGCAATTAGGTCATTCATAGCGACTTTGTTTAATATATTTACTATTTGAAATCCCTTGACCAGGTAGCGCCAGGAAACATTGACCCCTGTGACCGAAAATCCTGACCAATGAAAATATTTTCATAAAATTTTGAAGTTTGCACAAAATAAAATATATATTGGTATTATTTTGGAGGAACACAACTATTTTATAAAGCTAATAAGGGCTAGAGAAAAAGGTGTAAATATCTCAGCCATCCTTGTTCACGCAGATAAAATATATGAATTAGGTTTACAAGCACGTTCAATATGACGTGCAAAACTGGGGAAAACAATTTCTACCATAAGATCTGGGATTGGAGATTTTTCTCAGAAGTTTTGGGTGTCGCATATGAAGTAAATATAGAAATGATGGATTCATACCTTTGACCTTGAGGGTGTAAGTTACCATGCCATTGACAAGTGCTTGTGTGGCAGGGTCTGGTTGACATGTGTAGTTCCCAGCGTCGGATTTCCTCACTGAGACAAATATCAACTCGTTCTGGCCAGGCTTGATGAAGGCATTCCCAGACATTGGCACGGGCTTCCCCCCATTGGTGGTCCATCGAACCATAGGCATGAACACGGACGAGCTGGCTGGGAGCCCAATCACACCACAATGCAGACTTAGGGCTTGACCTCCGTAGACCTCTATCACTCGAGACTGTCCAACTACTCGTCCTTCCACTACAACAAAGAATCAAATTCAGGAATAATTATTTGCAAAAAATAAACTACTAAAAATATTCCTACAAGCCTGCTGAGTCTTAAATGCGGAATTGCCCTTGTCAGAAGAAAAATAATTATTTCAGAAGAGGAATGTTCCAAAATAATTTTTTCCCTAAAGAGTCGGTACTAACGCAAGGGGCTCTCTAATTGGAAGGGAAGGAACACCCGATGCGTTATAATAGAGGGAAACCTCGTTATAACGTCCCTTTGAAGGGTTTTATAGGGAAAATTTACATGTACACCCAAAAACGTTGTCCATAAAAAACCACTATACGGGAAATTTTTTTGAGGTAAAACTTTTTCAACCTAACCATATTTGAAGCCAAAAAATTTCCAACACAATAATTTTCCTAAAATTTGCTGAATATACATATATGGGACGTAGTTACCCATTGGTGGAGGGGCGAGGACAATTTGAGCGGATGGAGCACTTTCTCCTTTGCTATTTGATGCCGTCATCCAAAATACATATTTGTGTCTTGTGAGGTCCAATTGGTTCTCCAAAAAATGCACAGCTGATGGTGAGATTTTCCTTTTGCTCTCAAAAGCGTCCGTTTGCCCTTCAACGATCCTGAAAGTAAAAAAAAAACGTCCCCGTACGCCACATTGTTAACGTACCATAATGTTACACATGACGGGAGAGAGGAAGGTTTTTTAATGGCTAAACTTTTTATGAGCTTAAGTTATAGCTCAACGTCTGTATATATGCATATTCTTTAAGGTTACCAGGTGACCCATATTATTTTCTCCTCTGTATAGCCCCGAACAAGTGAAGAATTCAAAACATTTCAAATTTTCTGTGATACAATTTATTTTCTACACTTTATTGAAACAATATTTTGCAATGTTTTTATGAAAATTAATTATGTTATTCAATTGTTACTTATATTAAGCACAACTGGGCTGGTTTCCCACGTACAATCCAAAATTTGAATTAAACTGTTGACTAAATTGTAAACAAGATTTTTTAAAACATTTTCGGCACGATTTGCAATAACATTTTCAGCACAATTTGCAATAACATTTTCAGCACAATCTGCAATAACATTTTCAGAAAAATTTGCAAGAAAAATTGTCAGCACAATTTGCAACAAAATTGTCAGCACAATTTGCAACAAAGATGTCAGCACAATTTGCAACAAAATTTTGGACACAATTTGAAACAAAATTTTCAGTACAATTTACAAGGAAATGGTTAGTACCATTTCCACAAAATTTTCCGTACATCTTGCAACAAAATTTTCCGTACAACTTGCAACAAAATTTTCCGTACAACTTGCAACAAAATTTTCCTTACAATTTGCAACAAAATTTTCAGTACAATTTACAAGGAAATTTTCCGTACAATTTGCAACAAAATTTTCCTTACAATTTGCAACAAAATTTTCCTTACAATTTGCAACAAAATTTTCCTTACAATTTGCAACAAAATTTTCCTTACAATTTGCAACAAAATTTACAGTACAATTTACAAGGAAATTTTCCGTACAATTTACAAGGAAATTTTCCGTACAATTTGCAACAAAATTTTCCGTACAATTTGCAACAAAATTTTCCGTACAATTTGCAACAAAATTTTCCGTACAATTTGCAACAAAATTTTCCGTACAATTTGCAACAAAATTTTCCGTACAATTTGCAACAAAATTTTCCGTACAATTTGCAACAAAATTTTGGACACAATTTGCAACAAAATTTTCAGTTCAATTTACAACAAAATTTTCAGTTCAATTTACAACAAAATTTTCAGTACAATTTGCAACAACATTTTCAGTACCATTTGCAATGAAATTTTTAGTAACATCTGCAAAACAATTTTTAGTTAAATTTGCAATAAAATTTGGTTTAAAATTTTATTGCAATTTGCTACCGAGTTTGTGGTAAGAAATACTATTTCCGCATCCAAAATATGGGCAATTGACGAGAAAATATTATCGGCTACCTTCTCCTAAGAGATCGTATATTTTGCACCCGAATTTTCTCTACGGAATACAGACGCATCCAGCCCATATAAGTTTTTTAACACTGTATTTTTGAACCAGCTGGTAAAGAGGAGCACGAGAGCATGGTAAAAAAGGTTAAACATACCGAAAATAAACTGTGTAATGCGTCAAGACCCCATTGGGCCTTCTCGGAGGAACCCAATTGAGGTAAACGGACTTCTCACTACTTGCGTATCCCACCACGTCTCCAGGCGAACTTGGAACTGCCAACGTAAAGTATTAATCATGTCATTATTTCCTTACACATGAACCTCACATCCTACACATCTCAAAAATTTCCCCCAAAAAACTCTTTAATAAAAATATTACCCGAAAAAATTCATAAAAAATGAAATGCTCAAAAACTTTTTCATTCCTTTAAAAGTATCCATTATAGGAATATTACACTGTATATGAACATACATCATATTTGTTATTCTTAGCACCAATTCTCTGAATTAGGGTTCATTGTAACTCCCATAGAGAAACTTTTGTAGGTTGCTCACACCTATTATATATCATCAGGGGCAATGGGAGATTTTTATACATTAAAATTTTACCCCAGCCCTGATTGTAACTTACCATCCTCAAGAGTTCTGCAAAATACAGCGGTCCATTCGTAGCTCTCCCCAGCATTGTTGACGGGTGTGATATGAATGCTGTAATTAGTATTTGGCATCAATCCACTTAGAACAGTCGTGAGTCCAGAAGTTTGATGAATTTCAGCGAATCCTAAGGTCCCAGAATAATTTCATTAATTCATACCCCTCAAGGATTTTGTGCGAGAATTTGAATAATTTTATTCTTGTCAAAGAGACATTTTTCATCTCATATTTTCCTCGGAAAAAATTCCGAATGAATATCCCTTTTGATTGGCATCCATTATTTTGGTGGAGGTTCAATCTGTAAAACCTGTGCTTTGAATTTTTAAAAATAGAGAATGTACAGGGACCCCCTAGTTATTTATCGATAATTTTTTTATTCTTTCTTACAAACTCGTGTTTACAATCAAGAGGGGAAAATGTAGATAAAAAACGTGAAAATTATTTGAAAATTGGACGTGAAAATTTATGGGCCAAATTTTTAATAACTTTGGAAACCAAATGTATGTATATCAAATTTTGTTTAAAATTGTTTATGCAAAAGAGCTCTGATTTTATTTGGCGGGAAAATGTTTTTCAACTTTGTGGGCAAGATTTTGCGGTTAAATTGTTTATTTCGTAAAAAATGTGGGAAAAGGAATGAAATTCAAAAATGGTAGTGAAATTTGAGATAAATTATGCAACTAAGCATGATAAATGTATTTATACTTGCAGGATCTGTATTGGGTGAGTGAGTAAGGGACGCTGTATTCAATCATTCCCTACAATGAATCAGGAGATGAGAAAACCCCTCAGAGTGAAATACAATGGTTGGGTAGAATTTCAATGTCGGATTTGACGAATAGAGGGAAGAAAAAATCGATTATGATGAACTTGAGTGTGACAAATTTTGTGTGTAGGTAATACCGGAAATAGATTGACATTTCCTTTCTTTGGATTCCCCCCATTTCAAATGCTTGTCATAGCATCCAGTGAGCGGGAAATATTTGTGAATGTGAATGAGTGATGTTGATAGAATTTTCGGGAATGAGAGAAACTCACTGAAACTGGAAGGAGTGATGGGGTAGTAGACAACTTTGTAGGAATTCACTATTCCATTGGGTAGAGTTGGCGGCTGCCAACTCAGCTGAAGACTTTGGTATGACAAACGGACACAACTTGGCACTCGAACGGGGCTCCCTGGAACTGTACAAATGAACATTGTCAACATTCCTTATACACTCACTACTACTCAGATGTCGGTACGATACAAAGAATAATTATGACCATTTTTTTTCCATGCAACAAAACCTCCTAGAGTTGTGTCACGTGGTATATTAATCAATAAGTCCAAGCTCGTAGAACAGCGTAGAAAATTAGTAACATACAACCCATGGTCTGGTTTTGGCAAAGTTAGGTCAAAAAAGGGTCAAGAGCTGAAAAAGTGTAGTCACGTTTTAGTCATGTATTTGCAAAGTTAGGTCAAAAACGGGCCAAGAGCTGAAAAAGTGCAGTCACGTTTTAGTCATGTATTTGCAAAGTTAGGTCAAAAACGGGTCAAGAGCTGAAAAAGTGTAGTCACGTTTTAGTCATGTATTTGCAAAGTTAGGTCAAAAACGGGTCAAGAGCTGAAAAAGTGTAGTCACGTTTTAGTCATGTATTTGCAAAGTTAGGTCAAAAAATGGTCAAGAGCTGAAAAAGTGTAGTCACGTTTTAGTCATGTATTTGCAAAGTTAGGTCAAAAAAGGGTCAAGAGCTGAAAAAGTGTAGTCACGTTTTAGTCATGTATTTTTGCAAAGTTAGGTCAAAAATGGGTCAAGATGTCAAAAAGTGTGGTCACGTATTGGTCCTGTGTTAGCAAAGTTAGGTCAAAAATGGGTCAAGATGTCAAAAAGTGGGGTCACGTATTGGTCCTGTGTTAGCAAAGTTAGGTCAAAAATGGGTCAAGATGTCGAAAAGTGGGGTCACGTATTGGTCCTGTGTTAGCAAAGTTTGGTCTAAAGTGGGTCAAGAGCTGAAAAAGTGTAGTCACGTTTAGTCATGTATTGCCAAAGTTAGGTCAAAAATGGGTCATGAGTTGGAAACGTGCTGTAACATATCCGACAGGTGTTTGCAAATTTAGGTAAAATATGGGTCAAGAGTTTGCAATGTTAGGTCAAGAGTGTGTAAAGTTTAATATATGGGTCACGAGTTGGCAACGTTGCATCATGTTTGACCCCAACTATGGATTAAGAGTTGGCAAAGTTTGGACAATAATGGGTCAACATAAGATTAAACAAATTCTGGGACAAGGCAAGTTTAGTTCAGTTCAAAAATAAGGGTCAAATATGGATGAAGCCATAAGTTTAGTTACTACAAGAAAACAGCAGTCAAAATTTTGAAAACAAGTATACTTCGAACGTGAAATTGCTAGTTTCAAAATTCTTGAAACATCCAACAGTAAATCAGTTCAGGTCCCTGCTTTAAATCTGAGATTTATGGAAAACCAAAAAATCCTCATTCCAACATGTTCTGCTTAATCCTTATGCAAATTTCACCCATGGTTCAAATCTTATCCCATGCAATTAAACTACCATTACAAGAAAACGAATGCTCACCATCCTCTAATGTCCTTATAAGTACAGGCTGTGACTTCGGGCCCTCTCCGGCATTGTTCAGGGCCGAGATGTGAATTTCGTACTGAGTGAAGGGCGCCAGGGCCAGGACTTGGAATTGACAACAGGCGGAAGCCTCACCCTTCATCTCATTTTTCTTGCTCGTACTAATCTGACTACTGATTAAGCTCTCATTGAGAGCATAGGAAGAGGCGAAGGAGGCTCCTTCCACAGGCACAATTAAATCTCGCGGCTCCTCATTGGACCTAATCCAAAATTTATTACATCTTAAAAATATTTTCTACACTCCCACAAGCCAAAATATACAGAACCCAATTTCCAGCATTCATTTATTCACAGATTAATATTTGTACAATTTATTGAAATAATTTACTGCTTCCTTACAAATGACTCAGAATGAGAACCCTGTATCCCAATATCACACCATGCATCATTTCCCCAACGACTCCGCTCCAGGAAATTAAGATCCCCTGATTTGCCGTTGCACGACCTCGAACCTGTGATAAAAAAATATATTTTTGATATTGCCTCTTATAACCAAAGTGTAAAGCATAGGCTCTCGTCCAGACAAAAAAGCGATTTCAGAAGAGGAATGTTCCAAAGCCTTTTCTTCACTATTAGGGAAATGCACTTTCATACGCATTTGTTATAGCAAGTTTAAAAAACGTAAGTTTTTCAAATACAAAAATTTTTCAAAAAAAAAAAAAAAAAAAGTTGTAAAGGTAAACTAACATTGGACGGCGGGGCTGACGGAGGAGAACTGAGGGTCCTCGCAACAATCTCAGCCGGCGGGCCGTTTCCCGCCGAATTCACTCCCGACACGCGGAAAATATATGTGGAGGACGGGAAGAGATTCTCGATTTTGACTTGAGTCCGTTCCCCCAAAATGTCCAGGCGCTGGATTGGAAATCCACTTTTGTCGCCTGCTATCGAGTACTCCACGAGGTACGTAATCACTTGGGTTGGAGGGAATGCTTCTGGGCTGCCTGTAGATGGCGTTGCGTGTGGCGGGAGCCACACTAGAACCAACTCTCGGGAAGTAATCTCCGATGCACGGAGATCCTCAGGTCGACCCGGTTTCTCTGCAATTATTTTTAGGAAGTCAGAAATTTCTTTAAAATATACGGAAGTATCTGATTTGAAAATTTGAAATTATAAAGGGTTTATAAAAGCACTCTCTTGAGACAATTTGGTTATGACGGTTATTTTAGAAACATTTATGTACATAGCTCATGTTCATGTGGATGGTAGGGGGTGTGGAGGTGCCGTTATAACAAGAAAGAGGATATGAGGGTTCTGTTATAAAAAGGTGTGACCTGTAAATATGTAAAAAAAAAAAAAAAAAAAAAATGGAGGTCCTATATGAAGAGGAGGGACTTTTAGAGAGGGCTGTTATAAAAAGTTTCGACTGTGTATCCAGAAGCAATATGATTAAAATATGTTGGGAAGGATAGGAAAAAGGGATAAAATATACCTTCGACCCAGAGCTCGAAAGACTGTGAGACTTTGCCGAGGGAATTATTAGCTGTACATTGATAAATGCCTTTATCCAAGGCTGGGTCCAAATTCTTCATCACAAGCGTCACTCTTGATTTCTTTCCCTCGCGGTGCACTAAACTGTAAATTCTGTGAGGGAAAAGTCATTGAATTTTCATGTTACGGTGGATAGTACCTCTGAGAGGGAGCAATGCATTATAGGGAGGGAGACAAATGTAAATATATACAATGGGACTGTATAGGGAGGAATGGGAGGTTGAGGAGAAATGAAAGGAGTGGAAAAAGCAATCAGCCTGTGCAATCACAATTCCATCATATGTGTTCCTTCGCATCATCAACACAGATGACTTTGTGGGGAAAAACTCAAGGAAAATATTGGCAGGAAATATTAAGTGAACACTATTACTTCTATCACTCTTCTGGGACAGTGCTCTGCAAGGAATTCCAATTAGATATTTCCGATCTTGGATCAACACATTCGACGGTTGATCGTCCGTTCGAGTGAGCTTTCAGTTTTAAGGGCTGAGTGGGGATCTCAGATTCTAGTTCGAGTGAGGAATGAGGGTGGAGTTGAAGAGCGGATTTGAATTTGGAGTTTGAGTTTAAAATTGAATTTGGAGTTTGAGTGTAACTTTGAGTTGGGAGTTTGAGTGTAAATTTGAGTTTGAGTGTAAACTTCAATTTTAAGGTAATTTTAAAGTTAGTGTATGGATTTAAAGCTTGAGTTTCAAGTTTCGTTGCAACGTTAACGTGAGTGTTTGATTTTAAAATTCCATTGTGATTTTCGAGTGAATGTTTGAGTTTCAAGTTTCATTGCGAAGTTCGAGTGAATGTTTGAGTTTCAAGTTTCATTGCGAAGTTCGAGTGAATGTTTGAGTTTCAAGTTTCATTGTGAAGTTCGAGTGAATGTTTGAGTTTCAAGTTTCATTGTGAAGTTCGAGTGAATGTTTGAGTTTCAAGTTTCATTGTGAAGTTCGAGTGAATGTTTGAGTTTCAAGTTTCATTGTGAAGTTCGAGTGAATGTTTGAGTTTCAAGTTTCATTGTGAAGTTCGAGTGAATGTTTGAGTTTCAAGTTTAAGTAATGTTGAGTTTCAAGTTTAAGTAATGTTGAGTTTCAAGTTTGAGCAAGTGCTTGAGTTTCAAGTTTGAGTTGGTGTTTGAGTTGGTGTTTGAGTTGGTGTTTGAGTTGGTGTTTGAGTTTCAAGTTTGAGTTGGTGTTTGAGTTTCAAGTTTGAGTTGGTGTTTGAGTTTCAAGTTTGAGTTGGTGTTTGAGTTTCAAGTTTGAGTTAGTGTGTGAGTTTCAGGTTTGATTTAATGTTTCAAAGTAAACTTCAGTTTTGAGCGTGAGTGTGAACTTGAGTGTGACTTTCGTGTAAGCATTTAAACTCTAAATTGTACTAGAAATTTGAAGTTCAAATGAAACTTTGACACTCAAAGAGTTTGTATTTGAAATGTAATTTCAGGCTTCAGTTTAAAGCTCAAGTGAGACTTTGAACTTTAATTTCAAGGAAAAATTTGGAGATGAATTTGGAGGGAGTCTGATGTTTGAGTGAGGGAGCGAGTATTTACGGATACGATTACCAAAAAATTTTCACTTGAAGTTTGAGTGTAATCAAGTACTACTGTATCTGCTTAACGAAAACTTGACTTTTGGGTTCTAGTTCCGGTCGAAATTTTACTTAAAAACTCGTAACTGAGTTTTTCAAACTCGAACAAGAGTTTAGACTCAAACTTTGATCTGCACTTCAAATATTTCAAGCTCAAGTTGTAATTTACACAAAAAGTTCCAGATTCAAGTTCAAGTGTGAGACTGAAAACTGTGAGTTGGTTAGGAGCTGTAGAAAAGAAAGTAGGGATCTTGTGCGGAAGGAGATTTAGAAAAAGAGAAGAAAAAACCAGAGGATGATTTCCACAATCATTTCCTTTTCCCCTGCCCCAATGTTTTTTTATACATTAGGATTATAGCCAATAAACTGACCACACTATATAGTCTTAGCTTCCAATACAACGTAGAGACCAAGTTACCCATGCATGTATATACATACACACACACAAAGGCTCACGGAAGAGCAGACAATATTGTCTTAGCGTTTGCTGCATGAGTAATCATTACTTTTCCCTACCTGTTGGCTGGTGAGCTGTCAAAGACATTCGAATCCTTCATCCAAGCCACAGACATCGGAGAGTCACCGTGAACTTCACAAGTGACCTCATGTGACTTCCCCTGGCTCACAGACTGTCTCTCCAATGTTTTCGTAAAATACGGCGGCACTATTTACACAAAGAAACAAAAACTGAAACTTCTCCTTGTAAATCAAATGGAAACATCACGAGTCATTGAATCTCGCTTCGAAAGGCTAATTTAAAGGCTAATGTATAGGGTGACCGATATTTGTCTTCCCTAACTCAAAATGAGCTTTGAATGACTTGTATTATTTGACCTCTCTGACCTAGGTCAAGTTCACAATCGGTGGATAACCCAAGGAATTAATATTTTCTTATACTAATTTACAACACAGGATTTTGCCAAAAAATTCTAAAAAAAGAACAGCTTAAAGTTTTGACCAAACCACTGCTCCAGGTCAAAGGTCAAGTTAAAATAACTTCCTTCTATCAAAACGAAGAATAAACTTTCATACTTTGTGCAAATCTTTACAAAAATTTAAAGCAGGAGTTGTGAAAACAGAACAACTTAAATGTTTAAGGGTCAAAGTTGAAGGTCATATAATGACCTGACTCAGGGTAATTGCCATAAGCTTCTGAGGCAAATATTTCCAAGTGCGAGAATCATAATAAGGGTAGTTAAAGTTTACTTTGGCAAAAGGATTTTGTAGGGAGCTGGGTCAAAGTTCAAGGTCAAACGGGTTGAAACAAAATGATTTAAGGTCACGCAGCTGAGTTATAAATCCGATCAGTTACACTTTCTAAAATATTTGTCAGGGTCAGGACGAACCTGAAAATAATTAGAGCTCAGCTACGCATCCTTAAATTCCAATGCTCTAAAACCAGGTCAAGATTTAAATGTTTGTCAAGGTCAAAGGTCAAAATCATCCGGTCAGAGCGCCAACCGGGCTCGAAAATAAAAATGTTCCAGTGTAAATTTAAACTATCCAATACTTTTAATCTCAAGGATTTAAACTCTAATTTGTTTCACGAGACTTGACATTGACCTTTGACCTATAGGTTATTTACGGTCAAAGTTTTTCGACCCCATAATACCACAAGCAACACATTTCTATTATAATTTGTTTTTCTGCAAGACAGCTAGGTAGGCAATTCTTATAAAGGGGCAGCGAGGGAAATTACCTTTGTTTTTAACCCCACGACCTGAAATATTGTCCGAAAATATTGACCCAGATCATTCAAATTTTTTTTTTAATTTGTTAGACAATTTTTTAAAATTGGGGGGAATTGATTTTGTTTTACTACTGTTTTTCGTTTGGGCTATTTGTGTGAAAAGGTTTTGTGGCATCATGTACATATGTATGTACATTTACTTTTATTTATATGAAAGATTGAACCTGAAAATACAGGGTTGCAGAAATGTGTGCTGTATTTAAGAGTTGATTTATTTTTTACCGTTGACATCCAACTGAACAATTTTGGATTCTCCAGGTCCGATGCCATTTTCGATTTTACACATGTACTGGCCTCCGTGATGTTCCTCAGCCTCGAGAAATATTAGTGAGCCATTGTGGAAAGTTTGGACATTTCCTGAAGGCCAAAGGGTCTCCACAGGACGCCATTTCAATTCCAAGCCATCGCCTGGAAACCATTCCAGAGCCAAGACTTAGAACAAGTGAAAAAGTTAACTTTTATTTTGTCCTCCAGTACTATATTAATAGAATTTGGAGGGAATTTATGGAGCTGTATTATATACCTGTGGACTTGAACCAGGAGATGACCGGAGGAGGAACTCCAGAACCAGAACAATGCATTTCCACCTCCTCTCCTCTCGAAACATTCGCATCCAACGGCTCCCGACTCCATTTCGGACCAACTGCACAAATTTCACCAATTCAAATTTCCAACTCAAACCCATTCTTCCATTATTCATTTCCCTTCACAAATTCTTTCATATTCAACCCTCTCATAAGACTCACTCAGACAGAGCTGCGATCGAGTAGGGGTATTGCCTCACATTACTATTTACTCCATTCGTACTTGAACTTGACCACACTTGAATTTCATTACTCAAGTTAAACTGGTTTAATTTATAATTACTACACTTCACCTGAAATTAATTACAGCTATCTGAATTGAAGCACTAGTTCTGACATGTATTTGTGGCCAAACTTCAATTTTACACTTGAAATTTAACTTGACTCAGACTTGAACTTAACCTTAACTCAAAATTCAACTCGATCTGAGATTCAACTTGACTTAAAGCTCATCATGACCTGAACTTAACCTAATCTTAAATTTGAGCTTGATCTGAACTTGACCTTGGAAATAACTCAAAATTTGACTTGACCTGAACTTGACCTTGATTATAATTCCAAATTAATCCTGAATTTAAACAATTCAACGAAAGCTTAACTCAACCCTGGTCAAAAATTCAACTTGATTTAAACTCAACCTTGTTTCAAACTTAAACTTCACTTGCACTTTAACTTGACCTGAGTCGGACCTTGTCTTAAACTTGAGTTTTTCCATAACTCAAACTTACAAGCGACCTGAACACAGCAATGAAATTATATATGCCACTTGACCTAAGCTTAATCCTGACTTATGCTTAACCTTGACATGACCTTAATCTTGACACAAGCTTATACTTGACATGACCTTAATCCTGACTCAAGGTTAAGCTTGATATAACCTTAATCCTGACTCAAGCTTATACTTGACGTGACCTTAATCCTGACTCAAGCTTTAACTTGGCATGACCTTAATCCTGACTCAAGTTTAAACTTGACATGACCTTAATCCTGACTCAAGCTTAAACTTGGCATGACCTTAATCCTGACCTCACTTAGACTTGGCACGACCTTAATCCTGACCCCACTTAAACTCAACCTGAACTTAACCTCGACTCAAAATTGAAATAAAAATCCCTTACATTCCAAACCCTGACTTGACCTATCCTACTCAAACTTGACCCTAATTTGACCCCGCCATAACCTTTTCCCTACCTGCTCACAGCTCTGCCTCATGAAGTCAAATTCAGTCAGAAAAGACGCCTGTAACCGCTAAGTCATTACAGAGCGAAATAAGGTTACCACAAGAACCCCTCTGTACACATAACGATAAATAACTAAAAGAGGAAAGAAACCAAGATCTCTACCACTAAGAATAATGACTCAATGGAACTGAAAGAAGGAAAATAAGGAGGAACTGAATCTACAGAAACTCAAAAGGCACTTATACAAATCCAGTAGGGGATTACTCCATTTCAAATTTCAAAGGAGGAAGCTAAAAAAACTACAGAAATAGTGTGTGAGCATGAAACATGTGGAAAATAGTCACAACTTTTTCATTTCCACAGCTCTCTCATTGACAGTTTTCTTCAATAACATTCCCAATTTACATTTAATCAAAGCAATCTCATCAGTCAAAAAAATCTCGGAAAAATTTGAGCCCCATAAAAAAATCCACTGCCAAAAATTTCTCTCAATCTCAAACAACAAAATTCACCAAAACTTACTCCCATCGATTCTGTGCAAAAAAATCCCATTTAGTGTATATATACCACTTTTTACAATTATATACGAATGGAGCTACACTACCAAAAATCATCTGCACGAATCTAACGTAGGAAAAGTGAGCATACGAATTTGGAGTAGACTCTCGTTGTAGCGGCCTCCTTCAAAGCAAAATTCGCTTTGAAAATTTCTTTTGAGGTCAAAATCTTTTGACAACTGCAAACGTCTTGGAAAATTATTGTTCCATATGAAGACAAAACCAGATTATAACAAGGGCGTCCGGTATAACGAGAGTATTTTGTGCGCATATATTAATACAGCATTAAATTTAGGTATAGGTTTGGCAACAGCAGCAGCAGATACAGCATTGGAAAAATATGTCACCAATGTACAACTCATATGGATGAATAATCAAAAAAACTTTTATTTACAGTGCAATCTCGCTATATGGGCAAACCATTTAAAATAGGGAAAACACATTTAAAATTTATACACACAATTTTGGAAGACCAATTATTATGTTGCAAATTTTTTTTGAAAATTTTAGAGATGCTTTCAAAAGGGTCTCCGATTAAAACCATCCTCATGAGGTTTTGATTTTATAGCGAGAGTGGACTGCATCTATAGAAATGCGGGTACAGGCAGAAAAGGCCATGGCTGGAGACGACGTTCCAATAAAAAGTGTTCCTGAGTGAGAACAACTGTCAGTCAAATTTTACACTAAGAAGAGCGTCAGCCGGTGAAAAATGAGAAAGCGAAGGGGAAAAATTACTTCAAAAAATACACACATGGTCGAGTAAGGAGCAAAATTTACAGCAAGTTTTCTTTACTTTTAGGGAACTTGAACGCATGAAAATGTTTTAAGAAGAATACATTTTGAACGCCTTTACAATTAACAAATATTTTTGTAAAAAGTGTTTTCAACTCCCAAATTTGAAAGACTCCTTTACACACAAAACATTTGTCATTAAACAAAATTTACCACCCTCAAAATTGGGAGACGAAATTTCCAAGAAAATTTGCCACCCCACAAAATTTAAACAAATGTGTCCTTTTAAAAATTCCTAGAAAATTTTACCCTCCTAGTATGACCAAGAAAGTTTTGCGCCCCTAAAGTTTTGAAGAAAAATTTACGCCCCTACAGTTTCCAAGAAAAATTCGTCCTCCCACAAAATTTCCAAGAAAAATTCGTCCTCCCACAAAATGCCCAAGAAAAATTCGTCTTCTCACAAAATATCCAAGAAAAATTGTCCTGTCCTAAAATTTCAAAGAAACCTTTGACCACCCCTAAATTTTTCAAGAAAAATTTTCAAACTCAAAATTTTTAAGGCACGAAATCTACCGCCCGTAATTTTTGCACTACAATTTACCACCCTAGATAATTTAGAAAACACTTTTATTTTGAAGGAAAAATCTACAAAAGCCCTAGAAATTTTGAAGAAGCTCACAATGCGCTCTCTAAAATCCTACCCCCAAATTTATCACTATAAAATTGTGGAATACAGAATGTTACAACCAAAATCATCTATTTGCAGCTTACTAGATCATGTGTGCGTGATTACACACAAATGATTTACAAGAAAGGGATGTACACTGCGCAGAATAAAAAATTCCTTAAATATCTTATTAAAAATATGGGCTCTTATAAAAGCAACTCTGCTCTGGAAATTCATACATATTAGAAATAGGGGGGGGGGTACCATGCGGAAAAAACGGGGATATATTTGAAGTACGGGGAAATACTGATGCTGAAGTTCTGAGGTGAGCGAGACTCCATGGGCTGTGGAGTTTGAGGAGATGTTTTCAAGTCCCGTATCGATGGTCACAGTATATGTACATACTTGCTTCGTACAAAAATCTATTTTTTATTTTAGGCATCAAAAAACCAGCAAAATACAAAAAAATCAAAAAATAACGATGCCTCAAAAAACAGTATATCAATTAATATGAGAGTATTGACAATTTAAGGGTATTTTATTTCAAAGTGAAAATATAAAATAGTGCTTGAAACTTAAAAACCAAAAATTTTCGAAAGTAGCTACAAACTAAAAATTATCGAAATTCTAAGACATTTACTTGAAATTATACCAAAAAAATTAACTAGGTTAAATTTTTATCCAGAAATCTCTACTGGGAAAATTTTTCTTTCAAGAACAGATAGGATATGGGAAAATTCACAAGGTTTGGAAAATGTTCGAAATTTTAAATTTTATGGGTAAAAAAATTTGAGGGCAGAAAAAAAAATTAATGTAAATTTTAGAACTACTTATGAGAAAGCATTTTTTGACGGAGCCTCTTGTAATTCTTACCTTGGACGAGAAGCTTAGAGGTATAGGAAACTTGGGATGCGGGATTAGAAGCGAGACATGAGTACTCTCCCGTGTGATCGGAAGTGAGAAAAGAGAATTGAAGGACTCGGGACCAAGGGTCCAGGGAAGTGATGGAGATGTTCGGGATGTTAAATCCCACTTTGTCATGCTCCAACTCCAGGGGACTGTGGTCTTTGAAAAAGGAAAAGGAAATGGGCAAGTCTCCTTGGGACACCCCACAAACCAGTCTGGACCGAGCCCCTTCTTTTAGACCTTCTTGAAATGCGAAAGGCTCTATTTTTACGGGAACTATAAGAGAAACAGAGAAATAGACAAAACTCAAGAAAAGCCAAAACTTACACCAATCTTAGAGTTGAGTGACAGAATCGCCAGTCGAGAGGGAGGGACAGAGAGAGAGAGAGAGACAGGGAAGATAAATTATTGCAACAACGAAGTCAAATGACCAGAGGGAAAAAAATCCCATTGAAAATAAGTCATTAATCAAATCTCACAAATTATTATTTTGCGGGGGACAAAACACTGGAAATTATATAAAGGGAACAAATTATCACAGCGGAGTAAGAAAACGGTTCGAAGGTTAGTAATGCATTTTGAATGCTGCTGTACGCACGCTATATAGTCATAACACAAATATTAATATTACACAAACCATTTTACCATCACAAGACATTCATGGACATACAAATATACGTCCGGACACAATGCTAGGATTACTCAATTATTTTTGTATCCAAAAAATACAGGCCTCATATGCACATTGACATTTGCTCGGAGCATTGGGGAACGTCCATAAATAATTTTTGGGGCAAAAGGATATTTGAAATTGGAGCCATTTTTTTATACGCATGGAGGCAGAAGAGGGTATTTAAAAACAAAGGCGGCCTCAATGGTTTTTCATATTTTCAGGCATGAATGTTTTTGAAACAATATTCTAGACCTAAAATTTTTTTTGTATTTCCATGCCTCAATTGCAATCAAATATTCCCGCTTCAACTGATTTTCCAAATTTGCACGCCTAAATGGTTTTTTAAAATTTGAAGTAATTACTCGATGGTTGTTCCGAATTTGCACGCCTCATTAATTATTTCTCATATTTCTACGCTTAATTGTTTTTTAAACAATTGTAGGCCTCAAATATTTTTTCAGATTTCCATGCCTCAATTACAATTCTGAACTTTTACGCCTCAAGTGTTTTTCCAAATTTGCAAGTCTAAATGTTTTTTTTAAATTTGGAAGCCTAAATGGTTTTTTCAAAATTTGCAAGACTAAATGGTTTTTTCCAAATTTGCAAGCCTAGATGGTTTTTTCCAAATTTTCAAGCCTAGTTGGTTTTTCCAAATTTGCAAGCCTAAATGGTTTTTTCCAAATTTGCAAGCCTAAATGGGTTTTTCCAAATTTGCAAGCCTAGATGGTTTTTTCTAAATTTGCAAGCCTAGTTGGTTTTTTCCAAATTTGCAAGCCTAAATGGTTTTTTCCAAATTTGCAAGCCTAAATGGTGTTTTCCAAATTTGCAGGACGCAAAGGTTATTCAAAATTTGCACGCCTCAATAACTATTTTCATATTTCATGGCCTCAATGGTTTTTTCCAAATTTGATCTCAAATGGGTTTTTTAATTTGCCTCAATTATTATTTGTACACGCTCCCACCTTTACTCATCTAAATCTAATTTGGAACACACCCATTCAGAAAAACAAGATGATTATTCTCCTCACTCACCCCCAATCAGTCACACTGGCAAATAAATACATTCAAAATGTAATCCTCTAATCTAGAGCATGTAAACTTATAAAAAAACTAGCAAATATAATTTAGTTACATTGACATTAGTATTAGAAGGGTGCGTCAAATTTTTATGAGTGATAGCCCCGTCCATTAATCATTGAGTAGAGAGTTTTCGGAAGAATTAACCTACATTGAAAATGGACATTTCCACATGGTTCATCTCAAACAAGGGGGTGTTTACAGTTTGAGGTTAGGATAGGTCCCTATTTTTTCACACAATTTTATTTTAATACCGAGAACAGTAAGCTCATGGGAGCGGGCGACTGTGGAAATAGCATCCGAGGCGGTGCATGTGTACACTCCGGCATGGGACGGTTTTACGGAAGCTATGCTCAGCAGGCTGGTGAATCCATCCGTGTCCAGAACATTGAAAGGGGCCGCGGACTCAGTTGCCTTTTTTTCCTCCGGTGAATTTTTTTCATGAGTAAAATGTTTTCCTGCGGGTCCTTTGGACCATTTGAGGGTCCCCAGACCGGAGCTGAGGGAGCAGACGAGGGTGACCCGCTCCTCTTCCACCACCCGACCTTTCTCTGGGAACGGGGCTATGCGCAGGGGCGCTGTGAATGGGTTTGCAATTTCCTTATCATTTTTTACGTACTCTTCTTTTTCTATTAAGGTGGGGGGGGGTGGACAAATTCCTGGGTATGTGTTTAAACTTTGAAAATAATTCCCAAACTTTTTTTAGAATTCCAATTCCGGGAAAACAGCCTGTTTTAGAAAATTTGCCAAAATCTAGAAATTTTCCTATTTCAGGAAATTTCCTATAATCTAGAAGTTTTCCTAATTCAGGAATTTTTCCAGAACCTAGAAATTTTCCATATTTAGAAAATTTCCAAAATCTAGACATTTTTCAAATTCAGGAAATTGGTCAAAATCTATAAATTTTCCAAATTCAGGAAATTTCTCAGAATCTAGACATTTTTCAATTTCAGGAAGTTTTCCGAATTCAAGAAATTTTCCAAATTTAAGAACTGTTAATTTTCCAAATTCAGGAAAATTCCCAAATTTAAGAAATGTTAATTTTCCAAATTCAGGAAAATTCCCAAATTTAAGAAATGTAAATTTTCCGAATTCAGGAAGTTTTCCAATTTTAAGGAATCTCAACTTTCAGAATTCAGGAAATATTCCAATTTCAAGAAATATCTCATAAAACTCACGAAATCTGAGGAAATTCGCAAGTTTTGAGTATTTTGCGCAGTAATGAAAAATATACACCATTTAAAATTTTTATAATTGTCAAAAATTTTCCTTTTGACCAAATTTTCTATTCAAAAAGTGACAACTTTTTCTGAAATGACTCCTTATATTGTTACCCATTTTCGGAATTTCGGAGGCCGAGAATTTGGAATTTTTTCCACCCCCGAACCATTGAACTAAATTGTCCCTCATAAAAATGACTGGAATTTATTCTTAGACACCCAACGGTCATTTACGAGCTGGTACAGTCTCTATACACATGGCTTTATACGGAGCTACAGACACGGGGAACCTTTATATATAGATAAAAATAAAATGTTATTTTCTTTTACTCTCATGTACTCCGGCCTCAATCTTACCCACAACATTAACTTGAATCTCCCGACGTGCTATCCGGCCCTGGGAGTCCCATGCGGAGCAAATGTAAGAACCACCATCCGAGCTCCGCTCCACTGAAGTAATGGTCAGCGTTCCATTTGATCCCACGCGTTGCCGTTGATTCAGAGGAAGCTTCAAACCATCTGCAGACGCAACAAAAAGACCCAAATGAAATCCAATGGCATGTACTATTTTCACCGTCCACATTTTCCCCCTCACAAACGATAACACCACTAAATGCTAAATACGTACATGCCCGCTCCCCACCCCCTTTATAACGGCCCCCCCCCCAAAATATCCAAATGTTAATGACTTATATGATCGCAGACTGATGCAAACAGCATGAATAGCGAGGGGCTAAATCATGAGACGTGTAAAAAAGCTGACAATAAATATCTTCAGTTTTCTTAGGAGGTCCATTATACGAATAGTCTACTGTACTTGTATGTACATGCATAGATATGTATAGGGACAGAGTGGGTGTATAAGTGAGTGAGCGGTCGTAAAAATTGCTTTATACTTGCATTTTTCAGGAATGCATAATGCATATGAGCTAAGGCATATTAGACTCATATGGCTTAGCCCATGTTACAGGATAGCTTACAAATATCCCTCAAAATATTTTATTGGTAACGCAAATTTTGACCCAGGTCAGGTGACACATGTCAAAGGTCATGGTTAATAAGAATAAATGAAGAGCCTGAAGAATCTTTTGGAAAGCAAACTATTTATGGGAATTGAGAATGAAGGTTGACTGGTGAGTTTGATTTGACCTCAGGTCAAAGGTCAAGGTCATTGGAGAGAATGAAAGACAAGTATTAATTTTTCGCTTATTTGAAACTAGTCGTAAAAACTAGAGAATATTTTAGGAATCTTGCTTCCAATTTTGGCCTCACAATAAAAATCATTGGGTCAAAGGTCAGGGGTCAAGAATGAAAGGCACTTTCAGATGCAAAATTAAAGCTAATTTTCAATCTGCTGTGTAAAAATCCGGGTGATTCAATTGGACGGACAAGGGACAAATAGGTGAATTATTTATAGTTTTGAAATTTTAGGAAAATGACCTGGGTCAAAGGTCAAATATTGGAAAGTATGTACAATTACCCACTTTGAAATATAATTTTGTGCACCATCAACCTGGAATTAAAAACAAGTTGGAATAATTGACCTGGTGACCTTGAAATTTGACCTGGGTCATTCGTAAAATAAATGTTAGGATTGTCTAACGCCATATTAGTGTGGCTTTGGATGGCTGGTAAATGGGCTGAAAATGCGTGGTCACCGTGTGGCTTGGCGGAGAAAATTGAAAAAAAGAAGGAACTCTATTTAAGGGGGAATTTATTCCCGGTGTATTTTTTCTTGGTGCTTAATATTTGATGTAGTTGGCTGACCATTGGGTTTATACTGTGGGAGTGCGGAGAATCCATAAAACGCTTGCTTGGCTCGCTCCGAGAGATATCCACAATAACAGTAGTTAATGGTCAACTAAGCCGAAATGAGCGTCATAAAACTACGCGTGTGGGTAATCCAATGTGCACACTCGAGATGGACGTACCTTTTTCCCAGGAAATTCCAGCAATGGGGTAGCCCGAGACGGGACATTGGATCTCCAGGAATTCTCCTCCGATAGCAACCACAGGTGGAACAACTCGGACCCACGGAGCCCCTATTATTAACACAGTCCCACAATCCCTTCAACTTCCCCCATAAATCCACCACCAACTTTCCACACATCAGATTATCTCCAGACCTTCCCTTTATGTACCTCAACTCAAGGCCAAACTTTTAGAGGAAAACTCCAGAGAAATTATTATTTCAAAAGACCACATTCAATTTTTAAACTACACCCATATTTTCTCATGTTGCAAATGCATGTAATGTAAATTGTACTTGCACAATTGTTTATGCGGCGTATCGACCGTTAGGAATCCAAACGGAACATGTGCAAAATGTGGCAATAACTCTTGTCAAAACCTGAATCGAAACTTCAATTTAAACCTCCGTCAAAGCATAAATCGAAACTTCAATTTAAATGTGAATAGAAAATCTAAACTTGAAATTAGTCTTGAATCGAAACTTAAGATTACTCTGGAATCGAAAACTTGAACTCGAACTCAGACTTGAATCAAAACTTTAACTTTAGCATAAAATAGAATTGAAAACTTAAACTTGGAATAAGACTTGAATCGAAACCTGAACTTAAACTTGAAATAAGACTTGAATAGAAACCTGAACTTAAACTTGGAATAATACTTGAATAGAAACCTGAGCTTAAACTTGGAATAAGACTTGAATAGAAACCTGAGCTTAAACTTGGAATAAGACTTGAATCGAAACCTGAGCTTAAACTTGGAATAAGACTTGAATCGAAACCTGAGCTTAAACTTGGAATAAGACTTGAATCGAAACCTGAGCTTAAACTTGGAATAAGACTTGAATCGAAACCTGAGCTTAAACTTGGAATAAGACTTGAATCGAAACCTGAGCTTAAACTTGAATCGAAAACTTGAATCGAAACCTGAGCTTAAACTTGAATCGAAAACTTGAATCGAAACCTGAGCTTAAACTTGAATCGAAAACTTGAATCGAAACCTGAGCTTAAACTTGAATCGAAAACTTGAATCGAAACCTGAGCTTAAACTTGAATCGAAAACTTGAATCGAAACCTGAGCTTAAACTTTAATCGAAAACTTGAACTTAAACTCAGGCTTGAATCAAAAACTTGAACTTGGACCCAGACTTGAATCGAAAACTTGAAGTGAACCTTGAATGGAAAACTTGAACTTGGACCCAGACTTGAATCGAAAACTTGAAGTGAACCTTGAATGGAAAACTTGAACTTGAACTCAGACTTGAATCGAAACTCGAATCAAAATTAAAACTCAACCTTAAACTTGAAACTGAACCCTTACCATGCAGATTTTAAGTTAACACTTCCTCCTTCCCTTTATTTTGCTACACATCCCCTTAAAGACTAAAAACAATTGAACAAGTACTAAAAGGAAAGGAGTCTGGAAATAATCTGAAAGTTCCGGATGGTTCACTGGAATTCAATAATAATTATTCTAGAAAACAGCCAACCACAAAGCTTCCCAAGTTTCTCACCGTAAATGTTGAGCCTGGAAAGAAAATATAAAATTTTTATTTTAATTAGTACAAAATACACTTAAATTTGAAGGGAAACTTCCCTTATGACTTTTAATCTCATATTCAAATAATAAGCCTATCCCATTGAAGTAGACGGTCAATTAAAAACCCACGGACTCTACAAGACGCTTCCGAGACGTTGATGTTTAGGAAGCTTCTAAATAATTCCACACATAAATAATTCCAGACATAAATAATTCCTCACCTGGCGGAATGCCTCACAGTAGCCACAGTATTGCTGGCAGTGCAAGAGTACAGACCTCCGTCCTCCACCCTCGTCCCACTCACGTTATAGTAGCTTATCATATCCCCGTGTGACGTCACATGGTCCCCCAAAATTATTCTAAAAGTCATAAATTCCATCAAATTACATTTCCCCCGTCACACAAGTCCCTATTAATTTGTCAAAAACCATCTTTTCCAGGAGACGCCTTTAACAAGAAACAGCACTCTCACATAGCCCCATTATCCTTAAATACAAGCGTTTCACTTTGCCCCAATTTGCAAAAAAAAAAATTTAAATTTTCGAAACTTTCCCCCGAAATATCCGGAAATTTTACGTACAATTTCGGACCTTCCATATAAAGGCTCAGCCCTTTTTCATAGGCTCCAACATGTCTCCTTATAAAGGAGTTGGACTGTAATAATTAGATACAAGGATGCAGGTTTTAACGTGCAAAGACAGACACGTATCTATTTACATGGGGTAAATGCAACTGATGATTTCCTCTTTTTTATGAGAGACACTAAGATTGGATGTGAGCCGTTAAGAGTCATAAAACTCCCTTAATACGTCCTACTGAATTTCCAATGCATGCTCTACATTTCCCCTTCACTAGATTTCTATCAAGTCCAGAAAAAAAATCGTTTTTCCCAAGGACGAGCCCCAAATCGCCATGTTTTTCCCTTTGGTCACGTTCCCTATTTTTATCTCTCACTTCTTTTCAAAAACAAGAATCAGAACCATGGCGTCCCATTACATGTGTATATATACATACATAGAGGAAAATCATTTTTAATCTATATAAGAAAAAAATATCTTGAACAAAATCTAGGCATGAGTCAGTCCTAAGAAGTGAAAGAACCTCTGGAGATGAGCACGTCCATTATCCCAAAGAACCTTTCGCTTTCAGATGGAAAATCCTCTGGGGAGGAGAAAACTCGAGGGAAAATATTTACGTGAATTTATAATAATTGCGTATGTATGTACAGGGTGACAGTAGAAATTTTGGGGGAGGGTTATATAACATGTAGGCTTTGATAAGCGGGGCGGACTGTATCCAGGGGATCTTCGACGTTCCATTGAAGTTTGAGGATGTGCGTGGACTGGCTCATTGGATCATGTGTAATAAAATGGATTTGGGAAATGTACATTAGAAAAGTGTAGGTTGTAAATGTACAGACGTAAACCATTACCTAGGATCAGGGACGGGGAGAAATCCGTCGATTGTCCAGAGGATTTTGGGAAGGGGATATCCGGAGTGGAAGACACACCGGAGTGAAATATCGGGACCAGGCCCGCCCAAAGTTTGGTCGAGAAATCCGAGGAGAAGTCTTGGAGGAGAATCTGAGCTCATTGAAAAGTGCAAAAGTTTACAATTATTGCCCACATTTCCAAAGCCCACTAGCAAAACAGAAAAAAAAGACTTTCGCATATATGTATATCCCGGGACTGAGTCTAAACTTTTTCCGGGAAAAAAACATTTCAAATCGGAGTTAGCCCTGGTCCAAATGAAAGGGAAAAAAACTTGAATAAACTATGGAAACTTGGAAAGTGAAGGAGTGTGGGAACGTCGTGGTGTGAAAGTCGTGGGAGGAAAGTGTGAGGAAATGTGAGCACGGGCTGTAATCCCAATATCACTCACAATCAGCATTCCATGTATGAGGTGGATGGAAAATAAAGTTAGAGAGGTGGGGTTCTTTCAAATATTTTGTAGGGATTTTTAACATTGTTCAAATCTCTGCAATATTTTAAGGGCAAATTACAGTTTAGTGGAGTGAACTCTGGGTCGAATTTTGGTCAAATCTGGGTTAGTCAAATTTTGGTCAAGCCTGAGTTGGTTAAATTTTGGTCAAATCTGAGTTCGTCAAGTTTTGGTAAAGTGTGGGTTAGTCAAATTTTGGTCAAGTCTGTGTTCGTCAGATTTTGGCCAAGTATGGGTTGATTAAATTTTGATCAAACAAGGGTCAAGTTTTGGTTGAATTTTAGCCGTGGGTCAAATTTTGTTCAAATTAGTAGCTTAAGGCTACTACTTTGTAGTATTACTGAGGAGTATTAGTAATTTTGTTACCCGTGCCCTTAAGCTCAATAATTTCGAGGCCATAATGGGGTCAAATTTTGATCAAATTAGTAGTCATTGCGATCACTAGATAAACTAATGCTCAGGTCAAGAAGATTGGGTCAACGAGAGTTCAATTTTGGTCTGGTATGGAGTAAATCTTGGTCGAGTAATTTTGGTAAAATGTCGATTAAATTTTGGTCAAGTATGGGTCAAATTTTGTTCAAATGTGGATTAAATTTTGGTCAAGTATGGGTCAAATTTTGTTCAAATGTGGATTAAATTTTGGTCAAGTATGGGTCAAATTTTGTTCAAATGTGGATTAAATTTTGGTCAAGTATGGATCAAATTTTGTTTAAATGTGGATTAAATTTTGGTCAAGTATGGGTCAAATTTTGTTCAAATGTGGATCAAATTTTGGTCAAGTATGGATCAAATTTTGTTCAAATGTGGATCAAATTTTGGTCAAGTATGGATCAAATTTTGTTCAAGTATGGATCAAATTTTGGTCAAGTATGGATCAAATTTTGGTCATGTCTCGATCAAATTATAGCCTAGTATGGGCCAAATTTTGGTCAAGTGAATTAAATTTTACTGAAGTTACTTTCTTGTGAAGTTTAATGGGGTCTAGAAGCATTAGTAATATTGTTCCCCGTGACTGGCGATCAGGTCAATAATTTCTTGTCACTTCAAGAGTCCAGTTCGGGTCAAGTGCGGGTCAAATATAGGTCATGTGCAAAAAATATCAAGTTAAAGCCCCAAGCATGAAAAAAATGAAAAAACTTGAATCAACCACAATATTTGGACGAGTCCCCAGGAATGAAACTGTGCCACCAGGAGCAGCCACTACCACATATACATATGTACATACGTACAAATATGTACATCCCACGTAAAAATTACGCCTAACCTGCAAGTTGAAGTCTGAGAGCACTTTGAGCGGATTCCCTCTCCTTCCTGCCGAAGCACTGGTAAATTCCTTGGTCTTCCCTCTGGATTTGAGAAATCTATGCATTTAAATTGAAAAGATAATGTATGAAATAATGAAAGCATTTGGATAAAGGAGGCGTCTCAAACATAATAGTGATACACTTTAACCCTTTTAAGCCTCGCGGAGAACTCCACATTCTTATTCCCATTCAATGCGAAAAGGAGAACAGAGGACTTACAGTCCAGTCTGGGTATAACAACCCCTTTTATAAAACCATTTCGCCAGATATACAGAGTCACAATTTCCCTCCGTATAAAAACAAGTCATATTTTGAGCACTTATTGCAAGAGAGCCGCTACAGCAAGACTCCACAAGGCATAATGAGAAACTCTACTAAATTTCCTCCAACACTGACACACACACACACACACACACTACTCGAAGAAAATGAGAATTGAAAAAGAGCCGACACTTCTCTGAAAATGAGAATTAGCTTGGAAAATCCTCCTGTCAATTTACATTAACTGTTGAGTCGTATTTTATATATTAGATTTGGCCCATATAATTACATTGGAAATACATATGCATCCCAGAACGCCTTCAGCCCATTCATGGACTTGAAAGGACCCACTCTCAACTCTCTTACTTAAGCCATTCAAAGCCCCGGACAAAGGATTTAGAGACAGTTCCTTCCAATTTCCCCACAACCAGTTCCCATTCCCGAGTCTCTCAAAACCCACACTTTTCAAATAATTCCTAAAAAACCAAGAGTCTAGTCCGTAGCTCTTGAAATAAACTCCCCTCTTCATGTACAAGACCCCTGTTAAAAGGAAAGCAGAATGGACAAAATGGGTCAAAATATTTCTCAAATTTTGACTAAACAAACCCATATTTTTTTTACAGACACACACACACACATGCAATACCATTACAAGAGAAAGTTTTGTCTCTCCCAGCCCCTTTGTATTTACAAGACTTCACTGTAAGTCTCCCTTCCCAATGCCTACATTTGTCCTGGTTCACATCTAGACTCCACACTATTTAGTACATCCACAGAAAAATTAAATAATGCAAGTGAAAAATGAACCGTCATTAATTAAAGCTATTCCCAGGATTTAGTAAATTTAAAAAGCGTAGAAAAATACCACTTTTAAGATCCTCACAGGGACAGGGAGCACAAGCAAGGACACAAGGCAGAATTAACTCTTGGAGAACTTTGGAGAAAGGTGAGAAAAATTGGGAAGAAAGAAATGTGTATGTAGGTATCTACATATAAGGACTGGGACAATATAGGAGAAAGTAGAATTTGTGAAGTGGTGTAAGCTTATAGGAAGGAGCTGGAGAAAGCAAAAGTTTTAGTGTGCATCTTCATGGGTTCAGCAGAGCTATAGGGAGCTATCCATTCCAAGGATTTTGTTATATTTTCTCAGAGATGTAACCTCATTTGAAGTTTCCCTGCATTGTGTTCGTCCGTATTCTCATGTGGCTGGGGAAATTTAAGCTGTCCTTACTTCCTACAGAGTCAGCTATTGTTATCAAGTTATGGCTCAAACAAAAGCGGGAATTGTTTGCAAGTAGGAATTCTTTCAGGGACATAGTTCTTCAGGAGAATACAAGTCAAATATATAAAACTATTTATTGTCGCACATTAATTATTTTTTGTATTATTTATTCTTAAATGCAAACAAGTAGTAGACGCACCTTTTTTAACTAGTGAAAGTAGGGAAAGCATTAAAATATTTAAAAGCAGTGAAAGTGGTGAAAGTAGTGAAAGTAGTGAAAGTGGTTTAAGCGGTGAAAGTAGTGAAAAGGGTGAAAGTGGCGAAAACATCAAAAAATGAGAAAGTAGTAAGTCTCAAAATGTATGAAAGTATTAAAAACAGTGAAAGCTTCAAAATTTGTAAAAACTGAAAATAATGAAAGTACGAAAATTCAATAAATTTGTGAAAACATGAAAATAATGAACACGGAAATTTGTGAACGCAAATTTTATGAAACTTGTGTGAGCCCCAATATTCGTCATAACAGGGAAAATGACAAAATTACTGAAAGCAGTGAAAGCACCTTAGTTGATGAAATTAGTGAAAACAAGACAAACGTCCAAATTCGTGTTCGAGAAAGCACGCCAAAAAAATGCGCACCAAAATTTATGAAAGCAGTGAAAACATTAAAAATTGTAAAAGTAATGAGAAGTGTAAGGACGAAATTGAGAGAAACGAGTGAAAGCACTGAAAGTGGAGAAAGTTGAGAGAAAGTGATTTAGTCACCTGAAGGACGTTGTTTGAAAGGAGTCGAAATCGTCCTCCCGGATTGATAACATTATTATCCTTATACCATGTAATGGTGACGGGGAGGTCGGAGGACGTGGTGCAGACAATATCCGCGGAGGCACCCAGTGGCGATTTATCCTGATTAATGGTAACTTTCACCGAGAAAGAGTCCCCACTCACTCGCACGTGGTACTCCACGTGGTTCACGTCCCCACTCGAGGAGTTGGGCTTCGGATACGAGCACCTGTACTGTCCACTGTGAGCTCTCCGGCTCTTCACTATCACCAATGAGTTCCCCACTTTCACCACGTATTTGTCCATTAAAAAACTAACCAGCTCTAACCACGCTCCCCCGTTGAACTTCTCCCACCTGCAAGCACGCAAACCCATCCCATTACAATCATCCGCAATCATCTACAATGCCTTCTTCAAATCCAAAGCTTTCGCTTAATTGCCAAAGCCCCTCTTAAAATTTATAAAATTTTACTCCGTAAATAAAGCTTTAAAATAGAAACCCCATAAAGATTTTAGTAAAAATTTGTAAATAAATATTTTGAAGATATAAGTAATTTCAATTTGAAATTTCCCACTCAAATTATTGACAAAAACTCTTGTTTTTTTGTATAAACTTTGGATAATATTACCAACAAAATTTTGCAAATATTTGCTAGAAATCCAAAATTTTTTTATGCTATGCAAACAAAAATTAATTGAATTGGTTTAACTGCCTGAAGCAATTTTTACTCCACGTCAGCTCTCCCGTCGCCCCACGACGTCGTCCCCGTTTTTGACAAATACTTTTTAAAGCTTTAGGATAAAAAAAATGTGCAGTTGCATTTGATCAAGTTTGGATTGGAAAAATCCCGGGAGACTCAAAATGGTTATAAGAAAGTGAATAATAGAGAAAAAAAAGTGTAGTACACAATGTTGGAGTCTTTTGGAGCGGAACAGGAGCTGAAGGGCGACATGAGAGAAGAAAAATTAATCAAAGGGAGTCAAAGGGCCGTTTAAACTGGGATTTTTCTCCGCTTTTATTGAAATTGCCAGGTTAAATCAATTTTGAGACGTTGGGGTGATAAATCATGAAATGTAATTCATACCTGACAGATGAAGATAAATATCCGCCAACACAATGCAAAATCACAGGCTCGCCTTCGTGAACCACTACAGGGTCGGGGTAGCGCTCGAGTAACGTGGGCCCGGGCAACTCCATCGTAGTTTCTGCAAAATCATCAAGTATTTATGATACATCAGTACCTTTCAGTCTGTACGCACTACGTTCTTAACTATACAGTCAGTTCCCACTATATATAACGGGACCTTCTCATAACATCGTTTTTATATGATCCCCGACTCCTACAAATGTCTACTGACCAAAATTTGTAAATCTTAAAATAACTGGAGTACACAGTTTTTTTATAACGTCTGCCGTTAAAAGAACCTGTACTGCGTTTACGGAGTACAGTACAAATTGGGGAAACCTTTTGGCATAATTTTTAAGCAGGTTATTTTTCCTAATGGTTGGCTTCGGTAGCCGATTATAGGTGAGCTTTTGTAAGGCGTGTGACTGTACGTGCGAAGCTCATACACTGAATTAGATCACATGAGAGTTCCCCTAAACATATATCATGCTGCAACGAGATAACGTTTCTATGAGGACGGACTACAATACCATTATTTGGGCTTTGATTTGTGGCACTCGATATTTTTCATTTTAGGATTTTTTCTGAGAGCATTTTTGATAAGCGAGGTTTAGGTGGGATGAAGTACACTCCTGCTATTTAGGACAACCTTGCAAGGCTGGGGTTAATAAAGAGGGTTCTGGGAAATATTATTTTGCTGAATTTTTTTATACGTTTTGCTACAGTTTTTGTGACAATTTTTGTTGCAAAGCTTCCGGTAATAATTTTGGTTTAAAATGTTTTGGTAAATCTGGGGCAAATCTTCTGGTAATTCTGGTTAAAAATCCTTTGGTAGTTCTGGTTGCAAATGTTTTGGCAATTGTGGTTGCAAATCTTCTGGCAAGCGTGGTTGCAAATCTTCTGGCAATTGTGGTTGCAAATCTTCTGGCAATTCTGGTTGCAAATCTTCTGGCAATTCTGGTTGAAAATCTTCTGGCAATTCTGGTTGCAAATCTTCAGGCAATTCTGGTTGCAAATTTGCTGTAATTCTGGTGGAGAAATTTTTACAAATTTGTTCGCAGATTTTGTAGTAAATTTGTTTGGAAATTCCTTGATAAACTCGGTTTTAATCTTGTAGTCAATTTTATTGTGAACCTTATGGCGTTGCAAATTGTGTTGGAGCATGTAATTATTTACATTGTACTGTACGCATTGTAATTTGCAATGGGCTGTTTCTTGTTTTGAAACTGGGATTGTATGAGAAGTTAAATTTGGTGTGCCGTAATAGGGTTACTGTTTGGGTGATTGTCTCCTGTACATAAGGGACTTATGTTCCGCTTGAAACGACAAGGGAAAGTTTTTGTTGGCTCGGTTGCAAGTGCTATCGTAATTAATGGGGGGTTGTCATGCTGTATCTCCGCCTCGGACGAAAGGAACATGTCAAAACTAAAGTGGAACATGGAAGTTGAGTGTTGGAAGAGTCAAGACGTACAAGTGAGTTGGAGTGAGGTAATACATCTTTTTTAAAAACTCCACTGTGTATATGTACACACACACAAGTGAATTCAATTGACAAAAGGGTAGACGTTACATGGGATAGTGGGATGAAAATGTGAAGGGAGCGCAATGACAAAGCCTGGGCAACGCATTCCCAGGAAAACAACTTCTAAGATCCACGCTCCATATATGAATCCTTCCAGCTCCTCACGAGTCACGAACAATTTCCCTTTCATTATTCAAGTGAACCTTTTATTTTTCGGACAAGTTTCCACTCGATATTTTATTCCAAGTGTGATTTTGGGACTTGAGCGAGCTTGCTGACTTTAAATCCATGATTATACCAACAACTGATGCCTGAAACTCAAGTCTAAACTTGAATTTGTATCCCAAATCTAAACTTGAATTTGTATCCTAAATCTAAACTTGAATTTGTATCCCAAATCTAAACTTGAATTTGTATCCCAAATCTAAACTTGAATTTGTATCCAAATCTAAACTTGAATTTGTATCCCAAATCTAAACTTGAATTTGTATCCCAAATCTAAACTTGAATTTGTATCCCAAACCTAAACTTGAATTTGTATCCCAAATCTAAACTTGAATTTGTATCCCAAATCTAAACTTGAATTTGTATCCTAAACCTAAACTTGAATTTGTATCCTAAACCTAAACTTGAATTTGTATCCTAAACCTAAACTTGAATTTGTATCCTAAACCTAAACTTGAATTTGTATCCCAAATCTAAACTTGAATGTGTATCCCAAATCTAAACTTGAATTTGTATCCCAAATCTAAACTTGAATTTGTATCCCAAATCTAAACTTGAATTTGAAACTCAAATCTAAACTTGACTTTGAAACTTAGATCAACCCTTGAACTTGAAACCAAATCTAAACTTGACTTTGAAACTTAGATCAACACTTGAACTTGAAACTCAAATTGAGATTCGGACTTCATGCAAACTCAAGTCTACACCCAAACTTAAAACTCAAATTCAGACTAAAAATTAAACTTGAACTTGAAATGAGGATTTGAACTTGAAGATAAAAATTAATTTTCACAGAAGCTTATCACTACCTTTGCAGTAAAAGGTAATCCCCTCTAGCAACTCCTAGCCAGATGCAAAGATCGGACCCATCCCGACCTCACTTTGAGATAGTGTATGTTTTGGAGTGAGAGATGAAGTGTGGAAGTGTGTGTGTAGAGCGGTAGCTATCCATTTGTCATAGTGTGTCATCGTGGTGTCATATCATTTTTATTTGGCGGAGAAAGGAGAATTCATGTATAGAGTTGGTTCTATGACCAACTATGAACCTTCCTCCTGAGAACGAGAGAATCGGAGTGAGGAAGTAGTTTCTGAGCCGTAGGCCCATCAAATAATGCTCCTCTCCAGAGAGAAACAGTCTATCGTCACAAATACAAACATTGTGTACATGACAGTACATACAACAATATGCTCTATTACGTACTCCAGGGACGGCCCTACCTTCTAAACTTATTGCAGAGTATTAGAGCAGGAGTGTGGGAAAAAATCTGGGAGGCTCTCCCTACACACACACACACACAGTCCCCTAATGCATTATTGCTGCTAACAGGGCCCGAGTCATAGTTAACTCTCCAGTCTGTTGCGAGGCGATAAGTATTGATTTATAGACTCTCTCCATTTTCCACTTTTTTCCAATCCCAAAACATGCATAACTCAATGGCATTTGAACAAAGTCATCTCTTTCCTCCGCTCTCTCCATCACAAAAAACTTCATCTTCCTCACACTTCACACACTTGTTCCTTTTAATCGATTCCAACAATCAAGTACGTTTCCTAAAAGCCCCACTTCTTTTCCCAAGAATCCACAAATGGTTTACGTACACGTAAGAAAGTAAGCGCTATTTATGATTCCATATGTACTTTCAATCATTTTCAACGCAACCATACACCGGATCGTTTACAAATTACATTATGCAGTATGAGTGTGTTAACATTCTTCTCAAAATTTACATTTAACGTTGTTTTCTAAACATACGACAACTGAATGATTGGTCGCAGACAACATCTGTAGCATTGATCACAGGCGACAGTAATAACATTGGTCACCGCAGCAAACAACTTTACCATTGGCCTCAATATACAAGTTTAACGTTCGTCCCAGATAGCAACTTAAACGTTGGTCACAGACAACAACTTTAACGTTGGTCAAAGGCAAAAACTATAACGTTGGTCAAAGGCAACAACTTTACCATTGGTCTCAATCTACAAGTTTAACGTTGGTCACAGACAACAACTTTAACGTTGTTCAAAGACAACAACTTTAACGTTGTTCAAAGACAACAACCTTAACGTTGTTCAAAGACAACAACTTTAACGTTGGTCAAAGGCAACAACTTTACCATTGGTCTCAATCTACAAGTTTAACGTTGGTCACAGACAACAACTTTAACGTTGTTCAAAGACAACAACTTTAACGTTGTTCAAAGACAACAACTTTAACTTTGTTCAAAGACAACAACTTTAACGTTGTTCAAAGACAACAACTTTAACGTTGTTCAAAGACAACAACTTTAACGTTGTTCAAAGACAACAACTTTAACGTTGTTCAAAGACAACAACTTTAACGTTGTTAAAAGACAACAACTTTAACGTTGTTCAAAGACAACAACTTTAACGTTGTTCAAAAACAACAACTTTAACGTTGGTCTCAGACAATGACTATAGTATTGCTCACAGACAACAACTTTAACGTTGTTCAAAGACAACAACTTTAACGTTGTTCAAAGACAACAACTTTAACGTTGTTCAAAGACAACAACTTTAACGTTGTTCAAAGACAACAACTTTAACGTTGTTCAAAGACAACAACTTTAACGTTGTTCAAAGACAACAACTTTAACGTTGTTCAAAGACAACAACTTTAACGTTGTTCAAAGACAACAACTTTAACGTTGTTCAAAGACAACAACTTTAACGTTGTTCAAAGACAACAACTTTAACGTTGTTCAAAGACAACAACTTTAACGTTGTTCAAAGACAACAACTTTAACGTTGTTCAAAGACAACAACTTTAACGTTGGTCACAGACAGCAGCTTTAACGTTGGTCTCAGACAATGACTATAGTATTGGTCACAGACAACAACTTTAACGTTGGTCTCAACCTACAACTTTAACGTTGGTCACAACCTGTAATTTTAAATTTGGTCTCAACATACAACTTCAATATTGGTCTCAATCTGCAACTTTAACATTGGCATCGATCTGGAACTATAACGTTGACCACAGCCAACAACAATTTTAACATTGGTCTCCATCCTTTTCGTTAACATTGTACTCAATAAAAACTTGCCCAGCGTGCCCTTTCAACTACTAAACCGCTTAATTTTCCTTCTAGCCCAACCCACCCACCCCTTAAAATCCCCCCAGAAATTATTTGTGCCAGGCCCTTTTTGACTCCTAAGGTACACGCATATGTATGTGTTATTAATATAAAAAATCCCCCTTCATTCAAACGTCCGTACACACTCCCATAATTACAGTGAATATACAAATGAACCCCCGCATTACAATTCTATATTTTATAACAGCACTCAACTAAATGCATCTCATAGGAACTACACAAGCTGAGATGGAGCACTCAACAGTAATCAGGATACTCCCGAACGTTTGGAAATATCCAAGTAATAACGAGGGCATTCCCGGAACGTAATAAAGTAAATAAAATCCTCCTCTCCCAAAGCTTCACTTTCAGCTTCACTAAATATAGATAGCTCTCTACGTTACTCACAATCAGCGCCGTATGCAGTTCGCTTTTATAGGAAATTTTATTGGAACAAATTTTGATGACAATATCAGCCCTCATTAAAATACTCTTTTATACCTACATAAATATACCCACTCCTATAAAACTTGATAACTTCAAATTATCCTACTCCCCCAAAGTTTTAAAACTACTCCAGAAAAACTTTCACTCCCTCAGCGAATTTTTCATTCCCAATAAATAGAATTCTTCAGAGTATAGTCAATTATGAAGTAAAACCTCAATACACAAGATCCCACTTTTAAATAAATACAAACCAAACTAATTAAATCCAGAAATTAATTTTTAAAAAATATGCAAACCAATTTAAATAATACTTTTAAAATTTGACTCAAACTGTTGATTTTTTTAACCTGAAAAAGTGAAGAAAAAAGGCGGACTCTGGATTTCTTGTCTGGTGAGTTTGTGACGCGTGTAACAGATGATTTTTGCTCGAGAGTCTTCGGACTGAAGTCGATCTACGATCAGATCTCCGTTGGGAAGTAAATGGAATCGGCCCCCTCGCTCACCTGCAATCATAAAATCACATTATTTCAAAATTACATTTTGACAACCTTCATGTTTTTGTCACCCCCTCAACAATTCCCATTGACGTAAAAAATTCCCTAGGATTATTCTATATTTTGTGAAATATCTCACATGGACCCTTTTGCATTTCAATGAAATTTCTTTTCCCTTTGGACGTAAAACTCACATGGACGATTTTGCTTCAAATTGAAATTCTGTCCAGAGCATTTTCCCTCGTCACCCTCAACAATACTCAGAACTAATGTGAGAAAAGCGGAGATTTGAGGGAAGGAATTTAAGAATAGACATTCCCCATGACCTCTATCTTTATAAGGCTATATCGTTAGCCTTTGAAGTAGCATTTGAGAATGTGAGATTTCCTAGGACTGGGTGGAAATGGGTAAGTTAAAAAAAAACTTGTTCCGTCTTCACATCCTGTGACATGTTTATTGGGAGCTCTGACTTGTGATAGTAAAATTTATGCGCTCACTTTTTGACCCCCGCAACGTAAATACGTATAAATTTCGGAAGACACGCGGCCTCCCAAACATTATCTCTCAAATCTTTCCCTTTTCTTACCACCAAAATGTCCTTGTCCCGACGAGCCCAG
Source organism: Allacma fusca (assembly GCA_947179485.1). Lineage (NCBI taxonomy): Eukaryota > Metazoa > Arthropoda > Collembola > Symphypleona > Sminthuridae > Allacma > Allacma fusca. Next base: position 50,164,912 of record OX359248.1, read on the forward strand.
TACAGTCCAACCCCATTATACTGCACCCCCTCCTTTCACAATAATGCCAAAATTTGCTCAAACTCAACCCTCAAATTCCAGTCTTCTCCAAATTTTTATACAGTAACTGTAATTTTGAAAAAAGGGTTTTAAAAAAAGGGTTCATGAAATCCCTCAAAATTTTAGCGTAATGGGGCTCCGCAAAATTTTACAAATAGACATTCTGAAAATTTCTGAACTTTAAAACGTTTCAACTTCTGCGGAAATTATAAACATCCTAAAATTTATTTGCTTTACTTTAAAAACGAAAAAAATATATTTCCCTAGAATTAATTTAAAATTGCCAGAAATTTTAGAAATTTTTTAGCCCTTAATGTTTTTTTTTCACTTGCAACCTTAAAATTTTCGTTACAATATTTATGACTAAGCATGTAAGAATTTTGAAGACTTTCTTATTCCTACCCCAGTTATTTTTGATTGTGTTTCGTCCCAAACAGGAGGGGTCCACTGTACTGGGTTTTACGCTCCATTTATGCAGATTTCGGGAGAAAAGGCGGGAGAGTCCTGAACGAGAGAGAAAGAGAGATTTGACTCCATCCATTATCCCAATAAATCATCCGCCTTTACCTTCCCCACATTTACGGTCTTCAGGTCTCAATTCAACTTCCAAACGGAATGTATAAAGTCACAAAAAAAAAAAAAATTTGGAGGAGAGTAACTTTATATAACTCCACACAAGAAGCCCGGAATGTCTTCTCTCTTTCCTCCCGCCCAAAATCCTCCGCATTTATATTCACAAGACCGGGAAAATCTCTGGAATTTAAGCGTCGCTTTCTGGGACTCGAATTACGTACAGTCCTCACTCCATACTACACCCAGGCTCTAAAACATCTCCTAACGTTCGTACATACATCCCTTAATTTTGAACAGGGAAATATACGCAATCCTTCCAGTTGGGCTCAAATTCCTAATTTTTCTTTGCATTTTAAAAAGAGACATTGAAGGCCTTCGTCCCTCTTGGCTTAGCCCTGAGGTGCTGTAGTAACAAGATTTAACTGTGAGAACTTCATGACTTCCCTCTCTCCGGCCAACTCATGGAAGTTCCTTCCTATCCCATGACTTTTGAATAGCTCCCAAGCCTTAAGATAGCCTTTCACAAAGAAGATGGATGGGGAAAGGAGAGGATGATAGCGGAGTTGCAAAGGCTCTGTCTTTACACGCAGTCAGACCATTTTATCCAGACATCCCTCAAAATTACAATTTATTCTAGTAAATCAATACAGGCCATCCACAGCATTACCAGTCCCTCCCTGGTCCATATAAGAAATTAATTCTTCAATATTTGATTCCCCTAATTTGTGGCAGACTCTTTTCTGAACGCTCTCAAATTTATTTCTAACTAAATAGTGAAGATCCCCAATCGCATGTTTGGATCTGTCCCCCAAAAGTAAGGGATTTAAATGTTTTGGTAAAATCTTACAATTATTAGACATAACACTAAATTGCAGATTTTTTTTTTTTTTTTTTTTTTTTTGAAGGACGTAATAAATACAGGACGTAATGCATTATGAATCACAAGGTATTCAGTGTGTTTGAAGGATGTAAATAAATTGTTGGGAATAATAAAAGAATTTTTTACGGGTGGCCGGGATGGAAAATTGAAGTAATAATAATTATATTTTGTGACTTACCCGCAATGGAGTGTGGTTTGAGGGCGAGATGATGTTGGTCCCATTTCCAGCCCACAACTTCAATAAAATTTCTTCCGCCGCCAATCAGGTCGATTTCACACTTGAGTAAAATTGGAGACGTCCTCTGTCTCATTGTGGGCTCCGCAGGCTCTGACCTCACTCGAGCCACCCACTGTTGAGCCACAACTGAGAGGGGGGAGGTGGAGAGAGAGAGAGAAAAAAATAAAACAAGGCGACAAAAATATTTAATAGCATGTTTTACAGCATTTGGGACGTTTAATGAAATTGGGTTTAATTAATGGGAGGGAATTATTCCAAGGGAAGTTTAATTAACCCGGTGTAAATTAGTGCCCTTAATTTCCCTCGGCACTCAACGACTCACACCACCCTCGCAATAAACTCACAATTCTCTCATTGTTTTCAGCTTCAGTTATTAATTAGAAGTTAGGTCTAGTACAGTCAAAGCTCCTTAGGGCAGACCCATTTAGAATTGCCAAAAGAATTTAATTAGCGAGGATTTGACAAGGAGAAAAATTAACGTCGTGAATGGGAACGTGCCAAATATTTTCACTCCTATTGGGAAAAGGCTCGTATTGGGGAATAAAATTAGGGAGTCTGTCATAGTAAGAGTACACTGTAGGGACACGATATGTACATACTACATAATCCCCCTGAAATGATACTGGATTTTACATTTGTCACAATCTTTTGTTCATGCTCAATTGCATTTTTGCTTCTTTTTAAAAGTTACTGGACTCACAAGGGAGGCTTCTCGGAGCGTCTTTTTTAAAGGAAGACGTGGAATTGAAAATAAAGTAATAGATTCGTAAGAAGGTTTTTATCCGGATATAGCGTGGGTGAAGAGGAAAAATAGTGTAGAAATTTGTAGCTAAATAGAAGTGAATTTGTAAAAAGAGGGGATGTGTCAATAGGATATAAAATTGTGGTAACATTTGGGGGATAGTATTTTATAGCACTGGAGATTTTTGAGACCTTTGAGTAGGAAACGTTTGGAAGTGCTCCCCTTGAGAGGTATTTTATTTGGCGATAGGAAGAGAGTTTTGAAGAGTAAGGAGTCTCGAGAGGAGAAAAATGTTTGTAAATAAAGAAAGGACAAATTGAAATTAAATGCCTTGATCGTATGAAGTTTTATGTGTTTCAGGTTCCTTTTCACACGTCATAAGAGCCACAGAGGGGACTGATACAATAGGAAGCTATATTGATCTGCACACAATTTAAAATAAGCGGATCAAAGGCTTTAGCTCCTCATCGCTCTCTTACGCTTAGAAACTCCATACCTTTGATCCATCTGAATGTAAGATCATGTCTAGTGTAACCCTTTTTGGTGCCATTTAGCTGGAGAGGATTCTATTCTCCTAACTTATTTCTACCAAGGTGGATAGGCTCCCTTCAATTTTTTTACCGGTCGTAGCTTCCTTCTCACACAAATTGGTGTGGAGTCAAGTCGTTGGGGCAAGAGCTCTGCTCAACCTCCGAGTTTTTGTGGGGTCAAACGAAGATGAACGGGTCAATTTTGAGTTTAGGGTCAATTCCTGGTAAGGCTTGAGTGAGGATTAACTGTGTGGTCCATTTTGGAAATTGGTCTAATTAGGGTCAAAGAGGTTCAGATCAAAGTAGGGTCAAAGAGGTTTAGGTCAAAATAGGGTCAAAGAGGTTCAGATCAAAGTAGGGTCAAAGAGGTTTAGGTCAAAATAGGGTCAAAGAGGTTCAGATCAAAATAGGGTCAAAGAGGTTTAGGTCAAAATAGGGTCAAAGAGGTTCAGGTCAAACTGGTATTAAGGGCGTATAGATCAAAATCGGGTCAAAAACGTTTAGGTCAAAATGAAAACATAGTGTTGGGTCAAAACAAGGTCAAAGAGTTTCAGGTCTATTCCAACCCAATTTGGAAGATTCGAAAGATTTGTGGCCTTGCATAATTTAGGTCCTAGAGAGGGTCATTGTCAAAGATTTCATCAGAGTGCCGGTCGAAATGTGAAAATTTTTAAGCATTCAAATTGGGTCAATTTAAAAATGAGGTTAAAGATTTGACGCAATTAGGACCAAAACGGGGCCATACATTAGTGTTCAAAAGGGGTCCACATATTTTTAAAAAGTGTGATTTGAAGTGGTCGACGTAAGTATGTTTTGGAGTGGGAATTTTTTTTGAAGTTGATCTTATTTTTTAGGTCCTGGTCGGAGCGATATTCTGGTGAGAATAGGTAGATGCCTTGGCTGAAGTTGTGCCTTTTAAGTATTGGAAGAAGTGAGAGTTAAGGAAGAGCGGGCATTAGGGCTCCGATAAGAGCGGAACTTTGACACTAAAAATGAAGGAAATGTGAGGAAGGGTAAAAGGGCGGAATGGAAAATGGGGAGAATTTATGGAAAGGTGTGGGAAACAAGACTTGGGAAAACTTGTTATTTTTCCCTCCTCACCCTCCCCAAAGCTCTGTGTTCGGGCATTGTGACTGGGAAATCGGATACAAGATTACATTTGTCCCGTGTCAATGGTAAAGATATGGAGAAAGCGTGAAAATAAGGGACGTGTGTCTTTCCCTGTTTATCTCCGCTCATAAAAGTAACGATGTCGTCGAGAGAGCGTGAGTCTCCTTGAAAGGAATTAGAGTCAAGTACAATAATGGAATTTGTTCAAGTATGTGTAAGTCATCACCCTGTGGAGCACAAAGACCAAGGCACAATACGCCAGTCTCTGTAAGTGCTTTTCAAACGACAAACTTTATAATATTCATAAACATTATGTTCCTGGCCTAACGGAGCACTATAAAGTCAAGCAACGACAATAACTCCCACTCTCTTCTGCTCCCTCGAGATCCCGGACACAGCTCTGCGCGGCTCTTCAATTTCAAAACAATCGTCTCCAACTTCACTCCAATCTTAACTTTCAAGTAGGAGCTTGATTGGGGTTTAGGAGACAATTTTAGAACTTGTCAAGTATAAGTAAGAGAATTTGTGGGACATGGCTATTAGTATCCTTTCAACTTGAACTGGTAATAAATACATGACTACAACTTGACCTTAACATAAACTTGAACTTGACCTTGACTTGATTTTGAACTGAACTGAAAGTTTCAGTTGGTTTTAACTTAACCTTGAGTTTGAAGTTGACCTTAACTTGTCTTAACTTATATTTGACCACTACTTGAACTTGAACTTAAATTTGACCATTACTTGAACTTGAACTTACATTTGACCATTACTTGAACTTGAACTTAAAATTGAACTTAACTTGAACTCTTGCTTCAAATTGAACTTAACTTGAACTCTTGCTTCAAATTGAACTTGACTTGAACTCTTGCTTCAAATTGAACTTAACTTGAACTCTTGCTTCAAATTGAACTTAACTTGAACTCTTGCTTCAAATTGAACTTAACTTGAACTCGTTCTTCAAATTGGTCGTAAGTTGAACTTAAATTGAATTTGAGCATCAAATTAACCTAAACTTCCTTGACATTCTTGAAAGAATACAATCTGAAGCTTAATTGGTCTTGAATGTGTATAACATAAAACTAGACACACATGATCTAAAAGACATACTTTACCAAAACTTTGCCCACGCCTTAACTTGATCTTCATCTAAAACTTGGTATCTATGCAATTTATCCAAAAGGGGACATTGACTTGCGTGTCACTCAAAACTTGACCTAAAACTTGACCTAAAACTTGACCTAAAACTTGACCTAAAACTTGACCTAAAACTTGACCTAAAACTTGACCTAAAACTTGACCTAAAACTTGACCTAAAACTTGTCCTAAAACTTGACATAAAACTTGACCTAAAACTTGACATAAAACTTGACCTAAAACTTGACCCACACTTGAAATTAAATTGAGCGTTTTTCCTGCACTTGATCTAAACGTGGATCTAAAACTTGACCTAAATCCTGACCTTTGCCTGAAACATTCCCCATTTCTCCAAAAATTTCTACTTCAAACTCTAACCCCACTTGACCCAAAATGTGATGCACGCTCAACCTAAAAGTAGGCACAACAGCCCCTACCTTTACACCAAATAAGAGAAAACTTGACAGTAAATATTACGCGGGCTCAGCCCGAGTCCAGGTAAACTAGAACTTGAGCGCACCTCCGCCCTTTCAAAATCCCATGAAAGTCTAAAAGGAAAATGACAAGATTGAGAAAGAGAAGAGAACATGATCCACTTACCGGCTCGGATATGCACATCCCTGGACCTGAGTGTCCCGGCAGAGCTAGAAGCTATACATCTATACGTCGTGGTGTGTAAATCCTATTGGCACAAGAGTTAATGGGGAACATTAAAATTCCTGAAAACACTTCATGTCATTTCCTTCGCTCATATTTGATTAACCAGAATGTCACTTAAATGATTTCGCACCTTCACCTTCCACTTCCGACGCTTTATTACATTATAAAAGGGGCTGTAAACAAACGAGATTAAATACTCCCAGCCCCTTCCCCAGTACACAAATACATACACAACTACTAAAATCCCTCAAAACACATTATGTCATAAGGTGCTGGTGCAGGACAAAATTCCAAAATCCTCATTGTCACTTCAATTCCGGACCATCACACTCTCATATATTATTACCAAAAACACAAGTCTTAAAAGCAATGTATTTTCCATGTCCCTTCTTAGATCTCAAATTTTCCCGGGAAAATCCTATATAAAGGGCTCTATTCAAAATTAACCTCTCTCAAGTTTACAATTTTTCTTACTAAAGCCCATTTCAAAATTTCAGCATTGAATTTCAGTGCTTTGAAATTCGCTCTGTTTAAAAAAAATTCTAGTTTCATAGCCACAGTAAATACTAGAATAGTGTCTTTTGACCTAAATTTAAAAATCAATGGACATTTAAAAAACATTGCTTTTGAGATTGGCCCGAATACTTTAAATGAAGAGCCCTTGAGGAAGAGATTTAGAGGGGGAAAGGTCTAACCTGTCTGTAAGCAGCAGGAGGAAAAGAATGTAAATAAAGCGTTCCATTTGGGAAGACTGTCCGGAAAGCAGGAATATTTTGGAGGATTTTGTTGTCAGGCCCAAGCCAGTGGATTTGCGGAGAAGTAAATCCCAGCACCGTTGATGCTTCACATCTGAAATATTCAAAGCAGAATTAAACTTGAGGCAGCTCCATTCATTCTACTCCATTTCGGAGTAAAGTCCAACCTCATTGAAAAATTGACCCAGGTCAATATACTTGAGGCTGTAAAGGATAAAAAAGATACAGTACAAAATCTTCAGCAGTCCTAAGCAATCAGATTTCGTCATTTGGTATCAATTTTCCCACAAATGTTTCTAAAATTGACCTAGGTCAGTACCAAAGGTCAAAGGTCAAATTAACGGACAAGCATATTTCAAAAATTTTGCCATATAACGAATACTACGAAACTACGTCAAAAGAATAATGTAAGTTCGAGTCTTTAAAAACCTCGACACGATTCCCATTTTTGACCTCTGTGACCAGAAGCATTGACCTAGGTCAGAATGAGAAAATGCTCGAAATTTGTAACAATATTTCCAACAGTTTTTAAAGAGCGTGTGGCATCTGTGCATGATATAATAAGTTGAGGGCAAAAATGCTTCTGCAGCTTTGATAGATTTGATTTCATTGAGAGCTTCCTGGAAATTAAAATAATTGATGCTATCCGTATCGATGTAACATTTTAGGTCACATCGGAATGGATTTTCAGGTGCTTGTAATTATTTAAACGTAACTTTACTCTCGACTAATTTCTCGGTGGGGAACAGTTGTGGTGTCGAATGATGTTGTCTCTATATGATTTGAAATCGTTCACATCAACGCAATATCGAGAGATACTTTGAGAGCTGGACCGATGCGGTTTAACAAAAATTCATAATTTGCTCATATGAAAGACCCATCCATATGGAAGGAACTGTACAGAACTGTTTTCGAAAAAGCTGAGCATTCAAACATCACGCAACATCATACGGTACACCAACTTTAATCAAAAAGAACAAAGATTTCGAAATTAAGTCCACTTCGGAGCTTTGACTTTGATGGAGCTCACGAGCTCCTCCTCAATTTCGAGAATCCTTTTGAAGTTTCAGACATGTGGAGGGAACTTCAACGAAAACTACAACACAGGGCCTTACAAACCTTGACACCCAACCTACCTAAAAAAACCTATTCAAACATTTGTTTTTCAAAATCGTAGGGTATCTCAACTTTTTTTTAGGGTCTTGACCTCTGTGACCCTAAATATTGACCTAGGACTGTCAAAAAAAATTATAAAATCTGGAAGAAAATTTAAGTCATAATCGCATCCCTTGCAATAAATGTGTGGTTGATGGGGAGAAGGTGATTTTGGGGCACTCTGATATTTAGGTCAACTATTTGGGGAAATAGGATCTGGGAGGAAAATATTTAACAAAGTATCGATAGCTGAGACAAGTTTTGGAATCAAAGTTCACTTACGGGATGCTGACTCCTATTTCGTTAAGGAAATCAACTCGGTTCGGTGGTTCTTGAAGGAATGTCGGAAGTGTGGCTTCCCGCTCCGTCAAAGCCAACAGCCCTGCAGAGATTACATATTAATTATTACCTTGTATATAATGTAGGATCAAAGCTACCTTATCCTATATGTACGTACGGACACATGAAATTCAGGGATAAAAGAGAGCGTAAGGAGCACGCGTTTTCATGTCTAGGAATTCTAAATTTTCTTTGTAGTGGTTTTCCTCTCACGGAAAACAAACTTCCTAAGAACAAGCAAACCGCTACCTTATGGGAATACAAGCGGCGGAAGGCCAACTATGAGCAAGTGAATATTTCAAGAATAAGGGTCATTTGAGTTCTAGAGCGCTCAAAATCGTACTTGACCTTAAAGTTTATTTAAAGGGGATTAATTTGGATACTTTGAGCTATTAATCATTCAGCTTCATGTTGACATGAAGTCCGTAATTTGATATACTGAAGTCGATAATTTCACACATTAGTGCCCTTAGATTTAAATGTTATTTCAAATTTATCCAAAGTTTATCATAACTGTACTAATTGTGAGAGTTTAGCCCAATTTAACCCAAAATTGACTAAATCTCTTTCGAACTGACGAATACTTTACTAAAAACTTATCTAAATTCACTAAAATTTATCGTAAATTTCTATTAACATTACTTTAATATTGCATTAAATTTATCACAAAACTTTACCGTAATTTTGCTTAAAAGTTATTTGAATTTTGCTAATTGTAAGATTTAAACTCCTCTTGCCTAAAAGTTACCTTCATTTTTCTACGCATAAGTCTAAGTTTGCCTGGTCCGTTTTTTGCATTAATTTTAGTGCAAAAGTTATCATAATTTTCCCTAAAAGTTACCATAATTTTGCCCAAAAGTTACCATAATTTTGCCCAAAAGCTACCATAATTTTGCCCAAAAGTTACCATAATTTTGCCCAAAAGCTACCATAATTTTGCCCAAAAGTTACCATAATTTTGCCCAAAAGTTACCATAATTTTGCCCAAAAGTTACCATAATTTTGCCCAAAAGTTACCATAATTTTGCCCAAAAGTTACCATTATTTTGCCCAAAAGTTACCATAATTTTGCCTGAAAGTTACCTTCTTTTCCTAAAAGTTGCCAGAATGTTTTGCCCAAGATTTACTGTAACTTTGCATAAAATTTACTTTAGTTTTACCTAAAATTTACCCTAACTTATTCTATCTTAATTTTTCCTTCAAAATGAAGTTAAAATGAAACAAATAAAGTTCAAGAACTTAAACATTTAAAGGTGCAGTTTCTCAACACCAATCTTATATGATAGTCTCTGGTCTTATTTTTTTTACGGCTTGGAGTTTCAGGAATGGAGTCCCGCTATGGTCATAAATGCAATTTAGCGGGAAGTTGGAATCTGAAAAAGGCTTTGTGGTTTCCATTTAAATGCAGATTCAAGCTCCAACGGGATGTTGAGGGTCTTTTCAGAAATCCACTGTCGGACATGTAATTACTTGTTATTGTTCATGTAGTAGGATACCCCCTCTAGATACATATGTGATACATATTTGCAAAGTAGATGTAGCATATTAGTACTAAAGCGATGCACACACTATTGATTGGAGAATAAAGTGCATGAAATTAAGTTGAAAGTTTTGAGTCCATAAAGAAAGTACATACGTAGGGTCCCATGTGAGTGTGTCTAATCCCAACATGATCTCTTCCCAACGGCAAGCCTTTGTAATTAAGTTGATGCTACAGTACTAGGAAAAAGGCCCAGCACCTCCCTCGTACGTGTAATTAAATTGAATGATTTTCATTGGAGCAAATTAAAATTAGAGCGGGATATAATTAAGGGCACGTGCAGATCTCATCCTCATAGTGAAAGTCTTGGATGGGCCCAGAGCCAGCTAAATACATGTGTAATGAATTTTTTATACCTCTCCCTTGACACCTCAAATTAGCAAGGCCCGTTGGAGCTCCAATTGGATTACAAGCCACGACGCTGGAAATTCAAGTAGTTGGAAAACCTGGGCTTGGCATTGGATGAGAAAACTTACAATTAGCTCTTTACATATCAACATTTTAATTCTGTTTTATATTATATGCACAAAAGTCCTTCACTCTAATTCTTTCCTGCTGTCTGACCTGTGAACATATCAGACTCACAATACTATCAAAAAGCAAACTGGGAAAATCTTAAATATTACAAGTGATTCGTTCGGGTCAATTATTACTACACTCTGGAGGGAAATTAAGGAAATACACATTTCATCCTACACAGGCTTTTGCGGATAAGCAACTACTGTGACGTTGATCTTAGACTTGAAATTAGTGTGATCTACTCCAATTATGGATCTGGACTTGAAATTAGTGGGATTCACACTTGGTATAAACAACATTATTGAGACCTAAATTGACCTGAGTTCAAAATTAATGGGAACTACACTTGAATTGAGATTGAAATACATGTAAGCTTGCACTCAGGCAACAATCAGTTTGACCCATACTTGGGATAATCTTGAATCTGACTTCATTTGAACTTGACATGAACTAGAACCCAAAGTGATCTCAACTTGAAAAACACATGACCGAATACTGACGACGATATGACCTCAACTTTAAAAATTTGGAACCTTAGCTTGACAAAATTGATACTAATTTGATTGTGTACTCAACTTGACAGATATTTGACCTCAACTAGGCAAACACTTGACTTCTACTCGTCGAACATTTCTCCTCTTCTCATCAAGCACTTGATCTCTACTCGCCAAAGACTTGAAGGACACTTGATACTGATACTGCTCTTGAAACCTAGGCCCCAATTTAACCTCAACTTGAAACCTAGATCGAAACTTGAAACCTAGATCGCAACTTGAAACCTAGATTCCAACTTGAAACCTAGATTCCAACTTGAAACCTAGATTCCAACTTGAAACCTAGATCGCAAACCTGAAACCTAGATCGAAACTTGAAAACTTGAACTTCATTTAAAAACTTGACTTCAAATTGTCAGGAACTTGACTACAATTTATTAACAATTTCACAAAAACTTGAGACCTCAATGAGACACACTTTTGACCTCAAACTTGAATAACTCTTGACCTCAAACTTGAACAACTCTTGACCTCAAACTTGAACAACTTGACTGACACCTGACCTACAACTTGACCGACACTTGACCTACAACTTGACTGACACTTGACCTACAACTTGACTGACACTTGACTGACACTTGACTGCCACTTGACTGCCACTTGACCTAAAACTTGAATAACTCTTGATCTCCATGAATCAAACACTCGTTCACAACTTAAATCACAACAATAATCTTTTTTTGACCCTAACGTCACCCACACTTCTTACCAACTGAACCAACACATGTCCTTAATGCTTTGAAACGTGTTAAAAAACAAAATATTCGACCGAAAACGTATAAAATTTGACTTGACCTTGACCTCGTAGTAAGAGAAGCTCAAATTACTTAAACGTGGCCCAAGCACTGGGAAAAAGCAAAGCAAGCGCTATTCATACATTTGGTTTAATGCTTGAGAAAGCTGTGTGAGGAGATGAACTGAGAGAAATCCATTTGCCTAATATAAAAATACTAATTGAATCCCAAATGAAGACGCTTTTCCCATCGTCGCCTTCGCATAAGTTTTGGGGAAGGATAAAATGTAGTGAGGAACGGTGTATGCCATTAAGACTTCTCTTAGAAGGGCTGAGCTGTGTGTGCCGAGGAACGGAAAGCGACTAAAAAAATTATAATCTGAAGTGGAATGTAATTTAGTGCGGTTCGTGGTCTAAGGTTACTTATGGATGTTGAACGAACCTCGAGACTTGACTATGAGCCCAAAGTAAACTCTTCATTGCTCTCTCCCTCCAATAATTTTCCAACTTGTGAAACTCTCTTTGCTCCCGGGCCTTTCTCTCAGTCCCCATTTCCATTTAAACGTGCTGCTCTCCATCCTGCTTCTTAAAAAGCTTAGCGAGAAAACTTTTTTCTGTCCCCATCTTTTCCCTAATATAATTATCCACCAGATGAGATTTATCCAAGACCCTTATGCTCTGGAGCATACGATTTTAGCTTCCGCATATTTTCTCATTTCTGTATATAATTATTGTGTACACAAGAAATGTTCAGTCAGATACTTTCTCGACCGGAATTGATACAGATGACAATTTTAAGTCCATATTCATTCAAAACTTTAAGGTCAAAGTTCATTCAAAACATTAAGGTCAAAGTTCGTTCAAAACATTAAGGTCAAAGTTCATTCAATGCTTTAAGGTCAAAGTTCATTCATAACTTTAAGGACAAAGTTCATTAAATGCTTTAAGGTCAAAGTTTATTCATAACTTTAAGGTCAAAGTTCATTCAATACTTTAAGGTCAAAGTTCATTCAATACTTTAAGGTCAAAGTTTATTCATGACTTTAAGGTCAAAGTTTATTCATGACTTTAAGGTCAAAGTTTATTCATGACTTTAAGGTCAAAGTTTATTCATAACTTGGAAAAAATCCATGTGTAGAGTTACAGACACCTACCTTCAATCTTGACCCACATTTATAGGTCAAAGTTTTTAAAATTATTTAAGGTCAAAGGTTATTTTTCAGTTCAGTGCTACTTATTTAATTACAAAGTGGCAGCAAGTGCAAATATAATTGTTCATCTACATTGAAACCAAAGTCATAGGTTTTCGGATCGGCCTTCGGAATACTTTCCTGAATATCTTGCAAATAATTTCAGAAAGAAATTTCCGACGTTTTAAAAACGCTGATTGTCTCACAGTACACGCACGATCGCTTTGTAATTGAGGTAGAACTCCATTGACGCCATTACACTGGTTACATTCCGGCTGGGCTTGGTTAAAGTGCTTAAGAATTGGAGGGAGGGGATGTGACTAGACTCAACTCACAACCAGTGGTCTCATGTTACAAAAACTAATTGCTCTGTACAATAAAATCCCGCTACAAGGAACCTCTTAAAGTACGTCCTCCGTGGAAAGAAATGCTTTGTGCTCCCACTGCCTTTTAATCCCATGCAAATTTTTCTCGATCCGAGAGCATTTGCATTATACGAAGCAAATTTTGCTCCTTCCGAGGGCGCTCTTATAGCAAGAGTTCACTGTGTATGTTTATAGGGACAGGATACGAGGGACGTACATAAACGAAGGGAAGTGTCGCTTCCGGCTGATGAACAAAGCGTCTAGAATTAGCAAGACAAGAGAGGAGATCCTCTCGTTTGATAACATTGTCTTCCTTATAACAGCTATATATAAACTTATTCTTCGTTATAGGGAATTCTACAGTGTACTCTATTTTTTGTAAAAAAGGAATCTTCCAAAAATTTTTTTTTTCAGAAGAGAAATGTTCCAAAATTTCCGTAATTTTTGCAGAAAATGAATTTTCTAAAATTTCCGTAATTTTTTTCAGAAGAGGAATGTTCCAAATGTTTAGATAATTATGGAGAATCCTTCATAAGGGGGTATGTTACAGCAAGAGCGGACTGCACGTATGTAATATCCATATGTATAATCACGTAGGGCACATAGGAAAAACCTGGGACGCTGATTCCTACAATTTGCGCCAGCACGTATTTTATGTACGTGAGTGGATGCCTGTATATTATATATGTACATTAATGGTCACGTATAGGAGTGAAGACGCTAAAGAAAACTGGTTTAATTTGACTTGGTTGAAGGGGAAACTCGGAGGTCGTACCTCTCCCTGGGAGTGCGTTCGAGAGTGAGTTGTGGGAGTGTCTTGATTATATTTTTAAAGGGAAGTCTCTTCCGTAAATCTGGCGGGCTCTCTACTTTCCGAATAATTTAATCCCTTTTATCTGTCTCTGTGAGGGAGATAATGCATCGGAGGAGAAATGGCTCCGTACACGATCTTCCCTCCGCCCAATTATGCACCCAGCCGGGCTCTTTCTCTCTCTCTCTCGCTCTCTCTCTCTATACAAGACTCTTCGGAAGGAGTGGAAATAAATATTTTAGAAAAACCTGTCCAACGGACTGTGGACTCGGAGACAAATGGAGAACACTTGTTACCCGAGTATGACAACGGCATCAGATTTTAACCTGTCATGTACTGCATGACTCGGAGCTCTGGTCTAGTTCGGGTTATAACTTCATTTTTAGGAGTTGTTTCTCCCACGGATGGAGGTCAAATTCAGGTCAATCGTTTATCAAGTTGAGGTCAAAGTATAACCGAGTTTGGGCGAAGTACTCGGAATATTCTGTGGTCAAGTTTAGGTCAAGAGCGAGTTGATATTTTGTAAAGCTTAGGTTTAACATTGGTGAAGTTTGGGTGTCAACACCAGGTCAAGTATATAGTAAAAAATAGGTCAAGCATAAGTCAAGTAGCTACTAGGTCAAGGATTCAGATCAATTTTTGGTCAAGATATGGTTTATCAACGTAAGCTCAATCAGTTTGGTCAAGATCAGGTGTATTGTTCAGTGAATGGTCAATCTTTGCACCAGACAAGGCCAATCTGTTCTCCAGGTTAGGCCAATTTTTGGTCCAGATTAGGTCAATTTGTGGTCCAGATTAGGTCAATCTGTGCTCTAGATAAGGTCAATCTGTGATCCAGATAAGGTCAATCTGTGCTCCAGATTAGGTCAATTTGTGACTCAAATAAGGTCAATCTTTGGTTCAGATAAGGTCAATCTGTGCTCCAGATTATGTCAATTCGTGACTCAAATAAGGTCAATCTTTAGTTCAGATAAGTTCAATCTTTGGTCCAGATAAGATCAATCAGTGCTCCAGATTCGGCCAATTTGTGATTCTGATTAGGTCAATCTGTGCTCCAGATTAGGTCAATTTGTGACCCAAATAAGGTCAATCTTTGGTCCAGATAAGATGAATCGTTGGTCCAAATATGACCAATCGTTGGTTCAGATAAGATCAGTTGTTGGTCCAGATAAGGTCAATCTTCGATCTAGATGAGGTCAAATCTCAAGAATCTGACTGTCAGCATATAAATTCAAGTCTCAGTCAAGTCCAAGTCTGGAACTTCTAATAACTTGAACGAAGCTCCTGTATTTGGTGTCAAAATTCAACCAACGTGCTGCATAATATTTCGTACACACTCCGTCTGCAAGGTACGGATGGTCCCGAGAAAATAAGAATCAGTTTCAGGAATTCAGAGGATGTAGCACGTGTAACTGTATTAATATAAATACATAAAGTATAGTCTTGCTATAGGAGACCCTATTATTTGAAGAGGGTTTTGTCCGTATTACTAATATTTTGGGACAACTTCTCATTTATCAGTATTAATATTTATTCTTAAAAGAGCAACTACAGGAGTATCTTGATACAACACACCCCACTGAATTAGCGCACATTCTCTATAACGGCAAAACAATTGGGACGACTTCTCCTCCACTAGTACATTAACATTTTAGGAGCATATATATAAAAGACGCTCATTATAACACACAACGCAAACGGTACAGTGTATCATTAAATAAAGTATTCTGGAACATTCCTCTTTGGCAGTTTTTTTTGTCTTTTTACAGGAACACGCCACTGTGAGAATAAAAGTTTGCTGGTTTTACGGGTGCTTTGATGAAGATACTAACCTGTACTTGAACATGTTGTTGTGTTATAGACGAAGCGCGTCTAATTTGTGTTATAGAATGCATATGTACATGGGATGTGTGTGTGTATACGTAAAGGAAGTATTGCTTATGGATCAGATGTAGTACACGCAATTACGGGACTGTCCGCAAGATCAAGGGAGACAAGTGAGAGCGTGATTCTCAGGGAAAAGGGAGGAGATCGTGATGAGAAAGGGAAAAAGTGTGCTTGGCTCGGAGCACTACACAATTTCCTTATTATTAATGGGATCAGATTATGGGAAATGAAAAGGCGCTATATTTAAAAGTCGGAATTAATGACCGTTGTCCTCATTACTTTGACTTCCTACAAGACGTCTCATCCTCCTAGCTATTACTCACTAACACATATCCTGGAAAAAGCCATATCCTGGAGTTTTCACCCATGCATAGCTCCAAGCGAAAAGTGGTCACTTCGTCTCAGGTAATTGCGTATTGCTCATGGTTAAGAGGCGGGCAAATGTATACAGACTGCTTACGTAAGCACGTACATAAAATAGTTGTGAAAAGAATACAAATGGCTAAATATTCATAAGGTGCTAAGGGATGCAATATTAATGCAGGGGGAATTACCAAGTTAGGATTAGCAATTACCAACTCAAAAAATACCCAGAAGTTACCAACCCAAATAATCACCCAGGCGTTACCAACTCAAAAATTTACCCAGGCGTTACCAGCCAAAATAGTTACCCAGAAGTTATGAATCCAAATAGTTACCCAGAAGTTATGAATCCAAATAGTTACCCAGAAGTTACCAGCCCAAATAGTTACCCAGAAGTTACCAGCCAAAATAGTTACCCAGAAGTTACCGGCCAAAATAGTTACCCAGAAGTTATGAATCCAAATAGTTGCCAAGAAGTTACCAACTTAAAAATTTACCCAGAAGTTACCAATTCGAAAATTTACCCAGAAGTTATCAATTCGAAAATTTACCCAGAAGTTACCAATTCGAAAATTTACCCAGAAGTTACCAATTCGAAAATTTACCCAGAAGTTACCAATTCGAAAATTTATCCAGAAGTTACCAATTCGAAAATTTACCCACAAGTTACCAATTCAAAAATTTACCCAGAAGTTTCCGATCGAAATAGTTTCCCAGAAGTTAACAATTCGAAAATTTACCCAGACGTTACCAATCCAAATAGTTACCCAGAAGTTATCAACTCAAACATTTACCCAGAAGTTACCAACAAAAATAGTTAAACGAAAGTCCCCAAATCGAATAGTTACCCAGCAGTTACCAACTCAAAATTTGCCCAGAAATTTCCTACCGAAATAGCTACCCAAAAGTTATCAACTGGAAAATTCCCAAAGAAGATTCCAACTCAAAAAAATTATACATGAGCAAATTCCTATCTCAAAGATTATAAAAATTTATGAATGGAAAATATTTAGCGCACATTGGAATCAAAAATGTATTAAATATCAAATGAGCTAAGATTTGCCATATAAATTGATGCCACAACTTGCCAAATAAAGAACGGCGATTGTAATTCATAAGAAAATAGATGCAAAGAGTTACCAAAAGGTACCGACTACAAATACGTGTGACAAATATTCTTACGTCAAGCAGAAACAAGCTAGTGTGTTGTGAAAGCTTTACCAATCTGGAGAACGTTTGAAAAGGAAAGTAGTGTAAAAAGGGACCAAGATGCCAAAAGAAGGAAAGTGATGAAAGCACGTAAGCAATTTAAACGTGGAGCTAAACGACAGTTTCTGCTCACTGTGTCGAATAAGTGAGGATGGAATTTTTTGATGTTGTTATTGCTGAGGAGTTTGAGCTTGCTGTCGGAAGTAGAAAATGTGAGACATCCTTATTTGTCCAGTTAACAACAAGCTATAGACTGACGTGTGTTAAAACAGTATTAAGCATATGTACACATATAATTATATTTTATATGAGAACCCTCAAAGGCTTTGCCTATGATACAAGTGTTTCTCTCTGGAGATGGCTGTTCTATAGTGATGGCCAAATACCCTTCTGGTAGGTTGTTCTTCGGGGATTTTGGCAAGTTGACTTTGAGCCGTGAAGAACAATGTGGAAAAAAAGACTGAAGCTTAAGAAATCAGGGAGATAAAAGGAAACTGTGTATAACACTTGTCTATAGGAATAAGTGGAACTACACGAGCAACTTATTACGGATAATGCTACCTATGCGCCAGTTACTTTGTAGACTGAGCAGGAAACAAGTACCATTTTTTATAAGCTCCCCACGTACCCTTAAGCATGCTGTATTCTGTCGACAGCTTCGATTTTCTCTCACAGGGCTGGACGCCGACGGATTATTCTCCAATCCCAAGCTTCAACTTCAATTAAATTTCCACCTCAATACTTGACATTTTTAGCAGCAATTTAGCTTAGCCTTAATTTTAACACTACTTAAAACCGGATAGAAATTTGAAATTAACCTTGCACCTGACTTTAACTTAAACTTAACTTCCAGCTAACAGAACTTGAACTTGAACTTAACTTTCGGTGAACAGAACTTGAACTCGAATTCACAGCCGACCAAAACTTAAACTTGACCTCAAATCTCTTCAAATGCCAATTTGCCCTTAAATCTGATCAAATGTCAATTTACCTTCAAACATAAAGAAATGTCAACTTGACCTCAAATCTAAACAAATGCCAACTTGACCTCAAATCTAAACAAATTCCAACTTGACCTCAAATCTAAACAAATTCCAACTTGACCTCTGAACAATTTCTGAACAAATGTCATCCTGACATTTGAGGTCAAGTTTACCTCATACCTGAACAAAATTTCAACCTGGCCTCAAGTGTCAAGTTGACTTCATTCCTGCACAACATGTAAAGTTGAACTCAAATATGAAGTTGACCTCATATCTGCACAAAATGTCAACTTGATGTCATGCCTTGTGGAACACCTTCCAAAGCAAACTTGACCTCAATCTAAACTTGACATACAATACTTGACTTGTACTACAACTTTACTCAATGCTCGACCACCACTAGAACTTAACCTGAACAAAAGCTGACCCGAACCCACCCCAGTCTTTTATCTTCCCTAAATTGGAGCATATAACTATTCTTGTACACACAGGAAAATACATATGTACATATGTACTTCTCCTTGACGCTCCCGCCCTTTCAACCTTTCATTTCACCGTCTCTCATCCCTTCCCCCATCCTGGGCGATACATTGACTGTTACTCAGAAAATCCCAAGAAAAATACACACTTGACTTGTCATATCCCCGTGTCTAATTGATTCCCGTGTGCGTAACGGAAACTCAGACTAAAAGGGCCTTTGAGCCTCGCTGTTGTTATTGGCCCAGCTCAAATTAAATTGCAATAAGGCCAAAGGTGCTATGGCAGTAATAATAGCAGAAAGACTGACTGACACAAAGATTAGCCCAAAATCATTTCACTTCAACTTTTCCTTTCACAAATCTATTTCTTATCAGGATCCTCAAACACATACATACGTATACAGCGTTCCTTGTAAATCCCTAAAAATTCCTTTTTTTAAATTTCTTCACCCACAAAGCACAAAAATTCTTAGCTCCCTTTTCCCAAAATTATTTTCTCCCCTTGTTCAATTTCTCCCCATAAAATTTACTCCACACGAAATCATGTACGTAGTCTCCTCTGAATGTCATGGAAGATCCTACAACGTAAAATTTCCAAAATATTTTCCCTCAAAATATTCCAAAAAATTTTCCCTCAAAATATTCCAAAAAATTTTCCCTCAAAATATTCCAAAACATTTTCCCTCAAAATATTCCAAAAAATTTTCCCTCAAAATATTCCAAAAAATTTTCCCTCAAAATATTCCAAAACATTTTCCCTCAAAATATTCCAAAACATTTTCCCTCAAAATATCCCAAAACATTTTCCCTCAAAATATCCCAAAAAATTTTCCCTCAAAATATTCCAAAAAATTTTCCCTCAAAATATTCCAAAAAATTTTCCCTCAAAATATTCCAAAAAATTTTCCCTCAAAATATTCCAAAAAATTTTCCCTCAAAATATTCCAACAAATTTTCCCTCAAAATATCCCAAAAAATTTTCCCTCAAAATATTCCAAAACATTTTCCCTCTAAATATTCCAAAAAATTTTCCCTCAAAATATCCCAAAAAAGTTTCCCTCAAAATATTCCAAAAAATTTTCCCTCAAAATATTCCAAAAAATTTTCCCTCAAAATATTCCAAAAAATTTTCCCTCCCGAAATTCTATAAAATTTACAAAAAACATTCCCTCGAAAAATTCAGCTAATTTGCACTTATTTTTTATACCGAATTTTTATGAAATTAAATAACAATTTCTGAATTTTTTATTGACCTAGGTCAACTTTCAAATTTACTGCTTTGAAGCCCTTGAGCAAGAGCAATAATATTTATTGTGACTGCACCCTGTATATCCGTAGATGTGTTTCCCTCCTTTTTGATACATCAAGTCAGTCCCAAGATTGGTCCAAACGAAGAACGAAACTACAGTTGGAAGGAGTGAGTGAAGTTACGTCAAGAAAAGGGAAATGCAATTTGTTCTAGTTTACTTTCATTATATACAGAGTTTCGGTCCCTGTCTCATCCCCTCCTTAAACAGTGCACTCTCTCTACATCAGACCCTCCCAAACCATTCAATTCATTACATCCCACTCAAATATATTACATTACACGCTCTCCGGAGCACCAAATCAGATAATTTATCTTCCTACAAAAATGTTAAAAAACCCTCCGGTTTTATTTTCTTTAAATTCTAAATCAGTTTGAATTTTTCTCTCAGACGAAAAAAAAAATCAAAACACAAGAAAAAAAATTCTGCCAAAAAGGATTGTTCCACAAGAGTCAGAAATAGCATTAGCCTCATTTTACAAATTTGCAAACCCTACAAGTAAATATATTTTTCCTGATAGGCCGTTATACAGAGACTTGACTATAAAGCTCCAACTTGAGCATCCATTCCCAGGAAATTTTATTTTGCACTTTCCCTCCAATCCCCACAAAAGTATAAAAATACAGAAAACATGTTCCTAAGAAGTATCAGCCAGGACAAGTTTCCCCGGATTTTTTCCCTCCCGATTTTTTTCCCAACATAGAATATATGTACATATGGGATCCTAATCTATAGTTTACATTGCTCCTACATACAATTTGTACACAAAGTTGGATATTTGTCTGGACTTTAATTCCTCTCGGAAAAAAAGGACCATGTACACTCCCAAGCTGAGAGGTTACTTTCCCCTCGCAAAACTTTCTCCCTCTTAGTTTGGGTAACAAGCAAAGCTTTTATTTTTCTTGATTTTTCTCCAGGCCAAAAAAAAATCTCTATATAGCGTACGTCCCTATGAGCATCTCCCAGTATATAGTCCTAGTATCTACATTGAAAATTTTTTTTTCAGGGAGGATTTAAAATTCATTCCACTCAAAATACTGCACACTTATAGTTTCAAGCCCAGGAATAATTTTCCGATTATAAAATAGTACAATAACGGTCTCGGGATTTTTTACACCGGTCTGTTCCCATCTGTGGGGATGCCTACATTTGGTGAATTTAAATAAAGATGCGGAGTTGATGGCGGAATTCGATAAATGATGTTCCTGTGGAGAGATATTTTTCCCAAGGAGTCCTTTTTACTGAGACTCGACTGTAATTGAGATGCTCGTCCAATACAATGCACCTGTGAGAGAGGGGCTTTGATGCATTGCATCTGTGATGGGAAGACAAGCTTGTCTTCTTGGCATTCAATCCCATGGCCCAGTCCCATCTGACCATTTCCATCCATCAATATCCTCTAATTTATATTCCACTGATACACTGTCAGCCTACTATCAGAATTCAAACCCAACTTCCTTTCATATGTTCCTTCCGCAGGGGTTCACAGTAAACCCTTCATATAAAGTCCTGGCGACATTCCAGTTCCAAACAATACAACCTACAGCAGAGAAATATGTACATAGTACAGAAATTATCCCAAACACTTGGTCGTTACAGCAAATGTGGACTGTATCAAGTTCGGAGAAAGTTCCTGCAAAGTGAAAGAATCCCCTTAAACTGAAATACATGACGGGACGTCAACAAAAACAGGAGCGAAAAAACGCATTTTTTCCCTCCCGTTACCCCAACTTTGTTCCTCGAGTTTGGAGGAGTTCCTGTATCAAAACAAAATTAACTTTCCTATAATCCTCCCCACATTAAAATAAAACTTGCTTATAGTGAACTCCCATGCTGGCGGATGTTCCTGGAATTAATTTCCCAAATATTTACAACAAATTTAGTTTTAGCAACATTCCTCTTCTCCAGAGTTAATTTTTGAGGGCTCAATATCTGTACAATGAGCTCCTAATTAAGGACTCTTCTGGAGAGTCTAACCAAATAAGAGTCTAAGATTAACGTTTTTTATACAAATTGTTTTGGGGAGTTATTAGAAAAAAATCAGAGTTTAAATTGATTTGTTTTGTTAGCAATCAAACCCGTCCCCACAAATGTAATTTAATTGTATCAGGAGAGGAAAATTCCCCTGGAATTTTTGAATGCAACCAGAAAATTCCCAGTGGCTAAACTTCTGGAGCTGTAAGAAAAAAATCTTCGTCCGCATGTACTATTTGTATACCTACATTTCGAACCAACTTGTGAAATTGACAGGAGGGAGAAAAATTGCACCGGAAAATCATCAATTTTACCTGGGAAATGGATCGATGTTGTGGGAGAAAGTAGGTGATTTTCTATGCAAAGGATTGAAATGGCTCTCTTTTCTGAGTAACCCATCTAACCATGAAATTTTTTAGCACTATATTTTTGGTTGATGATGTAAGAAAAAAAGGAAAAAAAGGTAATCATGACTGTCATCAATAGCATTTTAATAATGTAGATTCTATTGTGGAGGGAATTGTGTGTATGTGTGTGTGTGTGTGTGTGTGTGTGTGTGTGTACTCAAGACCTCCTATAGATCGGCCCCGTGAGGCCCAGAAATAAAGGGAGAGTTGTGAGGGAAAAAAAGTTGATTGAAACGTCGGATGATAATCAAGACTGATAGCGGAAGAGATGTGAATAATGAAGGGAGCTGACGATGGATGGATAAGATGAAGAGTTTCCTTTCACGGGCTTCTTCTCCTTCTCCTTCTTCATCGTCTATCCCTTCCAAAATAATAATCTCCACATCACTTTTCATAATTGAAAGGAACGAGGAGAAAGTTTAACTTTCACTTACTTTCTCCCTCGAACGCCTTTCTTTTTTACAGTCCTCTCCTTTTATAACTGACCCTTTTTCACAAGGGTGTTTTTATAGTCAGACCCTATATGTACAGTGAAAACACGAGGCCTTATATGCTAATGAATAAGACACAAGGCTCCAGTTGGCTTTCATGAAGGGATTTTTGAATTCAAAAGTTTTGTGTGACAAAAAACTTTCCCCGGATATTTTTTTTACTGTTTTGTGAACTGAATTGCAAACATTTCTTGTGTGTAATATTTCCTATTTTCATAACTTTTGTCAACTTTCACTCTCAAGGTTTTTTGTTTCTCATTTTCTTTTCTCTCTTCCTTTTCTTTCTTTTGCTTTCTCCTCATTTTCCGTTGCCGTTGTGGAGGAGCATTGTCGGAGCAGCGGCACGTTCGTTAAAAAAAAACTTATGGAAAACTAAAGGAAGCAATTAAAGGGTGAAAGTTTGCTAAGTTTAGTACAGGAGGCTCTGAGCATTACGGAGGCTTTTCCTGGGAAGACACACGTACTAAATAAGTCTGTAATTTTTTTAAGGAGTGTGTTGGAATTTTTTAGGAGGATTGTATAAATCGTGTGGACTTTAGTGGGATAGGGAAGGAGTGGGGAATAAGTTGCATAATAACTTTAATTATTTTCAATGCTCCAGCCGTGGGATAATGGTGCTAATTTACATATCTCTTTCACTCCAATGCCCCGCTATATGTCCTGAGAAACTTTCCAAACCACTTTTTGTCATCCCCATTTTACTGCTGATTTATTCACGTGAAAGTATTTGCCAAAAAAAAATATTTTCTCCTTTGATTTCATTGCAGAGAAAAAATCCAATTAGGGACTTCTTGAGGAAGCTTCAGATTTTTCCGAGTTGCATTCAATAGAAATTATTGTGTGGTGGATGTTGTTCCGTTTTTTTTTTGAAAGTTTGTTTTTTTCTGGGGAATATTTTTTTTTGCTCTTTGGGGGAATAAGGAATTTTTTTTGCAAAAAATGTATTGTGATGGGAGATAATTAAGGGAGATATGCTTGGAATAAGGAGTGGTTGATTATAAAGTGTATTTTTTTGGTTAATGTGCAATTATGTATGTAAGTGTGAATAAATTTGGGCCGACTCTCAGGTCTGGTCCTAGTGTATAAATGCAAATGGGGAAAATTTTTGGAATGGGACTTTACGGGATTGTGGCAAGTTTTAGGGGTGGGCTGGGGCTCTGGCTCGCTTTCTTTAGAAGAGACGAAATTTTATTTCAAAGCAGGATTCAAATTATGGTCAGTTTTAAGTGGAAATTTTTGTGGGATTAAATTCATGTTGGGATCACCGTTTTGGGAAACTTCGTTAGAAATTTTCGCAGCGAAATCATTCTAGGTTTGTGGATACAAAAAACGATGGAATTGGGTAATTTTTAGAAGTTGAGAAAAATTTGAGTCAAATTTGAGAAACAATTTAGTAAAATTATGTGTAAATACCTAAAATAAATTTATGGGAATTTTGGAGAAAATTTGAAAAACATTTTTGTCAAATTTAAGCAATTTTTGGGAATATTGGATTAAATTCGTTTGTTTTATTTTGTGAGAAATTTCAAAAAAATATTGGAGGAAATTTGATTAAATTTGAGAGAGGTTTAGACGAATTTTGAGGACAATTTCGGGGTTATTGGAATAATTTTAAGAGAAATTTATAACAAAAATTGGAATAAATTTAAGCAAAATTTGTTTGAATTTGATGAGAAAGTTTTGAGAAAAATTATTAGGAATTTGTGTTGATCTTGTGAGAAGTTCTGGAACCATTCATCCATGAATTTCAAATTTAATTTTAATGTTACTATTTTACAAATAAAAATGAAAACTATTATCAAGCAAATTTTATCAAACTTCATCAAACTCAGTTGTTTCTATATGTGGGTAAATTGTACACAGGTTTTGAATCTTGCAAAATAATTATTTGCTAATCACAAATTTAAAAAAAACCCATCGTAAAAATTTGACCCCCATAAATATCTACTTCTGAGTGAAAGTCCACACCTTCGGAAATTTAAATCTGAAAATGTGTCCCGCCAAACTTCAAACCTCGACCCCAGCCCTGGGTTGAAAATCAGGGGATTTTTATGCGGGGAAAAGAAAGCATTTGCAATAAAAGAGAACTTGTCTGATAATTTGTTACACAGTGAGAATGAGAAAGTCTGGAGAAAGTCTTTGGAAATATTGCAGGGTTTTTGGAATACAAATGGCATAGGCTGGAGCTCTCCTACCGTATTTAATGAATTACTAAATAACTGTTCCCCTTCTAAAAGGTTTTTTCTCCAATAAAAATTTAATGCGAGTGATATTTCAAAGATTGGCCCGTGCACGTATGTATATACATATGCAGAGCCTCCCAAAATTCCCAAAGCTCCATCACCAGACCTATTTCTCCCTGCCTTAAGAAAACACCCGCCAAACTTTAAATCATTTCCGTCCCTAAAAATGTACCTATTGCTGAAACACACACCATAGGCTTCAGAGCACCGAGAAAAAACAAGGAATCGTTCCCTTGAGTCACATTTGCCTTTGCATAAAAATTATATACAAAATTCCCCTCTTTGTTATGCTCGAGTCAAACCCTATTTATTTACAAGTACATATATGCAAAAAAAACCCATATATGGAATAGACTCTGCGTCTAACCCCCTATATCCTGAAAATTTCAAAAGTTCCTCACGACAGGGCTGAATGGATCTGTACTTAAGGAAAAGGACAGTAAGGCTCGGGATTACTTCAGAGACCGTGCATCTTCTTCCCAGCACTTGTAAGACAGCCAGGATACAGTCAGCTCCTCCAAATCCAGACTCCTCTTGACGTTCTCTTCTCATCAAAATATTTTACTATTTTCCCGCCCGGAAAAACATTTTCCCCAATATTTTTTAAACATTCCTAATTTTTCTCTCTCCAACAAAAACGTTTTAAAATTTTTACCCTCAATTTTTGTTTCTTTCAGGGATGCCTCCACAAATAGTCCGGACTATATCTACTAGCCCTCACTGCCCCTCTTGCAACAAGGAGGGGAAAGCGGAGTAAGTGAGGAGGAAACTGCGACAGGAGAAAGTCCTGCCTTTGGGAATCCTTCTTCTTTTTGTTGTTACTTTTACTGGAAGGAGTGAGAAAGGAGAAATTGCTCTGGTCGCGTGTGCCTGCTTTCTCCTTCATATGAGTTTACATGCTTGTACATACGTACACACTTGCAATGGATAAAGCCTGCTTTGAAAAAGTGTCCGAGACATAAAGGACGAAATGGAGGGAAGAGCCAAGCCACAAATCAAAAGTGTAATAATACACGGACTTGGAGGATCCAATGGCATGGTCCACTTGTCTTTCTCCTCAATTCCACATGCAAATCGTCCTGTGGAGAAAGCACAGGCTCGCAGATGCATAAACACAAAAATGTGTACATACAGACTTTTTGAGACCCATATTGTGTCCATACAATTGAAACCTGAGGATGTCAACCCAACTATAGTCCACTGTTCTTTATACAGGAGCATATTTTAAAAAAGAGAAACCTCTTCCCCATAATTTTTTAGAGGTATGGACTCATGCAAAAATTTAAATTTAAGCGCTCAAAAATATTTGTGAAGACATGCCTTGCTAAACTTTTTTTACAGGGAAAGCGCCACTGTTTAAACTGAGATTTGAGAGATTTAAAACCAATTCTGGGATGGGTGAGCCCAGTGTACGTGCGCCTTTTGAAATGGACAGAACGAAGCAATGGAGCTGCTCTGAATGCTGTGGACGAAAAGAACCGTAAAAGATGGGAAAGATCGTTAAAGGAAGAAGCATCAGGTGCGTGACGTCAAGTCTCCCTGTAAGAGACACTTTTCACAGTGTACTGTCTTCAGAGTGAGAAAAGCATTTTGAAGAATTCCTATTTGAGGTGATGTTAATTTTTTTTTGAGAGCATGTGGGGTGTTATGAGTGGGTTAGAATGTTTTTTCAGGGGTGCTGTTATAATCAAGTTTGTAACTTCTGACCTTTTTTGGAAATGTTGGGAAAAGAGGAGAGTAGGGAACACTCTGGTGTTACAAAACGGGTTCTTTTTTTGTAGCGGGACATTCTCTGGGAAATAATATTTAGAGACAAGGAAGGGACAAAGAATTGCTCGTGTCATTTGAACCACTCCGTTTATTTCTCATGAAAGCTCCAGAAAATGGGGAGTTGAGTTGTGTGTGCTCTGCACGTAAAAATCTCATCCTCACATTCCACGCTTCATTGCGTGCTCTGAACTACCTTTGTTTATATGTTCTGTCAGTGGGACTATGCACGTACGCTGGGGATAGATAGGTTGGACGGAAGGACCAAGTCGGGATGGCTCAAGGTAGGATATTTGGTCCATTTAGAGATTCTCTTACTCAACATCCGTCACGGACGCTTTGCATTCGAATGTGTATGTATGTACATACATAGTGACTTTTGATATAAGGGACATGTTCCTTGTGAAGGCATCTTCTGGGGAGGAAAACACTGAAGCAAGTTTTGGGCTTACCACATGGACTGTATTTTTCTTTTTGTGTTATTGCATACTTACAGTGTACTCTCTGGGAAGAGCAACTCGAGAAGAAGTAATACTTTTGTGTACAATGAACAGCTCGTAGTACGAGAAAAAACTTCTATTGGGTCAAGTACAGGTCAAGTTTTTGTAAAGTACTGGTGGAATTTAATACTAAATTTTGTTCAAATGTTGGTCTGCTTTAGGTCGAATGTAGGTCAAGTTTTGCTTGATTGCAGGTAACGTCAGATTTGAGTCTAATGCAGGTTAATTTTGGATTGAATGCAGGTTAAGTTTCGGTCGTAAACAGGTCAAGTTTCGGTCGAAAACAGTTCAAGTTTGGGTCGAAAACAGGTCAAGTTTTGGTCGAAAGCAGGTCAAGTTTGGATCGAATGCAGGTAAAGTTTCGGTCGAAAACAGGTCAAGTTTTGGTCGAAAGCAGGTCAATTTTGGATCGAATGCAGGTCAAGTTTTGGTCAAAAGCAGGTCAAGTTTTGGTCGAAAGCAGGTCAAGTTTCGGTCGAAAACAGGTCAAGTTTCGGTCGAAAACAGGTCAAGTTTTGGTCGAAAGCAGGTCAAGTTTATGTCGAAAACAGGTCAAGTTTTGGTCGAAGACAGGTCAAGTTTCTGTCAAATGTAGGTCAAGATTCTGTTCAATCCAGGTCAAGTTTTGGTCTAATGCTGGTCAAGTTTGATTCTAATGCAAATCAAGTGTGAATCGAATTCTGTTCAAGTGTAGGTCAAAAGCAGGACTCGTTCTAGTCAACTGAAGGCCAAAAGTCCTGAAAGTAATGATAATATTCTCGAGGTTTGATTTCACGTTTCAGCCCTCAGAGAAATCGGAGACCCAGCAGTTTTAAATATCGATCCGGCCCTAAAACATGGGAAAACTTGCATATTTCCCAACCTCAATTTCAAGAAGCTGTCTCCCAAAATATATGTCAAAAAAGGGGAAAGCACAGCTGTGGAAATGACTCGTATGATGATGACGAGACAGGTTCTCTCTCCACGCCTAAATTTCAAGGTAGAAAATGACTGGGGAAGTCATTCCTATTCACTCCACATAGCTCCCTTCTACATATTATTTTCTCCTTGAGTCGAGTTATATTTAAAGCAAATCTTCCCTCATATTGTCCCAGGTTTCATAACCCTACGCTACGTGCTCCTGTTTTAATGGTAACTCCCGCCAAACACTCCGTCTTATGAATTTTCAATACCAAGCACGTTATCCCTTGTTAAATTAGCTTTCACTGGAGAAAGTTCTTTGCTTTCACTTTGTAAAATATTTCTTCATTATACTTCAGTCTATCAGTATTTCGTACCTATAACTTTGTTCCAGGAGTTTCTAAAAGTTCCCGGTAAATTCATTTTCACAATGGGGTCAAAAATAGTTTCAAATTTTATTTAACCGTAGTCAATTTTCATTTCCTATAAAAAATTATTGAAATCAAGTGTCATTATAACAGACTCCCTTAAAATAATATTTTCTCAAGGAATTTACATAAAATAATTTGGAACATTCCTCTTCTCAATTTTTTTCCCTTACTTAAAAGAATAAATTTGGAGAAAGCACTCGTTACAGAATATACACTTACAGTATAAGAGCATTCCAGCCATAGAACCATGACTTGATGTGAGCTTTGATTAATTAGTTGTACTTATTCTGACATAACATTTTGTGTATGGCACGATTCGTCCCATTATTTCCCCGACTCTTTCAGAAGCTTGTATCATTTTGTATGTTCATTTATATCATAGTATTGCAAATATATAGGGAATAGTATACATGCCTTATTTTACTTGTGACACAAATATATGCTAGGACGTGAGGAGACATTATTTTCCAAAGAGAAAGCAGCATCCTTTGCATTCAAATGCACTCTTGTCATGCTTTCACTTCCTGTCTAAAATTCCACGAACAAAAGTGAAGCACACGACGTGAGTTACTCTGGGAATGTGAGCGAAAATTTCCGTGCTCTTCAATTCACTGGGAAAGTCAGAGCTGAGGGAAGGAGAAACATCAGTGGGGGAATATGAATCTTGTATGTTTTCATTTAAGTATTATATACAGTCGACTTTCACTGTAATAATCATCCCTCGAAAAAGCTTCCTTTCAATGTTTATAACATTTTATATTTTCATAACAAAATATCTGTAATAATTAGACCCATTTTAAAATGTGCAGTATCCCCTCGTCATAATAAACCTTAAGCGAATTTTGCTTTGAGACAATGTGGAAGTGTTCGTAAGTAGTTGTGACATAAGGAGGATGGAGATTGGGATTTTTTAAAATATTTGATATTCGGGAACGACTGTCATTTCGAGAGTGACAGTGTACTAGGAGCTGAATGAGTGTAGGGAGGAAGTGCCCAAATAGAAAAGACATAAGGGTCCTTTGATGAAGTGAGATTGAGGGCATTGTCTTGTATTTTTCGAGAGACTGTAATAAGTCGGAGTGAAAGCAGCCGTTTTTATTTACTCCCATTCGCAAATGGAAATTAGAGTTCTCTCTTTCAACTGCCAGCAACAGCAGGTCTTTTGATTTTTGTACAAATGTACACTACGGAAATCCCTTATTAAATCATTTGTTAATTCTTGTGCTTGTATCAGCTTGACGATGCTTCCTTTGTTCATGGTGTCCTTCTCTTGGGTTTGTTACATTAGGTTTTCGTTCATGAGAGTATTTCACGGGTCGTTTACAGGATTTGGGATTGAATTAAATTCTGGATTCAGTGAAGGGGCGAAACAGAATGGATGATGGTTCGTTAATAATAAAATGGACTAATTGAATACACAACTACGATGTTAACTTAACTTTAACTTGACCCTAAAAGTTAGTGTCATTAATTTGACCTCAAGCGTTAGTGACATTAATTTGACCTCAAGCTTTAGTGACATTAATTTGACCTCAAGCGTTAGTGACATTAATTTGACCTAAAGCGTTAGTGACATTAACTTGGCCCCAAGTGTTAGTGACATTAATTTGACTGCAAACGTTAGTGGTATTAATTTGACCCCAAGCGTTAGTGACATTAAGTTGACCTCAAACGTTAGTGACATTAATTTGACCCCAAGCGTTAGTGACATTAAGTTGACCTCAAACGTTAGTGACATTAATTTGACCACATAGGGTTAGCGACCTTAACTTGGCCAAAATTGTTTATGATCTAAAATTGACTACACGAGTTGATGACCCTAACTTGACTTTCGTTTAACCTTCACCGGAGGAAATAATGACCTTAACTTGACCGCAAGGAATTTAAGGCCTTATCTTGACAATAATGGTGACTAACCTTAACTAAACCGCAACTATTAATAAACTTAACTGCAATGATGATGACCCATAATTGACTGCAAATGTTAGTGACCCAAACATGACCACAAAGTTATTCACCTTGACTTAACCTTGACGACCTTACAATTATTAATCCTAACTTAATTGTAACGCAAATGACCTTGACAAGAAATGAATTCCATCCTAGGTCTAAATTCCACACAACCCACACTTGACCTCAACTGACCTTACCTTGACCTCATTCGAACTTCCACAATAACCCTGCCTCCCCTCGACTTGAATTAAGTCCCATATCAACACTACCATACTATGTCTTTGTAAAGGCATTGGAAATCCCCAGTAAGCCCAGCAGTCCATAGAACAACTCCCACATACAAATGTACTAATGGTAAAAAAACCCAAAAAATATTTATAGCCCCGTTTTAAAAAGATAGATGAAATGTAGAATTGTGCAGGACATAGTGTGTTAGTTACGGGCATCTGCTTCTATGCAAATGTAAACCAAGTTTGGCAGCCGCATTCTGGGAGTTTAGCATTGTTTTCATACGAAATGGTCCTTTAGAGGATGAAGTGCTTTTGGGGATTTTTTGTCCCGGAAGAAGGCTTAAAAAAACTAACGACCGTGGAAAGAAGTGCTTGTGGGACTTTGTCACTACAATTTTGGCCAATAAGTATACAAATAGATTTGAGAGGGAGAAAAGCTCAAGGAGCAGGGAAATATTGAGTAAAAAATGTGCTCTTTTCCACAAACTTTACTCACGAGGATTCCACTCTTTTTTATGAGAGAAATGTCAACGACGATTGAGGGGATTCAATTTTTGGCATATTTTCAGAGTCGACATTTTTTTCCCTGACAATAATACTCTTGACGAATATGAAATACTTTTGGAAAGGCCATTTCCTGTCTTATCAAAATTTACATGCCTTAAGTACACTTGTAGGGTGATAGATGAGCTTCTTATAATGTGTGTCGAAACAGTGTTTTCCGTGTATACTTTATGCCAGTTTCCAGTCAACTCCTAGCACATTTAAGGACAAGAATTTCAAGTGACTTGGAAAGAAACAGATAAAATCTCCTTTTTTAAAAGCACAATTTTCCTCCGATTTTTTTATCCTCTTAAATGAGCCATTTCAAGGAAGATGAAACTCATAGAACTCAAGCTCTAACTTCAATTGGAATTTACATTAAATACGAATTTCAAAACTGGACTTACACTTGAAAATAATTTTCACTCCCAAAAATTGAGAACTTGAAACTCGAACCTCCACTTGAATTTTTATGAGCTATTACACAAGGAAAAAATTTGATGGAGAAACTACATGGAAAAACCCCTTTGATCAAATAAATGTCCTTGCTCAATATTTATTTCTTGCGTCCTTGAATCGTCGAATTCTTCGATTTTTTCACCGATGCAAAAAATTACTTTTTCCTCTTAGAATCATTCCATGTGTTTGTCAAAGGCCAAAAAAAACTAAAATATTTTAATTACTAAAAGGAAGAAATTCCAATCCAAGTTGAATGTTTTTTCATCCCGAAAAAGAAACTAGAACAAATGATGTTTTAGGCTTCAAAAATTGGAAAGCAAATGACGGAGAAATTGGTATAATTCCAGACTGTTTCAATTTTGGGTCATCAAATAAGAGGCGCCCAGCGAGCCATGAAAAGGGAAGCGTTTCTTGGCTTTCCAATCTATTTTTATCCAGCAGCCACTCAAAGAGGAAATTAGAATACGTTAAGCAAAAATGGAAATTGAAATATGAATGTACATTCTTGAATGGTTCATTTGAAAGTTTGCTCTCTTCCACTCGATCCTTTTGACTGGCATTTTAAATTACAATCATATTCTTTCTCTCTCTCTCTCTCTCCCCCCAACAATTCACTCTCCATCTCTCCAATTCTAAGAAATAGAAAAAATTCAAAGGAACTCCCGCTCCTGGAATGGAACTTTCCCACCAGAATTTGCTTTCTTTGAGAAAATAGAATATTTAACGTTTGACTTTCCGATGAAACCAGTAATGGATGAAATCCTATATGCACAATGAATTAATTTCTAGTACCCTTGTTTTGCTTCCGGGTTCGAACCAACTGTTATGGATTCAGGACGAGGAGGAACCGCAGGTTCAAGTGGGAATTCAAGTCAAGTTTCACTTTAGTGGAAATTAATCTATGTTCGTCATCAGGTGTAAGTGGCGTTATAATTTAACCTAAAGAATGACTTGGATTGAAGTTCAAGTCAAGTTTGAGTTTTTACTTTGCAGTCAAGTTTGTTGACGTGGGAGCTCTAATCAAGTTGACTTTTAGTTTAAATAAAATTCAAGTTTGGTTTGAATAAAATTCAAGTTAGGTTTGAATAAAATTCAAGTTAAGTTTGAATAAAATTCAACTCAAGTTTAAGTTAAGTTTGAATAAAATTCAACTCAAGTTTAAGTCAAATTTAAATAAAATTCTACTCAAGTTTAAGTCAAGCTTGAATAAAATTCAACTCAAGTTTAAGTCAAGTCTGAATAAAATTCAACTCAAGTTCCAGTAAAGTTTGAATGAAATTCAAGTCAAGTTTAAGTCAAGTTTGAATAAAATGCAACTCAAGTTCCAGTAAAGTTTGAATGAAATTCAAGTCAAGTTTAAGTCAAGTTTGAATAAAATTCAACTCAAATTTAAGTCAAGTTTGAATTAAATCCTCGTAAATTTTAGCCAAATTTTAAGTGAATTTTCCTTCAAGTGAATTTAACACCAATTTGAGGTTTACAAAATATTTCTAAACTGAAATGAGAAAATGCCCTCGAATTTTCCCCTCCACTTACTATACCCCATTGAGCACTCCATAGAATTTCCCATAAAATACCCAAACGTGGGTTGCCCGGAGATGCCACGCATTTAAAAAAAAGTTTTCTAAATGAAAGACCAAGAAAAAAAGGGGAAAATTCGACCTAATTACAATGGGACTGATGGGAGACGGAAATAGTCTGAAAATCCCACTGGAAAGAATTTGCGTGGGAATAATTCAAGTTGTGATTAAGTCCTTGGGACAGAGTCAAGGCATAGATTAAAATGGAAGGATGAATCCATAAAATTCCTCGACTTTCTCCTCATCCCCTCACCCGTGCAGTCCACACAATGAGTGTAAGCATGCGTCTCCTCTCAAAACAAGGAACGCTTTCAAAGGGAAAAAAATCTACTTTTCCTCCCTACTTTCTCTCCATGAGAAGTGATGAGGAATCACTGTGTGTAGATATAGGAGGATTAAAAAAAATAAGAACCTCCGTTTACTTGAGTCACTGTCTTAACAACGACGAGTGAAAGGATCTAGGAAGAGTGAAAGAGCACTCTGGTGAAAGCCATACACTCAGGCTATTACAAGCCTTTGAATATCAACCATATTTTCCCATGGAACTTTCTCCCTTGCAACTTTCTCCAATTTTTAGCACCAATGATTTTTTATTTATGGGCTTCACAAGACCCTTTCAAATATTCCATTTCCTTAATCATTCCCCTGGTTCCATCACAATTGGCTAGGGTGATTGATGACATCACACCAACTCCCAAAATACCAGTCAATAATCATACGAGGACCCTCAAAAAAATAATTCTCACAAAATTGAGTACAAAAAATTTTCACCCTAAAAATTTATTTTCTTCTCCAAAAAATTGTGCTGTCCAGATATCTACTAAATGGTCGAAACAAATCTTAGCTTTTTAGCTTCTTAATTCTATAGTCTGAGGGGTTGAGTGTATTCAATTGAAAACAAAAGATTTATTTGCTTTTAAAAAAGAGGATTTTTCAAAAAATATTTGAATCCATCTCAGAGCATGAATTATGAAGGAAATAATGTGCGGAGTTTTGTGAGAAGAACGAAAGGGCAATGATGCATTTTAGTTCGGGGAAAAAGCTTTTAAACGGTCGATAAGCTAACATTGTCTTTCAACACTCTCGATCCGGATCATCCTTCCATGAAATGTTGTTTTTACAGGAGACTCACTTTATAGAAGCATCCCTTGAAGAGTTATTATTTTTATCGTTGTTGTTGCAATATGGGAAAAAAAATTTTAGAGCAGTAGCCCTTGAGGAAAAAAATTATAATTTTCGGAGGTTTTTGGAGGTTCGGACATGAAAATAAAAAATGTGATTGTATGCATAAAGCAGGGCGAAGAAGAATGTTAGAAATTTGGCTGCCCGTATGAAGATACTTGGTTTGAGGGGGCTTTTTGAAATTGAGGGTATACTTTACAAGGAGTCTCTGTGATTTCTTGCAAGGACTTTATGATTCCTTGGCATAGAATTTGCTCTACGTAAACAATTCATACACAGTGACAAACATTGGATGCTTTCTTCCTCCTCCTCCTTTTTTTAATTTACAGTAGTGGTTCACCACTGTTTCTCATTTCAGCCCGTCCCTTTCACCGCATGTACTTTCATTCCCTTCTTTGCTTTCTCTCGCATGGTTACAATTTAGAGGCCCTTTTTGTCTCTCCGAGAGAGGCCATTCTTGTCATCATTTCAATTTGCTCCGTGCATTTGCAATTTTATTTCCCCTTTTATTGTGCGGGTCCCCGCTGGAGGGGAACGAATTTTCTGGGAAACATTTTATAAATTATTTTGAGTTTCATTCTCGTCAAGGCATTTGCTTTATCCTGGCTCAGTTTTGAGGCTCCGGATATTAAAATGGGAGGTGGAGGTAGGAGCTGGGATTTTTTGGATATTAATATGGTTGAGGGAGAATGTCCAATTCTGGTTTACAAATCTGGGGGAAGGAAAATGAATTTGCAAAATTGTTTTACTTTTCTTTGATCTAACGTAATGTTTATTTTGGGACAGATTACGATCTCACGTAATGATAGTTTTTGGACAAGTTCCTATTCAACACAATGTTATTTTTCAGACTGGTGCACATACATATGTAATGTTAATTGCTGGACAAGTTCCTATTTAACACACTGTAATTTTTTGGACAAGTTCCTATACAACACAATGTTAATTCTCAGACTGACTCATACATAACGTAATGTTCATTTTTGGACAAGTTCCTATTAAAGACAATGTTAATTTTTGGACAAGTTCCTATTCAAGACAATGTCAATTTTTGGACAAGTTCCTATTCAAGACAATGTCAATTTTTGGACAAGTTCCTATTCAAGACTGTTAATTTTTGGACAATCCTATTCAAGACAATGTTAATTTTTGGAAGAGTTCCTATTCAAAGCAATGATAACTTTTGTACAAGTTCCTATTCAAGACAATGTTAATTTTTGGAAGAGTTCCTATTCAAAGCAATGATAACTTTTGTACAAGTTCCTATTCAAGACAATGTTAATTTTTGGACAAGTTCCTATTCAAGACAATGTTAATTTTTGGACAAGTTCCTATTCAAGACAATGTTAATTTTTGGACAAGTTCCTATTCAAGACAATGTTAATTTTTGGACAAGTTCCTATTCAAGACAATGTTAATTTTTGGACAAGTTCCTATTCAAGACAATGTTAATTTTTGGACAAGTTCTTATTTAAGAAAATGATACACCAATGTTTAAAAAAATGACATTCCAAACACCCCGTGTCGAAATACGTTGAACTCTGAAAAGTGGTCATGGTCTGTGAGTTAATTTTTGCTAATAGGAATCCCCCTCCTGCCAAGCATGAAGAAAGTCATTGGGATAATGAATGGGTCCGTGGATGTGTGTTTGTGGGTGAAGGGAGGGAGGGAGATGGGTTAAAGAGCGGTTTAAAGGAGGGAGGGACGGAAGAGCGAGAGATGGATGATGAAAGGAGAAGAGTTAAAGTAAAAGCTCCGTTCCCACTTACTTCCTCCAGAACACTAAAAGCCTCCCGCCTTCCAACTCCCGAAATTACCCACAAAAGCACATCACATCACACAGACACACACACACACAATCTATGAAGATACTGCACACAGCCTTTGTTTCTTTTTATTTATTACCGGACCATTTTTAAAGCCCCGTAAAAATATCTCTTATCTTCCCAACCCCAAGTTATGTACAGCACATTTCCTCCTTATTTCCATATACCCCATATATCTCCAACAATGTCGTATACAAGCACACACACAAGTATACACACACAAATTTTCTCCTTGATCCTCTCCCCTTTTACCGACTCTGCTGGCTCGGATGCTTGAAAGCGACAGGAATTTTTTGCAAGATGGATTTAAAAACCGGAGCCTTCCCCGTTCTTGTGAAATATTTACGGCGACTTAAGATATTGGCTTGAGAAAAAAAAACTAAAATTATTGAGAGAGTGTTACAAGTACTGTGCAATCTCGCTATCAGAGTAATTTATAGGGGAACAAATTACAAACTAATAAAATATTTTAACAGGATTTTCTCCATTGGGGCAAAATTACAATGGAAAATTCCTGGTAAAAACCCTAATCAATTTTAGGGTTCAGAGGGCTTTTTATACAGTTGTCATATACAGTCATTACATTTGGAATTTTTACAAAATATTTTTTATGGGTTAAAATTTGTGGGTAAAAATTTAAAGGTAATTAACTAAGTTTCAGGAGACAAATATTAATTATTGCTTTTGGGGGTAAAATTTTTCAAAGGCAAAAATTGTGAGGGAAATATTTAACTTTTGGATAAAAATTGAATTTTATGGAAATTTGAGCCTTAATAAGGGGGTTTGACTGGAAATGCAAGCTTGGGTTGTTACTTTAAGGAAAAGCATAGAAAGTGTATTAAAGACAGGAGAAATTATTCCGGAAGATGAGTCTCACGAGCCAAGACGACCTGGATGTATATTTTGAGGTTCGCATTCCCCCGGCCCTTTTTAAAAGGGGGAACGTGCATAAAGGGAGGGATTTGAATGGGAAAACCGACGGAGTTCAATAGACCGAAAATATGAAGTTGATTCAAGGCTATGGTGGAGAAAACTCATAAATTTACTCACCTCTCTTTCTCTCTCTCTCTCTCTTTTACTATGGGACTTTTTTATCCTATACGGAAAATATAGAGAAAAGGAGGGGAGGGAGCCAAATCTACCGAACATAGTCCCAACTCCAGTTTTTTTTAGTCCTCCCGATATTTTAACTATTGAACCGTTGTGGGGTAATTTCCAGGAAAGAAGCAAATGCAAAGAATATATCAGAATCCATAGTATCACTCCAGAAATTTTTTATGGGCAAAGTTGTAGGGAGAGAGAGAGAGAGAGAGAGAGAGAAAGGAAAGAGGAAAAAACCCGACGATTTGGATCAACCTCTTATTACTAAAGATTGGGACGTTTTTTGTGTACGCATTTTTATACTGAACGGACCTGGGCAGTGGATTTTTTCCACTAATGGGAAAAGCAGGGCTGGGACCATGTTTAGAGAAAGTTTTCCACAAAGAAAATTCCTAAAAAATTTACACCTGGAATTTAAACCTTGTAACTGCAAATGGTGAAATTGTTTGCAATAAATTAAGCGTTTTTGAACAATTGAGAACCAAAGTGGCAAAGAATTTAGATAATATTGGGGCAGGTTTGCAGACAAAACCTGAGTAAATTTTTGGAGAAAATTGGGATAATTTTTAATAATTTCAAGTATTAAATGTAATTTGGGATAGTTTTGAATAATTTCAGGTACTGAATATAATTTGGGATAAAATTCGAAGACATCTTGAAGGAAAGAATATTTTAAGGCAACTTGAGACTATATTGTAAATATAAATTGCAACATAATGAAATAGCTATTGGGGAAAATTTGGAAAAATTTCAAAATTTGTTGTGAAGAAATTTGAAAATATTTTGAACATATTTTTAGACAAAATTTCAGAAAAAAACATGAAAAAGAAAACATTTTTGGTTCAAAAATTATTAAACAAATTTCGGAGCAAAATTTGGAATGCATTAAATACATTTTGTGGGGGAGTTTGGAAAATCTAAATAAATTTAAGGGCAAAATTTGATAAAATTCAGCAAATTTTGAAGGAAATTGGATAAAATTTGGGACAAATTTGGAAAATCATTGGTTAAATTATGGTGGGAAATTTGGAAAGCAAAAAATAAATTCTTGACCAAAATTTGAAAAACATGCATGCATTTTGGGGCAAAATTTGAAAAAAATTGAGTAAATTTTGGGGAAAATATGAATACAATTTGGGGCAAAATTTTAGAAAAATTGTAGGCAAACAATTGGCAAAATGTTACGAGACAAAAACATTTGAACCAATTTTTAAATATTTGCCTATAAAAGCTGATTGATGTTGAATATTGAAGTTTTCCCAGCCCTTGTGGAAAGGTATCATTGAAAGAGAGTATTCTTATGGAAAGTATAGGAAGATATCTTTACGCGTACATGGTTGAGATGGCTAAATCCCATATTGTTAAATGTCCGGACGTAAAACATATTACATGTCAGAGACTGCTCAAGAGGAGACAAATAGCTTTCTGATATAATGCCCTGGAATTCTTCGAGTCATTTCGGAAAGAAAGAAGAGAGAAAACGAAACTTCACTCCAAATTCACTCCTCTCTACTTTTTCTTCCTGGATTTGTTAAGACATAGCTAAAGAACCAAAAAACTCTACTTTCTACACCAAAACTTAAATCTATACGATATTGACACGCACCTTCACTCTCCATTGGAATTCCAAGCCATTTCAACTTTCACCAACTTTCCCTTCTCCACA
The DNA here is from genome assembly GCA_947179485.1 of Allacma fusca. Lineage (NCBI taxonomy): Eukaryota > Metazoa > Arthropoda > Collembola > Symphypleona > Sminthuridae > Allacma > Allacma fusca. The sequence continues at coordinate 50,204,263 of OX359248.1, forward strand.
AATTTTTCCGCCAAAATTTGAATACAATTTTCCACCCTTTTCAACAATCCCATTTCCACCGTCTTTCTTTTTAATTAAATTTACCATCAGTTTGGAAACAGTTTTTAGCCAGCTCAAATATCAAGTCACAATAGCCTTTTGCAGGTTATGTACATACATATGTATGTATGCATATATTTTTTGTTATACCCGTTCCAACAGTTCTGGAAACAGCACAAGTTTTGGAGAATGCAATTTTATTTTAAATGGAAATTTCTGTTACAAGAAATCTTGAATTATTCTAGAAATGCTTCAAAAATATTCTCGCTAAGTTTTGTATGTTCAATTACGATTTAATTTCGACTTCAAATTGGAATGAAGTTAGTTAAATTAAAATAAGTAAAACCTTAAATAAGTTTAGTAGGTTTGAGTAAATTTCGAAGTTGAAGTTAAATTCGTATCAAGTTCAGTTTGGGGAAAGTTGAAGTTCAAGTGATGCTCAAGGAAGAGGAAATTAAGCTTGAGTGATGCTCAAGTAAGAATAAATTTCAAGTTTGAGAGAAGCTCTAGTAATTTCAAGTTATAGGAAGTTCATGTTATAAGTGACAGGAAAGTTCAAGTTTTAGTGTAATTCAACTGCGAGTGAAGTTCAACTTTCAGTGAAGTTCGAGTTTTAGTGTAATTCAACTGCGAGTGAAGTTCAAGTTTTAGTGTAATTCAACTGCGAGTGAAGTTCAAGTTTTAGTGTAATTCAACTGCGAGTGAAGTTCAAGTTTTAGTGTAATTCAACTGCGAGTGAAGTTCAAGTTTTAATGAAGTTCAAGTTTTAATGAAGTTCAAGTTTTAATGAAGTTCAAGTTTTAATGAAGTTCAAGTTTTAATGAAGTTCAAGTTTTAATGAAGTTCAAGTTTTAATGAAGTTCAAGTTTTAATGAAGTTCAAGTTTTAATGAAGTTCAAGTTTTAATGAAGTTCAAGTTTTAATGAAGTTCAAGTTTTAATGAAGTTCAAGTTTTAATGAAGTTCAAGTTTTAATGAAGTTCAAGTTTTAATGAAGTTCAAGTTTTAATGAAGTTCAAGTTTTAATGAAGTTCAAGTTTTAATGAAGTTCAAGTTTTAATGAAGTTCAAGTTTTAATGAAGTTCAAGTTTTAATGAAGTTCAAGTTTTAATGAAGTTCAAGTTTTAATGAAGTTCAAGTTTTAATGAAGTTCAAGTTTTAATGAAGTTCAAGTTTTAATGAAGTTCAAGTTTTAATGAAGTTCAAGTTTTAATGAAGTTCAAGTTTTAATGAAGTTCAAGTTTTAATGAAGTTCAAGTTTTAATGAAGTTCAAGTTTTAATGAAGTTCAAGTTTTAATGAAGTTCAAGTTTTAATGAAGTTCAAGTTTTAATGAAGTTCAAGTTTTAATGAAGTTCAAGTTTTAATGAAGTTCAAGTTTTAATGAAGTTCAAGTTTTAATGAAGTTCAAGTTTTAATGAAGTTCAAGTTCTAGTGTAGTTGAAGTATGAGCGCAGTTCAATTATGTTCAAGTTTCAGTGAAGTACGAGTGACGTTTAAGTTCTAGTGTAGTTCAGGTACGAGTGAAATTCAAGTTCAAATAAAGTTTAATTTTGAATGAAATTCAAATTCCAGTGAAGTTTAAGTTTGTATGAAATTAAAGTTCAATTAAGCAAATTTCTACTTCAAGTTTGAGTATATGTAGTTCTGGTTCAAGTTTAATTAATTTGAGTTTAAGTCAAATAAAAGTATTTAAAAATCTGGTGAAAATTCTAGAATCGAGTTTACATTCGTATGAATTTAATTTTCAAGAAAGTTTAAATCAGATTCATTATCAAGTTTAAATTTGTGACTATCTGGAATCTCTCCTTGAAATCTGAAAACAAACTTGACCTAAAGTTGAAGTTCAAGCCTTTGAACAATACTTGCCCAATTCTAGAATTTCCTTTTCCCCGTAGATAGTTACCACTCTGAATGGCTACATAGCGACTACATATGAAAGGGAAAGTTGGATGAAAGTTTGTGGGAAGGTAGTGGTTTTGGAGGGCTGGAATTTATCCCAGCGTGATAATTGTATTGACATGTAAAATTGTTACATGAGGGTAAGACGCAAAAGTAGAAGGGGAAGCCGCAACTCCTACACCACAACACCCACCTAATGCAACTTCCCTTTACATACATCCCAAGTGTGTGTGTTTGGAGCAACATTGTCGGAAACTACCTCTGCAAAGCCAAGCCTGGATTTCCTCATTGTCCAACATCACCAGAAATTCTCACCCACTATTTATATCCCTATTTGTATCCATGTAATTGGAATCCACACATCCACTTTTTACAGTCAACCCTCGCTAGAACATACCTCATATTTCATATATCGTACCTTCCTCAATATTTCCATCCCGATTCCCCCCAGTTAATTTTTACCGGACAAAACGCCTATCCACAGAAGTCTCATTATAACAAACCTTACCAAAAAAAAATCCTCTACAATTATCACAAATTTTATTTTCTCCATTCACTTACTTTTTTCCCTCCCAAAATTTTACTCCCTAAGATTCTCATCACATTTTCCCCTACTCGATCCCCTTTAACAAGAGTATACTTCATGCTCGGCGTAAGTTTTCAAATTACAAGCTTGAACAAATACAGAGCGTTATTCCCGAAGGATTACCATTGTAGATGTTTCTCAGCTTATTTATACAAACATACATACAAGTCCATACAGTACACACTCATTGTGGCTCTCACCTTTAAATCCCCCAATTTTATAAAATTGTGAAATGATGTCATAAATCTGAAACCGACTTTTGCTACAAAAAAAATTTTGACCCGATTGTAGAAAATACAAATTAATTTAATTTCAAAGGGGGACACCATTACAGCGTCAATTCCTTCTCTACATCGTATGTTTATCTAATGTAAAATTTTATGCTATTTTTTTACGCCTGTGTGCTTTCCAAAAATTAAGGATGGGCAAACTTAGCAGGAGTTATCCTGACTGGAGTACAGAGCAAGGCACATTTAATTTCCTCCCCTTTCCAGACCACAGCTTTTCTGTCAATTCATTTTTAAAAACCAACAATTCTGCAAAATCCCAAAATTGTTGAGAAAAATTCTTGGGGAGGGAAAACTATGTAAGAATAATATGTAGCATGAGATTTTAGATTTTAGATGTTAGTTTTAGAAGGGAGGGAGGGCCATCCTAGAGACTCCATATGTTACAATGCCTACTGAGCATCCCTTATGTATTCCCATGTGTTTCAAGCGGGAGAAAGTAAATAGAGAAAGCACCAGGCAGGGAAAGTTTGATCAGACTTGGAAACCTCATTAACAAAGGATTAAATCCTCAGAGTAGTGTAGACAATTTCACTACTTGTGTTTTCTCCGGGATATACAGTCCGCTCATATTATCACAGCCTCTGCTCGAAAAAAAGTTTAAAACAACACACTTCATTTTCGAAAGTCAACAAATATTTTTTTAAATACAAAAATTAATAGAAATATTCAGGGAAGAAAATTTAAAGGGGTTCCTTATATTGCGGTCAAATTTTTGGCGGGAAAATTTTCTTCAAACGTGGAGAAATTTCAAATAAAAGGGTTGCCGTTAGTAAGGAGATCACACTGTATAATGTAATTCCGTGAAGCACTCAGCCTCCCATATAGTTACTTATGACAACAAATTTCCAGGGAAACACACGCACACAAATTAGAACCTCATTGAAAGTGTAGTAGGAGGGGAATTCCCTGGAATTTGTTTTGGGGGTCTGGCAAAAGTGTGTAAATTAAATGGAAAATAAATAGTAAACGAGGATCTTATTATTAGCATAGTGTGTCAATCTCGGTATATAGATTGTCTTTATAATGGACGGAGTTGGAAAAATTCTTTAAAAAAACGTTTTCAGAAGAGGAATGTTTGAAAATGTTCTTAGTGGAACTGTTCCGAAAGAAAGTACCAAAAATAACATTGGGGTTAATGGGGAAAGTGAGGAGTTATTTTTGAGATAGCCTGTGCTTTTATATAGAGTAGGGAGGACTCACTGTTTTAAATCCATAGAATTATTAGCTTCGAACAAATCAGATGTCGTAAGATCCTCCTCGTCCCACAACCCTCTTAAATAATTAAGCAAGTATTTACATGGAATTTAGACGGAGTCTCTGCCTCTACATGTCTGGCTTTGCTCATTAAATTATAGAACATTTCCCAAAGAGTAAGTAGTTTTCACACGGGATTTGTCCCTACTAGCGTCTCTATTTGTTCCCAAATAAATTCATTTCCATGAAACCTCAACCTATCACTTGTAGTCCCATACTACTACATATGTTCATTATATAGGACTTACATTCGAAGCTCTAAATCTGTGTGGAACATCTTGGCAAACCCAATTCATTTCCTCAATTACCCAGCTCACACGTTATTGCACTGGCTGGATTAAAGGGAACATACAATGTGAGGTCTCTTTATAACCAAAGCCCCCCTAGTTTGCTAAAAAATATTCTTGAAAATAAATATATTATTAGAAGGGCGTTTTTACAAAGGAGAATTAACATCAGAAGATTTTATTACTATAAGAAAAAAAATTTGAGAAGAGGAATGTTCCAAGTAATTGTTTTAAAAAGTATTGAGAGTATGTTTTTTTTTCAGTAAAACCTTCCCTTATAGGGAGAGTACACTGTAATTTGTATTCTTGTTTTCCTCGCTGTCTTATCTAAATTTGCTTTCTCCGTGAGTTTCGAATGAATTGAAAGTAAAGGGAGCTTATTTTTAATGTTATTATTTCCGATTGAAAATTATACACCCCTCCCTTGCATGGAGTCACATGTGTTTTGAGAGAGTGCCACTCACAATAGAAATTGAGAGGGAGCTATTGAGTCGACTTGCCTTGAGGGAGTTGAGTGTGTGTGTGTGTACTTATGGACGTAATTTTCTATGCTTTCACTCCCTTCACAAATACTTGATCAATAGGGATTTTGAGTGTGAAAGGAATTTCCATGGAGGAGTCCCACTCTCTATTGAGGAGCCCCACAATCTGGTTTCCCATAGAACGCAAATGAGTCCGGAGATACGGAGATAGCTCAATTTGAAGGTAGTGGGAGCAGCGCTGGAAAATGAAGGGAAAGAAGGCACATGTTTCTCGAGTGGCTTAAGTCACTATAAAGGGATGATAAGCTGGAATTGAGGTGAGTATGAATATGTAACATTTTGTTAAATGCAAAACAAGTCGTGGACATAAAGCGAGGGAGAGATTGCTTTGTTGTGTGTAACTTCTTATATGTCAATTCTTGCAAAATATTTTACATCGGAGTCTCGATATAACGGCTTCCCTTAAAGAGCATTTTTATGAAAATTGTACAAATTTTGTTTGGAACATTCCCCTTTTGCCCATTTTATTTGGAAAATTCTTTTTATGCAAAATTTTATTTGGAACATTCCTCTTCTGATTTTTTTTTTGAAATTTACTTCTGAAAAAATTTATTTGAAACATTCCTCTTCTACAAATTTTGTTTGGAATAATCTTTTTCTGCAAAATTTTATTTGGAACATTCCTCTTCTGCAAATTTTGTTTGGAAAAATCTTTTTCTGCAAAATTTTATTTGGAACATTCCTCTTCTGCAATTTTTTTGGAATTTTCTTCTTCAGCGTAATTGCTTAAAATGAATTTAATATCTCAATACAAATTTCGATTTTTATTAAAATCATTTTGCACAAAAAATCTTTCGGAAGAAATTTACGAGCTTTCTAACAAGCTACTTGACAGTTCGTACATGAAGTAATATTACGGTCCTTTGACTATTTTTTCCAGCCCCATTAGAAGGGAACTCATCAAAGCCCAAGCACACATCCCATAATTGGAGGATTATTTCATCACCCGGGAAAAACACATTAGTTCTATTCAATTTCCACTGTGTCAACTCAATTTGAGGACAGTGACACTTTCCGAAGAACCATTTCCAGAGGAAATGTCCCTCCTCTCAGTGACAGTAAGCTCTATCTATAACGGCGGCTGGAAAATACACCAAAATTTGACCATATCATGTCTAGTGTGTACACCCAAAAAAATATTGAACACTGCCGTATGAAAACATCACATCGTCGTAAAATGTGCCCCTATAAATTGTCCCTTTAAAGCCAGTCCGTTACAAATGTTTGTTTTATATCCGCTGTAATGAGTCTTCATGAAAAAATCGATGAGCAGCCCCCACGAAAGTAAAGTGTACAGTTATCTATATATATACACAAACCGATGCGATGCAAGGCCGAGGAATTTTCCCGATGTGCAAGACAGTCTCACTCCAGGGGAAACTTAATCCCTTCCGACCACTACATGTAAAGACTTGACTGCACTCCCATATTTAATATTTAGGTGCTGGCAGGAGTGCAATTTTTGGGACAAGGCCGATGTACAAAACCCAGCGCTGTTTCCTCACACCCTCCCACTCAGGCCCCTAATAAATTGTTAATGGTCCTGGACTTAAATGGACCCCTGAAAAGTTGATGATTTCCTCTGGAATTTTATATATTACCCTGAACATTACACTCAATGTCTAACAAGGGAATGAGCAATGTGTAGAGCCCATTTGAGTTTCCAGATTGCAGTCTCTGAGTCTTCGAAAGGGAATTTCTCCTCTCCGCCCCTAATGAACCTAATAAATATGGAATGAAATGAATAATAAAATTTTCCATGAGTCGTGTTGTCCTAATAATACATTTCCTCTTGGAACATGCATTTCATGCTTGGCTTAATCTCCACTTGGAGAAGTGCATAAAGTCCAGTCTGGATATTACAACAACCCCCTGAAAAAACTACCTGCTTACCATTAAACTCCCACAGAAATTTATTGGGGCAAAGTGGAACGTTCCAAAATATTTTTAAGAACAGCTCCTGAGCATTGACACAGATAGGCGATATTATGGGGCATTCTGAGATTTTTCCGTATTCTTGTACCCCTGTGTTTTCAATGGGGGAATATTATTTTAACGGGAGGGATGTTACAGGAAGGGGAGACTGTATGTCTGGAGTGCTGTATAGTAAGTATTAAGGCTTGTGTGAGGATGTGATAGTGTATATGACTCCTGTATTATGGAAATAGCAGGCTGGGAGATGAGACTCCTTTCACTGGATATTAATTCACATGAGGCTCCCCTAAACTTGTTTGCCAACTTTTACAACATAATCGTTTGCAATGCTCTGCAAATATTGTCGTCAACGGACTATTCCTGATGCTTTTTAGTCCCAGAGCATGAGTCAATAAATCATCCGTTAAGGGGCGAAGGGAAAAAACATATGAGAATACAAAACCACAAGTATTTCAAAAGGAGCAAGGAATTTCCAAGGGACGTGAAATGTACAGCACTCAAATATTATAACTTAACTCATAGGCTCTTCTGTAATCACAGGAAACATTCCTGAATAAAACTGACCTTACCAACTCTAAGCAAATAAAATATTTGTATCGTCAAATTACTAGGAAACTGCATTTCTCAAGGGCGTCTATCTCGAAGGGACTAGAGTGCATTTTTTACTCAGGGAAAAAAATTTGAGAAGAGGAATGTTATAATTTTTTTTTTTTTTTTTTTTTTTTATTCTTTTTTTTAAATTCTCTATGAAAATTGTCACTGACTGAAAAAGTCTTGAGTTATAAAGAGTTAGTGCTTTTATTAAGGGAATAATAACATCTGCAGGAGGGGAATGTTCCGAATTTTTTTAATGGGAAAATTTTGTAAATACACTTTTTGTGAGGGAGTATGTTCTATCCAGAGCTGACAGTAATAATTACATGCAATTGTAACATCTGCAATGCTGGGTGTACCTGCATTGTCCCGAGCTTGGGAAGATTCCGGAGGAGATTAACTCACTCATCCCTCCCGATAAAGCCGAGTTTGTCTGGGAATGGGAAGGGAGTGCTATTTGTTAATTGTGGAGTTTTGGAAGCGGCCATTGCACGCACTCATGTATGTACACAAGGCACAATTGGTTCATTACAACTCCATTAATGTTCCGAAGATAAACACACATTTCGGAGATGTCAACTCTTGCTTATTGTTCCGCAGTTGATGAGATGTGTGACGGGGTCCTGGGTCTCTGCTTTCCCCATACTGACAAAATCAACCCTGGACTATAGATATATATACGGTGCAGATAGTAGTGCATGCATCCCTTCCAATGGATTTTAAATATTAGGGAATTTTCATGCAAGCTGGAGGATGTTTCAGAATATTTTCCTTCCTGAAATAACACTTGCAATTTATTGCACGGGGCATGTAAATATGTTATTACGTTAATTTCACATATTAACTTTTTTACCAGAATTCTTATAAAAATTGTATTGACCTAGATCAATATTTGAGGTCACAGACAAAGGTCAAGCAAAAGGTTCGAAATACAGAAATAAATTTTTAAAAATTAAATTAAATTGAATTATTTTTATTACCGCCCCAAAATTTTGAAATCAAAAGTGGGGAACAATATTTGTTAGTGACATTGAAATAAGAGGCTTTTGACCGGATGTGACTTTCTGTATTGACCTGGGTAAGTGAAAAAAAGTAAAGTGCATAAAATATATAGAACAATGGGAGAGTTTTAGTAATTTAATGGGCTGTTTTTGCGAGTAAAGTGGGCAAGATTTGATGCGTTACCTTGTATGTATTAATCTTTGATATGCATTTTGACTCTTGATGAAACTTTAGTATCTGGATGTGTTCATATGTGATAATAATTGTTACGTAATATTTTAGCACTTGGAAACCCTCCCTTTATCTACACACACTCGATGGGTTGGGTTCCCATTCAAGCTCTGTTTTTGTCCCTCTTTCATGCCAGCTTGCCTCTCAAAAAGCCTGTGAAACTTTTGTTGGGGAAAGCAGGGCGAGTCAACAACTTTCTCTCTTGAGTGATAAGAGAGTCCATGATTTTATTTTATTTTATTTATTATCAGCACTCTCCCAGATACTCAAATTTACTTTCTCCAACTTTCACCACTTTCACTTATTTTTTTTTTAAATGGAATCTTCCCTGGTATTGGATGATTTGGGATTCAAATTTTGAGGGAATGATGAGGAGGACTGTTATAAAGAGGTTTTCCCCTATACACATGAATAAATGAGGCTTGGACGTGGGACTCTTTGAAATTTGAGTGATGCTTGCGGGGTGTTGGGAGAGAGCATGGAAGTGATGGATGATGGAGATTATAATGTCACTCCTTGGCTCTCAACTTTATAATATTTTCAGGGCTTGCAAGAAAAATATGGGACGACAAAATACACACAAAAAATAATGGGAAAAGTTACTCATCGGAATGAAAAAGGATTTTGTAGACATCAAAAAATTTTCCCATGTAAAATTTTTATATAAGAAATCTGTTTTTTAATTTACCTCTGGATTCAGATGATCGGAAATTTTTTCCAAGAAAAGTTTACAAAACACATGGGATTTTTCAAACAAAATCAAAATTTTAAAACAACTTTGAAACCACGTTTTAGAAATATATTTGGTGGTTGTTGTTAAACATTTTGGACAACATTGGCGTAAATTTTATTCAAAATTCGGGACAAAAAATGGAAACAAAATTTGCTTTCAAATACAAAAAATGAGCTGTTCAAATCTTAAAAACGTATTTCGGAAATTTGCCCCTGTGACCTGAAAAATTCAAGGGGGTTAAATACTAAAAGTAGTAAAATGTTCAGAAATAAATTTTCTAAACAATGGGGGAATCAAATGTTTAGAAAACATTTTTTATGCGGGGGAATTATGAGGGGAAGGTGTATACGAAGGGACCCTGTTTATCTTTGTAATTTATGAGTGAGACCCGGACTGTAAATAATTTGGAAAATGTACACCTTGCAGGATTTTACTTAATATAAATGCAAATGATTATTAAAAGCTCATAAGAATTATTCCAGTTTTACGACCTGAAAAAAATGTGCCATAACTTTCCTCTCTCTCTCTCTCTCTCTCTCTCCTTAGAGCTTGGTCCACATGGAGTCCCGTAATTTCTCGGGAATCATTAATCTTGCGAGGATGGATTTTGCCCACGTAACTTTCCCTATCATCTAGTGCTAAATTCACGGCGGGGGCTGAATTGTCTCCGAATTCTCTTTATGTAACTCCTTCCTTTCATCCCTTATTTACATTTATTTTCTGGAGGGCGTAAATAATTTCCCACAAAAAGCTCCTTCAAGTCTCTCATAACTGGGAAAGGAAAAGTGCGGAGAAATATATTTCTTAAAATTCCTAACTGAGGCCATTCTTATACCTGAGCGTAACCCTGGTAAAGTATTAATGCGCATATGTATTTCTATGTGTAAGTGACGTGTGTGGATTCATTTGAAGAGTACTTTCTTCTAAGTACCTTTTTTCAACCATGTATCAAAATTATGGACGCATATAAGTATGTAGCTTCGAAAAAAAATGAAGAAATGCGTGGCGAGAAATGAAGAGTCGTTGCGTACTGCAGAGCTCCGGCTGGGAATGCCATTATACACTTCTTCAAGTTCAAGTCAGGGTCCGGTGGAGCTTGACCTTGACCTGACCTTGAATGTTTCAATAAAAGGCCAAACCTTGGATAATTTTTATTATATCTGCGATGATTACGCTTCTGGTTGAACACAACACATATAATTTTAAAAACTCACACACTTTACATAGACTTGACCCAAATTTGACCTCAATTCGACCTAAATTTAGCCTACTGTTGACCTAGTTTCGACCTAATTGTGACCTAAATTGGACCTAAATTGGACCTAATTGTAACCTAAATTGAACCTAAATTGAACCTAAATTGGACCTAAATTGGACCTAAATTGGACCTGAATTTGACATAAAATTGAAGAAAAATTGAATTAAAATTGACCTAAATTTGCCCTAAATTTGCCCTAAACAAGGTATTGAATATTTACCCAATCACCGAGCCAGGACGTATGATTCATATGCACTTGACCCTAACCTGACCTCTACGAACTATGACTAGAACACTTGACCTGGAAATATATTGTCTTAAATTAAACTACTAAACTAAATTTGACCCTAAATTGACCTCCACTAAATTTGACCCTAGATTGACTTTCACTAAATTTGACCGTAATTTGACCCTTAATCCATTACAGCTTGACCTTTACTAGATTCCAACTAAAATAAAATTTATCCTTGCCCAGCACTTGAACCTCATGCTCCTGACGTGACCTTATACTGACCCCACAGTGACCCGAACACAACCCAAACCTTTACTCTACTAGCATAGCCCAGACCCGACACCACCCCTAAAAACAAAGGAAGGACCGGGTTAGTGCGAAGTGGTTGAGTTGGTTTTTACTAGGAGAATTTTTGAGTTCGGGAGCTAGACTACATGCGAAAGTGCTTAAAACTCGTCAGAATATGACGGAGTTGAAAGGAGAGGATTGTCTACGGAGCAGAGAGGCTTTAGTGATGAGATATCTTTAGGAATCCAGACGCGGTAGTAAAAGGACTTTTATATGGCTCATGGCTCAACTCACTCCAACACGACGAGCGCTCCACAATAAATCTTAATTCTGATATTTGATACCGCTCCCGCTTCTTTACCCAAAAAACTACTCACTTTCCCCACTCCCTTTCTCCCCTCTACAAACACAAAACAACCCACACCAACTAGCACAGTCACAGTGCACCCTCTTTGTGCCCATCCCCCCCAAAAATACGAAAACCCCTCTTAAAATCCACAATTTTCCGTACAAAGTCCCAACTCCAGAAAACATTTGTCTGGAGGCGCCCGCATAGCGAGAGGCGACTCTGCATGTACAAACAACACCATTCAAAACAGCCAGCTCCCGTAATTCTTGTTACACAATCTGACTTTGGGAAAGCTCCACTCGGTGAGTAACTCCCTTGCAAATGCTCCCTTCCTTCATTCTTTCATACGCACAGGACCATGTCAAAACACATGCACAGAGCCTTAAATATCCCTATAGAGGTTTCTCCCTAAAAAACATTTTCCCAGCACTTAAGCCAAGGAGGGAAAATCTTAAATTCCCGGTAACACATACATATGTACATATGTACAAAAAACAGTATTTTTTAAGAATAGGCTTGAATTTCAGCCACGCGCCATAGAATTACATCACATGCTTCCGATTGCGTATAAACAGGGTGATTCCTCTGTCACACATTTTTCCCTCTGTTTTTCTTCCCATTGTAGGGACCCCTTCAGAAGCGCCTTTTCCCACGTTCCATAAATTCCTCCCAAAATTCCCATATAAGTCAATGCTAACTACTCCCCTTATTTTGCAAGCAAAGTGTTGCAGCTTTCTCTAAAAGCCCTCAAGGGTCTATTAAACGTCCAAATCCTTAAAAATTGAATATACCGGAAATATTTACCTATTTAAGAAACATTTGAAAGGGGTTTCGTACGACAAAAAACACTATTTATTTTCGGAGAGACATCAACCTCGTGGAGTTCAGCGTCAAGGGGGGACCCAAATATAAAATCCAGTGGTGTGAAAACAATTTTGAGAAAGAATGGAGGAAAATACTTGAAAAAAAAAGAGAAAATCATTTTTGATACAACTCTTTGAACTCACTGTCAGTTTTGAAAGTGCTCATATTTTTTATTCTATTCTCCCGAACAATTTTTGTTCCTACAATTTCCTCCCCTTAAAAATCCGTCTAAAGTTTTCGCCACTGACTGAAAACCAAGCATCCCAGCTTTGCCTTACCAGGGTCCCAATTTTACTCCTGAAATGCGGGCCAAATATTATACCATTTTAAAATACTCTTGTAAAAACTCTTGTAGAGCAAGGGATTGATGCGTCAAAGAAAAAGCGCAACGGGAGCTTTCACGTCTCTCAGAAGTAAAACGGAAATTGTTTTAGAAACTCTAAAACGTGGACAGTCGTCATGACTAAACCCGGTCATTAATTTAAGCAAAATGTTTTCTCAATTTGCAAAAAACATGTATGAGCTGTAAATTAATTTATGGGCTAAAAATTAGCTGGCAATCGACAAGAGATTTTTTATGAGCTTTAATAATATTAATTTTCCGATGCAGACAAATTTATTTTACTTTCAGGACGGTTGTTTATATTTTTACGACTGGGAAATAAATTAATTGGAGTGTAATTTAGGAAGGAAAATTAAAAGTTTATGGGGGAAATTATTTTACAGTCAAAACTTTTGTTATGAGGACCTGGGAAAATAATGGGGATTCAAGCTGTTGAGAAAATTCTCGATTATATGTTTAATATTGTTTAAAAAAATCCTTCCTGGGAAGAAAAATTGAAGTGAGCGGGAAATGTTGGGGAAAGTTTTTGAATATAAAAATATGAGCGTTTATGAAGCTCATTTTGAGATGCCCAAAACTTTTGATACGTTTTTTATACTTGGACAACACAGGGCATATATGTATCCCATATATTTTTACATGTACCCCAAAAAAATATTGATATACAAAAATACTTGAGAGCATTCTCATTGCAAACTACCGTCTGGAGCATTGCAGACGCTGAGATAATAAATATACATTTTTTTTAAACGGAAATATGCGAGCATCCAGAGACTCCGTCAGTGTTGGGGCATTTATGAGAATGTACATACATACATGGAACCTTTCATATAGATAGGATTGCATGGGAGACTATATAGTGGTCTAATGGTCTAGTATGAAAACTAGAGGCAGGGCTTATGTACGCAGTGGAAATAAAGCAGAGTCGAGGGAAAAAAAGAGAAAGGAATCTAAAATATAATGGCTTTTGCTCCTGCCTTCAACAATCTTCCTGCATAATAGTGCAATTTCCTATGTATTATACATACGAATCTCGAAAAGTATACGTGAGGAGTCTAACTAACAATACGGGGACCGTGCAAAAATGGCTCTGTGCATTCTGGAAGCTTCAGGAGTAGAGAGGCCCGACAGGAATTAAAAGAGGCCCGTAGGAAATACATTGGCCTCACTTGAAATTTTGGTTTTTTCAAGTTATGCAAAAACTTTTAAAAAAGAGGCCCGTTAGAAATGTATGGGCCTCAAAAATTCCCAAGGTTTTTTATGGAATTTGTATATTATGCTAAATGAGGTGCTTTTGAGAAAAGAGGCCCGTGAAAACATCCTTGGCCTCAAGGGTTTTTAAAGGATTTAATGATTCTCAGATTGGGGAGAGAACCTTAAAAAAATATGGACACCTTAAAAATTTTTAGGGTTTTTTGAAGGTTTTTAAAAGAAAATTAAATATTTAGAAAATAAGTGTTTTTTATTTTAAAATGATATGTGGACGGTGTTTGAGCCAAAGGGCTTCCATGCAGTGCAGTAAATATGTAGAGAATTGAGGGAAATTTTTACGTAGCCCTCTTATTCCTCCACTTGACTGGGAGTATTTTGAACAGCTGTGGAGACCAGTTGGGCTGAGAATGAGAGTTTGAACTCATACTGAGATTCCGCCTTCAATTCCATTCTCTCTCTCTCTCACTCTCTGTCTCTCTCTCAGTGCGCCCATGAAAATCTCAAAAGGGCTGCTGTTGCGGGCTGAGAGGAGAAAATGGCCACGATGACATTTTACTTGTTTACATTACAACAACTTTTCATTTCAATATTTATTTCCACTACATCTCTCAGCAAACATTCTGAGGGCGAGGAATTTCCTGAGAAAATTGAAGGGAGGAGATATAGGAGGAGATGAGGAGTGAGAAAGTACCTTCCAAAAACTTATATCATTTTCATCTTCTCTTTTTCTTGTAACTTCCTCTTCTGCGGCTTTTCTTTCCTTTTCTCCTCCTTCCTTCACTGGTTATATTTTAGAAAAGGAGCTCAACAACTCTCATACAAACAACAGCATGAGCTTTAATTTTTATGGAAAACTTTCTCCCTGAAATTTGATCCTATTCCTTTGTACTATATTCGAAGGTGCACATCATTCAGAATCCTGTAACATGAACGTGTTACACTGGCTGTTTTCTCTACGAATCTATGCAGAATTTCAGAGTTGATAGGAGATTTTTCTGTTACGCAAAATTTGGAGCTATGAAAGTAGAATTTTCCAGCAAGCATTTTTCACTTATGATACAAACATTATAACTTAAGGGTTTACGATGTAAAATTTGCTACCAACAAAAAGAGCTTGCGGTCCAAAATGTTAAGGCTTACGATGCAAAATTTTGGGGCTTACGATGCAAAACTTTGGGGCTTACGATGCAAAACTTTGGGGCTTACGATGCAAAACTTTGGGGCTTTTAATGAAACATTTTGAGGTTTACGATACAAAATTTTGGGGTTTACGATGCAAATTTTTCTACAAACAAAATTTAAGGGCTTTAGATTCAAAATTTTGGGGCTTGCGCTGCAAAACGTTTGGGTTTACAAAGTAAAATTTTCTACCCGCTAAATTTTGAGGCTTACGAAGTAAAATTGTCTATCTACCAAATTATTTGGCCTAAAAAGCAAATTTAGATCACTTTGAATAGATAAATAAAGCAAGAAAATCGAGAATTGAATTCTCATCAGTTCCTACGAAGATTGAGATTGCAACTTGCACCAACACGGCTTCCGAATGTTTTCTCCGAGTTATTAAAAATTTTTGATCATTTAGAATGCATATACTTCCTCTATAGGTAATTCCCTAGGGAGGATATATGAACTGATATGTGTGTATGCACTTACACGTAGGTAATTATATTGAAGTTATGTCCTTGTATGTACATTACGGGCAAAATATAGGAAATGTAGGAATGGAGTTGGAGAAAGTGGGAAAAGTAACGAGGGAGCAGTTTTCTTATTTGCCAATGAGGAAACGGCAAGTCATTTGAGTACTTCTACGGAATCACCTTCATGTTTCTATGCATAAGTAAATTTGTGCATATAAGCTTCCATTACAATATTTAACTTTGAAAGTTAGAAGCCTTCAAGAGATTTTCCATGTATGAAAAACTCGCTTGTTTTCCCCCTATTCCTAGGAAATTTACATTCAGTGCTTCCTTAAGTGCAGATGCTTTCTTTGACCTATATGAATGGCCTTTATTTGAAATTTACCTATTCGCCCTTTTATACACATAAGTGAGTCTTGACTCCTTCCAAAACTCATGAGAAATTTAGACATTTGAAGTGCAGAGAGTCCCATGGAAAATTCTCATTTGTAACTTTCGTGGGAAATGAATTTAGAATTATTTGAAGTGTAAATTTCGGAAAACGTTCTCTGCAATTTTTCCCAATTTTTTATAACTGCATCAGTCCAGATTAAAAATGTTTGAATTTTTTGAAAACAATTTATTTATTTTAAATAACACCCCAAGTAGAAACATTCGGGTTGCTCACATAATGTTTACAACTTTAAGAAAATTAAATTTTATTTGATTAGGGAGGTTTTTTCCTTGAGGACAAGTATCTTGCAAAATTTTTATAGTGTCCTTGTAGGCCTGTGCAAAAATATATGGGTAGAAAATTTGCATAGAAAATAATCCGAATTTTGAAGTAGAATAATTTTGGGAAGAAGGGTAGTCTACGAAAGAGAGAATAAAGTGCATTTGAAATGGTACATTGTGAGAAGATCTGAAGACCTATAAAGCTCCATGCATTTTTGAGTGCAGTGTGGACGATTGTGAAAAGGAAGATTCGGGAAGTGTAATGTATGCAGAGTAATGGTGTAGGTTGATGGAGCTACTTTCAGGAGAACTCTTTGCAAACAAATAACTTGGAGGGAGGGAGAAAGTCAAAGTGGAAGATCGTAAGTGTGGGAAAGAGGGAAAACAAGTTGAGGAGGAGATTGGTGGCCTTTAGCGATTTCCTCATGGCCATGCATTACAGACTGAGTACATGTTGGATGATGGTCTGAGAACTCCGTGTAATCCGGACGTGTTGAGTTTTCCATATCTTCACGTACAATTTATACACTAATGTTCCAGGCGCGTGTGGAGATTCTCTAATGGAAATCTCACAGACACTATTTCCCAAAAGAGACCCCAAGCCTTACACCTCTAGCCTTAGTTTTTTCATATGCATTAGAATAGAGTTTGCATCAAGTTCCCGGCATCCTGGTAAGTTCTGTAGCAATTCGAATTTTTTTTAGGGCAGTGTCAAGTATGGGCCAAGTTTCGGACACTATTGAATTGACAGTAGCTTCTTTAGTTCCAGTCAAATGCTTGTGAAGTTAAGGAACAATTCTGGAATCCGATATACATTGTTGGAGGTGATTAGGTCAATTTTACATCAATGAGGTCAAATATAGGTCACTTGAGGAAAGTTAGGTCGTCAAAGTTATTTTAAAGTCATTGAGGCCATTTTCAGGTCATTGAGGTCATTTTCAGGTCATTGAGGTCATTTTCAGGTCATTGAGGTCATTTTCATGTCATTGAGGTCATTTTCAGGTCATTGTCATTTTCAGGTCATTGTCATTTTCAGGTCATCAAGATCAATTTCAGTTCATTAAGATCAATTTAAGAGTATAGTGTTTTTAGGTCTTTACAATCATTTCCAGGTCATTGGGATCAATTTCAGGTCCTACGGTTTAGTTATATTTCATTGAGGTCAACTTTAGATTACATAGGTCAATCGTAGTTCAACACAGTGAATCCAGATGAATTTTTATTTTGAGAGATTAAAAGTTTTTTTCTCTTTAGGTCATATTTTTTAGGTTTGTTTACATTATTTAGGTCAAATTTAAATGATTGAGGTCAAGTTGAGGTCACTGATGCCAAGTGTACGTAACGCAGGTTATTTTTAGTTTATTGAGTTTAAGTTTACATCATTAAGGCTCAGATTGGATTAGCATAGATGTTCATACAAGTTTGACCTGTTTAGGTCAATTGAAGGTCATTTACATCCCCTTTTAGTATTTCAGGTCAATCCTCGGTTATTTAGGTCAAATTTTGATTCCTTCCAACGCATGTTAATTATGTATATCGAAATTTGAATGTTTACACCAAGATATGATTATTTCATAGTCGTGAACTTTAAAATAAGGTTATTTTAGCCAACCATATTTAATTTCAGGTCAAGGTCACTCAGGCAAAAAATATGTTACTCTAGATGACCAAGTTTCAAGTCAAGTACAGTTTTTTAAGGCACACTCAATATTATTTAAATGCGTACTAAAATTTTGAATTTAATTAAAAATCACAATTGGTCATAATTGAATTCAATTTTAAAAATCTACCCCTTGAAATGATTCGACACGACCCGAGCTCTTGTGGCAGGAAAAGCTAAAATCTACAGTAGCTTACACATTTTTAAGCCAGTGATTCTCATATACTACAACGTTGGCACGATTAGGGTGGAAGGAAATCCCACTTTGCTTTCTCCCAATGTCCA
The DNA here is from genome assembly GCA_947179485.1 of Allacma fusca. Taxonomy (NCBI): domain Eukaryota; kingdom Metazoa; phylum Arthropoda; class Collembola; order Symphypleona; family Sminthuridae; genus Allacma; species Allacma fusca. The sequence goes on from OX359248.1 coordinate 50,222,498, forward strand.
CAAGTAACAATAATGTTAAAAATAGTAGTGTACAGTTCCAAAGGCTTATTTATTTTTCATACGGCGTCTTCCACACTTGCAATGCTTGGGCTCTCCGGAGGAACAAGCAAAAGTTACGGGAAAATTATGGGACAAAATGGACCTTTAAAAAATGGAGATGTTCGGGGAAAAAAGGCGGAGGAAGGGCGCAGAGATAAGATTGCGTATTCATCGATCGAAATGACAATAATGTTGAGAAAAAAAATAAATCACAGAAGTGTGTCGACAGACTTTGAAACGAGTCAAGTGATTATTTTGCCAAGTTTGCGAAGCGGGAAAACGTCCGGAAATGTCAGGATTTTCTATTTCTTTGATCCCATCTGTTATAGCAATCTAATCGTAGATTATTTGCTTGTTCAACAACTCTCCCATCAATTTCAATACACAGTCGACTCTCTCTATAACGGGCGCCCTTAAAATATCATTTCCTCATAATTCTAATCAAATATTCCGGAACATTCCTCCTCTCATTTTTTTCTTACTACAAAAACATACTCAGGGAAACCCCGTTTTAAAGTAAACTTTCTAAATAAATGAAAAAATTCAACACATTCCACTTATTTAGTTTTTAAAAATTCATTTTCTCCACAGTTGCATTAAAATATTTTGGAACATTCCTCTTCTGTACACTTAATTTCTCTCCGTACCGAACTCATGCTTAACTCTCATTACATTAGAACCTCCGATCCTAGGGAAAAATGTTTTACGTCAGAAATCCTTGAAATTATTCTCACAGTGCCCCATGCAAATTCCCCTCCTCAGAAGAGCGTCTAATAACTACAGTCCGGCTAAGTCAGAGCTCTGGATCAGATCTAATCCGAAATACACATGTTCGCATTACCTCTTAGCCCTGATAATTTGTGTACATGCGAAAACATATACAGTCGACCCTCCCTAGGATTCTTATCCTCACGAAAGCATTTTCTCAAAAACTACATCAATAATAAATCCTGGAACATTCCTCTTCTGCCGAGCATTCTCCTAATAGTCAAACTTTGTTAATTTTCAAGGGTGCTTAAAACTGTGCGATTGCACTCTAAGGCAGAGTTGAGATGCTGGAGTGACTCCGAGTCTCTCTCTCTCTCTCTATGGAAACGCCTACATTTGTGGAGATGTAACGTGGGAAATGAAAGTTTGCATGGAAACGGAGATTTGATACGAAATGTTGAGGATGGAATTTCCCTCTCTTTTTCTCATTTTCTCACACAGACACACGTTTTACATGTGATCCCGAGCCTGCTCTTTTCTTTGCTGAGCTTATCCCGCCTTGTGCTCTCTCGTTCCCTCTCTTTCGCTCTCTTCCCCTCCCTCCCCCTCCTCCTCCTCCTCCAATCTCTCTCTATAAATACTGGAGGTATATTGTGATGACTCAATTCTTTGTCCACTTATTCCTCCTCGCTCTCTGTCAACACATATAAAATGTGAAGAGAGACAGACAGCTAGAGTGGATTGAAAGGAGACAGATTGAATTTCATTCATGTGCGGAGTCAATTCCAATGACTTACGACTTACAGGCAGAGAGGAGGATCGTAAACGATTTTTGAGTCTGGAAGAGGCACTCTCAAAATTTGACTCATCTGCACAAGGCAGGATTATTTCCCAAGAAAAATCACGTTCAAGTATCAGCCCTTATTATCAATTATGAGCAATGTCTCTTTTTTTCCTCAACTCTTTTCCATGGGACTCAACAGTGATTGGAATAGACTCAAGCTGAGCTTATACATCTGTCAGATACCTTTATCTTACAGTCGAGCCTTCCTGTAGCTAATCCCTTGATAAAAGTTTATTTTCCTGGAGGAGTACATATGCCTTGGGGCATGTCCCCGTTTAAATACATGCAAATACATATGTAATTCTGTAACATTCCTCTTCTGCAATTGTTATATTTTCGGACCCAATTTTTAAAAAAATTCTGAAACGAAAACATTAAATTAATTTTCCTGTAAAAGAGAATTATTTTATCGACCCTCACTAAGCTTACCTATTATTTAAAAGGGAATCCTTTACATTCAGAAACTGTTGTATAAAAAACTTTCACACACACACACACACATACACACATACACACACTGTTGGATCCGGGAGAGAAAGTTGAGGGAATGAGTGCACAAGAGAGAACTTTCCCTATTCTAAAGCATTACATCCGCTTGAGAGAAAAAAAGGAAAAAAAGGGGAAAGTTAAAACTTGCGTGTACAAGAGCGGATGAAAAAAATAAATATTGACATAAAACAAAAAAAAACACAAGTTTATTCAGAAAGTCAGACGAAGTTGAAATAGTGGGAACCTCCATTGTGCACCGTAAACTGGGATTCAAGGGAGAAAATCTGGAGTAAACTCCTGCTATGAAGGATCCCCGTAAAAAGCATTGTCTGTATAGGGGCGAAAATTTTGAGCAAATCCCATTTTAAGGTTATGTTGATTTTTTGGGTGTATAAAAACATGCAGTTATGGAGAGCCAATCAGGGGGATTGGCGCTATGGAAATATATAGATAGGTACATATGCATGTAGTTGTGTAACATTCCTCTTCTGTGGTAGTTAGATTTGACTGTATGACTCTGCTAGACATATGGTTAACATTAATGTACACGTGAGACATAAGAGGTTTGGAAATTAAAACTTTTGGAGGGGAAAGTCAATCCATTAGAGACGAAGGGCTGCGTTAATCCTGTCTCTACAGTCAATGTGCACGATCTGAATTTTTCTCGTGCCCATGGGAAAATCCCCTGTAATTGTTTCCTTGTTAATGTAAGGGCCAGAGCAGAGCTTTAGTCAAGGGCTCTTTATCCTTTTCAAGTGCAAAACTCTTTTTTCCTTTTAAATTTTTTAGGCTCAAATGCACACTCTAAATGCACACTGGGCTTCTTGGATTTTTGGATTTTTTTTTGCAGGGGAGGGAAATCATTGGGTGAGATTGGCGAGTATGGGGAAGAGACTTCAAAATTGGGTTGTAATTTTTATTATGGCGGGAAGGAAATATGGTAGCAAGTTTTGTAATCTGAGATTTTTAAAGAGTTTTTTCGTTTTAAGATTAGTTTAGGTGACTTTTTGGAATGGTTTTCTGTATTTACTGAAATTTTGACCTGGTAATATGAGATTATTTTGAATACTAGCTAACTTGACACAGATTTGACCTCAACCTGACCCAGGTTTGACCTCAATCTGTCTCCGGTTTGACCTCAACCTGACCCAGGTTTGACCTCAACCTGCCTCAGGTTTGACCTCAACTTGACCCAGTTTTGAGCTCAACTTGACCCAATTTTGAGCTACACCTGACACAACTTTGCACAAAATTGACATACATGTGTCTCAAACTTGGTACAGATGTGACCCCTACTTGACCAAGATTTTAAATAAATGTGGTCTTAACTTCACACGTGGTGAAGACTTAACATATGCATATTTGACCTAAAAGTGACCTAACGTAATATAACTGACACAGATTCAACCTAAATTGGACCTAGATTTTACACCAACTTGACCAACACTTGACTCAATGGAAACTTTGCAAGTACTGTAAAACCACTTGACTTGAATGTAACCAATCTTTAAATTTAAAAATGAACTTAAAATTATTGAAATTTGATCCACACTTAAATCCAAATTTGAATTGAAATTTCCACTAGTTCACATGCACTAACGGTCGTTTACTCATAAATGGATTGGGTGCGAAATAGGAAAGGAATTATCCGAAAATAGCATGCTCGGCGTGCATTAAATAATCTAAGACTCGACTCCTGCGAATACGAAATCAGCTAGGAAGGCCTCTTTTGTGGAAATGAATGCAATTATCAAGTCAGGTTCATTTCCTAGTTCTTCTCTCCTCATGAGGCTCCGTTCATGCAACCTCTTCATGAGCTTTCCACTCAATGGACAGGCACAGGCACGGACGTGCGTTTCAATAGAAGTACTCGAATGGACCCCAACCTCAAAACACGCCATATCTCCTCTTGTTCGACCCCCAACCTTAGCTATCCCTCTCACATTTAATTCACTCCACTCTTACCATTCACGTCTGCTGTGTACTCCACGATTTTGTTTTCAGCCCACAAATTTAGTCCCTTTTTTATTACACAAATTTTACTGATTTTGTATTCAAAAATTGAGCCTTCTAATTTTTGCAGGAACGTCGCAACTGTTACATTCCATAAATTTAGCTTATTTTGTATTGAAAAAACGCGCCCTCTTTTGCATTTCAAATTTGGCCGCTATATAAATTCCTAAAATCGTGTTTTACATTCCACCAATTTAAACAAGCTTCAGGGTCTTTTATAATTTATCGAAAATCAGTAACTTTTCTATTGAAAATATTTAGCGTCTTTTGCATTTGCAAATTTGCATATTTTGTTTTGCAAGCAAGACAAGAAAACATCAATAAAGTGCATTTTGCAGTTAAAAATCTTTTTTTCAAGCATAATAATTTCAGAGTATTTGGCAAAATTTCAAAAATGATTTATTTCTAAAAATCCTCTTTTGTATGTATTTTTAACTTTTTTAATGTGGATTAGCTCCTGGAATGAGACACGTAGATAATCCTATCCAACTGAGTCAAGCTCAAAAGGAGGTAAGTCCATAGTAATGAAGGAGAAAGAAGGAGGACGGAAGGCCTAAAAAGTGTTATTACTTTAATAGGATCCCCCTCCAGACACGAGTAAGGCATTAAGTATGCAAAGCCACATGGCTGGGATTAAAATGCAAAACACGCTGAGAATAAAAGATAGATATATAAGTACAGTCAAGCTCAAATTATAGGATGTAAATTCCTTTGAAACAAAATATCCCTGTTGAAAAAATCCCCATAAATTTATTCCTTCAAACTTTACATACAGTGTAGAACCTGCTCACATACATACATATGTACGTTACGTCTCCTTGCACACAATATATGAAGTACAGACGACATTCTTTTACAGGTCCTCAGATTTTCTTCTTGAATGTATTTTATTCACAGTGCAGTGAATTATTTTTTTAAATGCGACATTTTAAAATAAAATCGTCCAAAATTTTCCCATTAAAATTGTCCCTAAAAATGTGTCCACAAAATTTGCCCATAAAATTTTATTATTTCTATTATTACAATTTACTTTGCCTTCAAAATTTCAAGGTGGTAATTGAGACAAATACTCCAAAAAATGTATTTAGAACATTTTGCATCTTCCTCGATGAGATATGTCATTTATCTTATAAACCTTGTTAATTTTATAATTCAATATTTTTTAATTCACTTTGCCCATTTTGCATTGAATTTCCGGCACTTAGCGCATTTGGCTAGTAAATTTTAAGCACTTAGCACATTTTGCATTTAATTTTAAGCACTTAGCTCCTTTTGCTTGTAAATTTTAAGCACGTAGCTCCTTTTGCTTGTAAATTTTAAGCACTTAACACATTTTGCATTTAATTATTAAATTAAAGTTTATTTCCCTTTAATAAAGTTTCACTCGGGATTATATGTACATTTTGGATAAAATAGAAAATGCATGTGGCACGTTTTGAATTGAAAATTCATTTAGCACATTTTGCACATCTTCGCCGATGCGATGCTAGATTCAGATGAAGAATTAACATAATGGTGTTAAACGGGTTTGAAGCCCCAAAATTTTTGTCCCAACAAACGGAAAATTCTGGTCAAGGGAGTATGTATGTAGCTCATATTGAGAGCATGTATTTAGCGTGTTTTGCAGGGAGGCTGGAAATAAGGCGGGAGTGTCTCGCTGAATAAATTCACATTTCGTACATGTAATTTTAAAGTTGAGAGGCCATTAAGCAGATTGTATGGGAAAGTTCTGGGAACTTTCTTCCCTGACTCAGTCCTTTATGAAATGATACTTGAGGCGGAGGCTGCTCCGACACCAATCCTTAATGTAAACAAGATACAGTCGAATCTTGTAATACGTACTCCCTGGAAATTCCAAAGTGTCCCTCTTACAATAACCTCTTCTGTTTTTCTCAGGGAAATATTATAAAATTGTAGGAAGCTGAGATCTGAAGAGTTCCAGAGTTGACTGTATTTTTTGAGAAACAGGCTCATTTTTCTATATGTTGAGTATTGAACTTATTATTTTGCCTCGGTGAGAGACGTTAGTTAGAGGGGGAGTCATGGGCTTTCCTGGATCTCCCCGTATGTCCATACATTAGGTACATACATGTATTTATGTTCAAGTAAGGAAATACAAATAGTATTGCTAACTTGATTTTAATGCGACAAGCCTGTCCAATATGGGGCTTAATATGGGCTGGCACTCGGGTCGTAATATTTAATGAGAGCTCAGCTCCTCACAAGCCTCCGCATATGTGTTTTGTCCTCCTTGATGAGCTGCGAATGCTCCGTTGGAAAACAAATGTGTTATGAGATCCGAAACATAATAATATTTCCCTATTCAAGCTCAACTTTACATTTCCATAATCTTACAGTGCTTCTAGGATTTTAGCACGTAGAGAGCTCCAATTATTATTATTGTTCCCGGGTATCCAGTCAAATATAGGACACTTTGGTTAACAATAGTGGTCGGACCAGTTCAGTTTGGTCCGTAAAATTCAGTTTAGTTCGGTTCACAAAGTGAACTGAATCGAAAATCAAAATCTCAGTTCAGTTCAGTTCGGTTTCCTGTATGAACTGAACTGAACTGATTATAAAACAGTTTACCGCACCAGGTTAAAAGCATAACGCAAATAGTTTCCGTTTTGGTACCTAAAATATATATGTACATATATATAATGTAATTATATATAAGATATGTTCATATATGTAATTATAATTATGTAGCACAGCCAGTGCTACCAGATGTAAAATCATGAATTCCTGGACAAATTTTGTTTTGTAGTACAAAATTTTAAGACTCGTATTGACGTAAGAATTTTCAAATTCCTGTTATTTATATCACTCAGATTGAAGCAATGCATTACGTACATACTTCGGTACATAATTAAGTTTGAACGTTGAATCCAGCTTGCAGGGAGAAAGAGTCGAAGTACGCATTTATTGCATTGACGTTTAATGCAATGAAGAGTGAGAGCGATTACCAGAGACGTATAAAAGAGCGTGCAATGCCAAAATTAGTTTCCGGTGTTTATAAACGCACAATGAACGGTGCTGGCAAAGAATCATACTTTTAAGTATGTCCCGGAATTTTTTATACGTTTCGCAAACAGTTTGTGTCAATGAGTGATATTTTACTTCCTCCGGGACAAATACACCGATTCCGGGACAGTTTGGGTCAATCCGGGACATCTGGCAGCACTGAGCACAGCAAATGCAACGGTCGGAGATGAGAAGTGTGTCATGACTGAAACAGGCTTTATTGTGTATATGCGTACAATCAGTTCAAACAATTCAGTTCAGTTCGGTTTTACGCTGAAACCGAACCATTCAGTTTAGTTTGTGTATTGAACTGAACCAAAATTTGTATGAACCAAACTGAACTAAAATTTTCAGTTTTGAACTGAACTGGTCCGACCACTAGTTAACAACAATCCGATGCAAACGGTGTCAGATCCTGAGGATAGAGGAAGAGGGTCTGAGTCATCCGCAAAGATGCAAAATAAGCCAAATCTTGAGCACTTGTGTAATTTGCGAGGCCCTTTTCATCAGTGAAGAAGGAAACGGAGAATCTTTAGCACTGAAGCCGATGGTGCCATATCATCCGTTCCGATGCAAAACACAACAAACCATCATTGTAGATACAAAAAGATGTAACTATATTTAAAATGGATGCAGATCTTGCCGGATCATCAGTTCCGATGCAAAAAGCTTAGAATCCTCAGCAATGATGCATATAAGAGCAGTTCCGATGCAAGACGCCTCAATTCATTCACGAATATGCACGTTATATATATTATATATATGTTATATATTAGTATCGATACAAAACTTTAGAATTCAGTAACTAGAAAATATATAGCAACAGGTTCAATGCAAAACGAGCCAAATATCTTCAACACTTATGTAGATTGTTCCATATTACTAGTTCCGATGCAAAACGGGTCAATTCTTCGGCAAAGAGCCAACTATCTTTAAAATTGATGCAGATGTTGACATATCATCAGTTCCGATGCAAAACATTTCGAATCCTCAGCAATGATGCATAAAACATCGGTTCCGATGCAAAATGATTCAAATCTTCAGCAACGATGCATACAACAACAGTTTCGATGCGAAACGCTCTCATTCATCAGCAACGATGCATATAACATCAGTTCCGATGCAAAACGCTCCAATTCATTGACAGTTCGAATGCAAAAGACAACAAAGGGTCATCTGAAATGCAAAACGTGCCTAATGGTCAGCACTGGCACAGAATGGGTGATACCACCAGTTAAGATGCAAAGTCCGCCGATTAATCCGCAAAGTTGAAATTGGTGACAGTTCTCCGCAAAAAGAAAATGTTCCTTTTGAATGAAAGGAAGAAATATTTCTGAAGAGTTCTTCTACAACAAGAATCGACTGTACGTAAGCACGAAGAAAATTGACTTATGGCTCGTCCAACACGGGCTCCACATGTATACATATTTACGTGGACTGAATCGCATGGGAAGCATATACATACGTGAGTACTGGAGACTTTAGGAAATAGTTGCGAGTAATTTTGTAATGGAGCTGACTCCGAGAGAAAGTTTCCATCTTGAGACACAAACTTGAATGACAGCTTGGAATTTTCAAACGGAATTGTTTAAAGTCCAGGCGTGAATAAATTCAAGGGAATTGTGTATGCACATGTGTATGTATGTATGTGCGTGTGTAAGATAGGAATAATTACGTGCCTACTATTGTTGAGGCTGAGAGAGGAGCTTGAATTTGACTAGTCCTTTCCCCTGTTGCTAATGTCCTATGCTGAGAAACTAACAACAAGTAGGGGCAGGATTTCCAGGGAATTTCCGAACGAGGCATTTGACTGAGAATTTCGGGTGGAATAATAGAAATGGTGATTGGACGGAGTGAGTGGTGCATAGTGGGTAAGTGTTTTCCAGGGCTGATGGATACGACGGAGACTCATGAGTGGGATGAGGGAGAGAGTCTTTGTGATCTTGTGTACTGTCCCAGCAGGATCGACTCATGTGAAGAACGAGAGTCTACTAATGCCCCATCCAGGCCGTTCCCACCGGACCCATTTCATTCAATCGCTTTTTTTCCTCCTCTCCAAAAACTCAACATGTTCTTTGGACTGAGTGAGTGAGGTCTCGGAGGAAGACAGCTCCGTACACTTCCAACCAATCCCAATCAACTCAAGCAATGCACCGAGGTATATAGTTAATGTCCCCGATTCTCATCACGGCATTTGACCTCCATTCTAATAGGCGTGCGCTCGGGTCAAGTGAGGGAGGTGCGTGACTTTAATCTCAATAACCTGTTGGTGTTCAATCTGGCTTGAATTTGAACCCAACTTTTAAACTTCAAAAACACAATTTAACTTCAAATTTTATAGAAATCTCGAAGTTGAACTTCATTTGAGCTTGAACTTGAATTCAACCTTAACTTTATACTAGCTTCAGTCAAGCTACCACTTGAACTAACATTCGAACTAACACTTGAATCGAACTTGAATCGAACTTGAATCGAACTTGAATCGAACTTGAATCGAACTTGAAACTAAATTGAATCAACCTTAAATCGAATTGAATCGAATTGAATCAAACTTAAATCGAATTTGATTAACTTCAATCAAAATTGAATAATGAGCGAACTTAAACTTGAATCAAAACTGAATAATGAGCGAACTTAAACTTGAACCAAAATTGAATAATGAGCGAACTTAAACTTGAATCAAAATTGAATAATGAGCGAGTTTAAACTTGAATCAAACTTGAACCCCAGGTGAACTTAACTTGAATCGAACTTGAACCCCAAGTGAACTTAAACTTGAATCGAACTTGAACCTCAAGTGAACTTAAACTTGAATCGAACTTGAACCTCAAGTGAACTTAAACTTGAAGCGAACTTGAACCTCAAGTGAACTTAAACTTGAAGCGAACTTGAACCCCAAGTGAACTTAAACTTGAATCGAACTTGAACCTCAAGTGAACTTAAACTTGAAGCGAACTTGAACCCCAAGTGAACTTAAACTTTAATTAAACTTGAACCCCAAGTGAACTTAAACTTTAATTAAACTTGATCCCCAAGTGAACTTAAACTTGAAGCGAACTTGAATATGAAGTGGCTTGGAATTTGAATCCAACTCTAACTTTAGCTAATCTTGAACTTGAGATCGATCAACGACTTTGCACTTAAGCTTCAATCCGTCTAAAACTTGACCTCCTCTCTAACCTTAACCTTCCTCATTATCATTAATCAGAATCCTCCTTTGGGAACTGGGAACACGATGGGCTTGAAAAAGCAATAGAATTTACCCGGTTAAAATTTCAACGCAATTCAGTTACATTGCTTGCCTCAATCTCCACTTGAAGTTCAACAGAGGCATTTTTAAGTGCAAGATTTGATTACATGTATATATTTGATGACTTGGTTGCAGCAAAATTACAATTTTAGCAGCTATATACGCATACTATCAGTCTTAGGCAGAGATATTCTTGCCTCGTGATTTAGCACTAAATAGTTTACTCTTGCCCTGACCCTTACTTGACCTTCTTACTCAGGGTTCAGAAACCGCCGAAAGCAGTACTTTAACACTTGGTTCCTTAAATTTAGCATCATCACGTAAAGCTTGTACTTACTAACTCCAACTTGACCGCCACTTGATTCTAACTTGACCTCAAACTTGAACATTATGACTTGAACTTAAGCGTAGCTCTGTGCGTTCAAAAATTTCGTTTCGCTCCTTCAATGCTACTTGAGCAAAACAAATATATGAGGGTAGGCCTCAAAAAACGCTAAATATCCTCACACATTGGACTTGTAGGAAAAAGTGCGGAAGGTGAACCAAAAGGTATTTATACATGTAGCGTGCATATGTGCTTAAGCTACAATGTACTCAGCCCAGCTTGTCAGTTTAATGCCGAGCCATAAGCAAGGAGCATTAAATTGAAATTACGTTCATTTCATGAACCCACTCAAAAACTCAAATATCTCCTTTGGGTGAAGCCTCATCAAAGTTTTTTTTTTACTTGGGCGAAAGACTGCTGAACATTGAATTTTATCCCGTCGTACTTCTTCCACAGTTAATCCTCTGTAGTGCCTCTTATAGCCTTCTTTATATATTACTCTTAATCCACCCAGACTCATGAATCTCACCGCAGTAGACATCATTTTCCCTTATAATGGAAGCACCTTCAACTTCTCATCCAAAGCCTAAGCTCTTCAAATAATGTACGTATCCCTTCACAATCTCAAGTCTGAGCTTCCAGTATTTATCTTATTTTTTTCACCGTACCTGACGCTCGAGTAGAAAACAGGAGTGTTAAAAGCGTCAATCCTAGGTCAAGTTCAGTTCAAGTGTTAAAATTTGGCATGAATTTGGTTTTCAGGTACTAACTGAACAAAGAGTAAAGGTCAAGGTAAGGTCAAGTTTGTTCAAGTGAAGGTCAAGATTGCGTAATGGTCAAGATCGAGTGAAGTTCAAGATCGAGTGAGGGTCAAGATCGTGTGAAGGTCAAGATCGAGTGAAGGTCAAGATTGAGTGAGGGTCAAGATCGTGTGAAGGTCAAGATCGAGTGAAGATCAGGTTCGGGGGAAGGTCAAGTTTGAGTGAAGGTCAAGTTCGGGGGAAGGTCAAGTTCGGGGGAAGGTCAAGTTCGGGGGAAGGTCAAGTTCGGGGGAAGGTCAAGTTCGGGGGAAGGTCAAGTTTGGGGTAAGGTCAAGTTCGAGTGAAGGTAAAGTCTGAGTAAATATAATTATAAGTAAGACCAAGTGAAGTTGCTTAAATTGCTGGACCCAAACGCAGCTCGACATAGAAATGACGTGAAGTAATTGAGAGACTTTTACTGATTATGCAAAATAATTGGAGACACTGTATTTGGAGGGAAAAAATGGAGATGAAATAGGAAATGGAAATTTGGGGTAGTAAAAGGCGACTGATGAAATTTTGTACATGTGTAGGACTTGTTAAAGTTTGGGAAATTGGGGGTTACTAATGCCCAGGGCAGCTCATACATAAAACATATGTATGTGGTCCTGCCTCTGCTTTGCTACTCGGAGTCATTAAGGGCTTTTCCTCCAGGAATTCTTTCGCTCTCTCGCTCACTCACTCGGCGGATTTGTCGGTGACGGGAGCCGGTGTGAAAAATGGTGGTGAGTTGAGGATGACTGAATAATCCATACAAAGCAGACGACTGGAAATGAAAAAGGATAAGCGAAAATCAAGCATCTATTGACTTTCATAGGAGCACATCACTTCACTTCCCACACTTTGATTTGATTTCGTAATGAATTTTTCCAGCAGGCATCCCAACTTCTACCATTTTTCTTACGGGCTCACTTCATTCCTTTTCCGAATCTTCAGCGAAAAGACTACATTGTTACTCATGAGGCACACACGGCCCAAATTAGACCCAGCAAAGGTATGGTCAGGTTGGACTATTAGTTCCAGATCTACTTCAAGTCCAAGTTATAGTCACATTAATGATGAGTATAGGTCAATTAGAAGGTCATATAACGTTAATTTACAAGTACTGGTCACATGCAAGTTCAGGTCAAATTTTTAAAAGCCCGGGTTCAGTTTAATTACAGGTCAAGTTCAAGCACAGGTCAAGTACATGTCATGGACAGGTCAAGTTCAAGGACAGGTCAAATACATGCCATGGACAAGTCAAGTTCAAGTACAGGCCAAGTACATGTCATGGACAGGTCAAGTTCAAGTACAGGCCAAGTACATGTCATGGACAGGTCAAGTCCAAATACATGTCATGTTCAAGTGCAGGTCATGCCATGATACATATCAAATCCAAGTGCAGATCAAGTCCAAATACATGTCAAGTTCACGTACAGGTCATGCCATGATACATGTTAAGTCGAAGTACAGATCAAGTCGAAGTACAGATCAAGTTCAAGTACAGGTCAAGTCCAAGTACAGATCAAGTCCAAGTACAGATCAAGTCCAAGTACAGGTCAAGTCCAAGTGCAGATCAAGTTGAAGTACAGGTCAAGTTCAAATACAGGTCAAGTTCAACTGCAGATCAAGTTGAGTGCCATTTCAACCGAAATTTGATCCTTGCCAAATTAAAGTAATCACATTTTCTCCCCTATTTCCAAAAAAACCTTCAAAAATTTGAACCTAAAACGACGAACATTATAAAAAGAGTTGACTGCACGCAAAGTCAAGTCTTGGGTGCACTTATATGATACAGGTGATACAATCCCTTGTTTAGTGTCTGCTTCTGGGCCCATAAAAGAAAAAGAATTTGAGAAGGTTGAAAGGGAGCGGAAAGCCCAGTAAAAGTTTATGGAATGTGCGTACAATGCATTCTAACTATAGCAGCTCCCCTACAAACTCACTACTTTTTAATATAGCAAACCATTTAGCACCTTACCGTTTTTGTCCTTCTAAAATTTTACCCCCTTAAAAGGTAACCCGTAATTATAAGACCTGAATTTATTTTGTTATACACAGCTGACATTGTAAAAAGACTCTACTGTAATGCATGTAGTTTAAGGGAAGATAAAGACAGCGCAAAAGAGAGAGAGAGAGAGAGAGACGACAGAAAATTAGGGAGCGGTTCATATTCTAGTATAAAAAACAGGAGCCATATGTATATCTACGTATGGATGTGAGGGTAAAAAAAAGAAAAATTTCCGGGGAAAAATAGGTCCATGAAGCGTGTTGTTGAGTGCCGTTGGCGATGAGAGAAAATTTAACGCATAGTTCCCTCAAAACTCAACCTCTGAGACGAAAAGACTCACTTATGAAATCAAGTAGAAGGAAGGATATAGTTTTATGAGTTAAAGGGAAGAAGGAGCAGGAGCAGGGCAGGGGTACGGAATTTAAATAATTCAATGTGCACTCCCTCTCTCCAAAGTCTCACTTATTGGGCCGGGGCAGACGTCAAAGGCCAAAGCATCAAATTATTCCTCGGTCAATTTCCCTTGACTCCATTCAAAAATATTATGTCCCAAGACCTGACAGGAACACACGCACATATATACAAAAACCCTTGTACAGAAGACTGCCCTTACTCATCCGGGTAATACATGGAAATGCCGGCAATTCCGGAGCTCTTTAGGTTCAGTCATAGTCATAGGAATCATGGGGTGCACAGTCGGGTCTCGCTATTACAGACCCCTTCAAAATTTTCTCTTCGAAAATCTTCAAAAATTCTCTTTTGCCCAAAATTACAATTTCTCCATGTTAACATACTTATACTGTCGAGCCTCGTTATAACGGACCCCCTTAAAATATCAAACTTTATATAGAAGTCTTTGAGGTGCGAGCTTGTTAAATGGCTCTGGAAATTCCCGTTGAATTGTAGAAAATTGCTTGTGGCTGGACAAACTTAGACTTGTTCCGCTCTGTTTCGTTTTTAAATGTTGGAAATTTTTTCAAGTGGTTTTAGGCCATTAAATGTGAATTTGGCGGGAAGATTTAAACAAGTACAAGTCGTCTTGAGTATGTTAGTACCCATTTGATAGAACATGTACCCTCGGTATACGGAACGACCTCATATGAATATTTTCCTCATAAGAGCAAATGTAATTTGGAACATTCCTCTTCTCCCTACAGGCTAATTTTTCTCCTTTAAATACCATTACATTGTAATTGTTAATGTTGGATTTTTAACATGTGTTGTTATATAGGGAAGGTCGCTTAATGGATCCTTTTGCTTTGAATTGAAAATAGACCCTTTTGCTTGGAATGGAAAATAGACTCTTTTGCTTAGAATGGAAAATAGACCCTTTTGCTTGGAATGGAAAATAGACCCTTTTGCTTTGAATTGGAAATAGGCCCTTTTGCTTTGAATTGAAAATAGGCCCTTTTGCTTTGAAAATATACTCTTTTGCTTAGAATTGAAAATAGACCCTTTTGTTTAGAATTGAAAATAGGCCCTTTTGCTTAGAATGGAAAATAGACCCTTTTGCTTTGAATTGAAAATAGGCCCTTTTGCTTTGAAAATATACCCTTTTGCTTAGAATTGAAAATAGACCCTTTTGTTTAGAATTGAAAATAGGCCCTTTTGCTTAGAACGGAAAATAGACCCTTTTGCTTGGAAATAGACCCTTTTGCTTAGAATTGAAAATAGACACTTTTGCCTTCCAACCAAGATTGACTGTATAGGAAATGTTTCCAATCCTTTTAGAAATGGCGGGAGGGATTAAGGTGAAGGCTTTTGTTTTCCATAAATATAAAGTAATGTAGGAATAAATGTACCATTAGCAATGTACAGTTCCGGGAATTTATTGAGAAGATAAAAGATTTTTTGCCCTCTTTCCCCTTTCCCTCATCTTCCATCAGAAGTCAGTCATCCAAGTGGGGTTAAGTATTGAGTGTTGTTCCTTTTACTCTTCCTCACTCCCAGGGACTGGCTCAAGTTTCCGACACGAACACAATATTTCACTTGTATATGTGTGTAAGTACATTTATGTACAGTAAAACATCCCCATGTCGCAACCCCTCTTTACTGTCCAAAGCAAAATTGACTCCGCCAAGAGAAGACTTATCACGAGAAAAAAATTATTGTTGGATTGCATAAATCCCTCAAATATTTTGTTTTCCCTAGGAAGTGATCTTACAAGGGTGACCGTTACGAGGAGAAAGCGTTGTATAGGGAAGTTCACACAGATCACAAAACTTTCACTTTCTACTGCTCCCAGGCTTTCCCCAAAACTGACGCATACATAGATAAAGCTCATGGAGTATTCTACAGTGGAATCTCTACAACGGCTCCCTCTCTCTATATAAAAAATGCTTAAACTACAGAATTGAACAATAGTGCTATACAAAAGGTTGCTTTTTTACAGAACAAAATTTTGGATTTTTTATCCAGGGGTGATGTAATACTCAGGGACGATTGTATTCAGCGGGAGTCAAGTCCTGTCTAAGATTACAAGTAAAAGGGAGAAAGTTAAAGTTTACAATGGGATATGCATATGTAATATTGATACATGCATGGGAACCAAATGGAGCAACTAACTTTTTGGCTGACCTGCATCTCATTCATTCGACGTCTTCCCTCTCTCTCTCTCTCTCTCTTTTGCTCTTTCTCCCGGGGTTTTCTAGTTAGGTGTTTCAGTATCAATATCCCCCTCTTCATTTTCTTACCACTTTCCAAAGTCTGCTCTCTGCATGTGTGTCAGATTTTCTGTCTTATATATCTAGCTTGAGTACAGTGCGTACACATGCAGTTTGAGGAAGTGTACAGTCAACTCTTGCTATGAGGGACTTCTTCATAAGGGAATTTTATTGGGGGGAAAAACTCAAGCTCGTTTACCCCAATTCGAATGTTGTTCGAGTGATGGGGGCTCTGCTGAAGAGAATTTTACCGTAGAGGCAATGCAAGTGACTATGTATGTACGTAATGTATTTGAAGGGGATAGGGAAATGGCTGCGGAGGAAAGTTCCCACTCCCTTTCACAACCACACAGTTCCAATTTCACCGCAAGAAACTTCATTGAGGGAGGGAAAGATGTATGGAAATTCTTGAGAGTTCTCGAAAAAAAAAACAGCACATGGGAACAAGCAGCTAAATTGGGGATGCATAGACAGTTTATCGTATATATCGTCGGTGAAGGCGCAATACGATCTAGGTGTATTTTGGATAAGAAGTAAAACGATGTAAATGTAATTTCGTTCAAAACCAAAAGTTCTGGATACTATTTTTATTGAAACCAAAGGGTTCGGGATGCATTTTGTATTAAAAACAAAATGGTCCAAATGAATTTCCGATCAAAGGCAAAAGTCTTTAGATGCATTCTCGTTTAAAATGCTGCTTTTGTTTCAGAGCTAATACAAATCCGATTGTTTTATCCAATCTTCGCATAATTGTTATTGTCATCCAATTTCTTACAATTAATGAGATAACTTTCTTAATTCATAATGTACTGTA
Source organism: Allacma fusca (assembly GCA_947179485.1). Taxonomy (NCBI): domain Eukaryota; kingdom Metazoa; phylum Arthropoda; class Collembola; order Symphypleona; family Sminthuridae; genus Allacma; species Allacma fusca. Next base: position 50,239,460 of record OX359248.1, read on the forward strand.
CCTCAACAATGGATTTCCAATTAGAAGCAAAATTGTCTGTAAATTCAGGATTAAAAGCAAAATCGGTTACGTGATTTTTTTTAACACAATCAAAACGGCCTGTAATTTTGCCTGCAGTAAAAGTGAAACTCCGGATCATTTTGCATCTTCACGGATGATATGGGAAGAGTGAGAGGGATATGGAGCTAGTATTTTATAAAGGAGCAAACTATGCCAATATTTTCCGCAGTGCTACTTTCCCCCATACCCAGTCAACTCTTGCTACAACGCCTTCGCACATTGCTGTTGAATTTCCGGATGTCATAGTGAGACTGAACTGTAGTTGTGATCTCTGGCTAACCACTTGGTTTCTGTGTGTATGTGTATTTGTGTGTGTGTGTGTGTGTGTATTGAACCTAAAGTTATTAGTTGGCCTGGCGTTAAAGTAAACTTGGAATGTCTGTCTATTTCAGTTATCCAAAGGGAAGCTGTGGTGGATGAACAGTCAGCTCTTGCTATAAAGGCCGCCTTTATTAAGATGTTTTCCAAGGAAATAAAATTACGGAGATGAGTTTCCGTCTGGGATAGTGCTAATTGTAAGGTGGGAATTGGAGTGTGGAATTTTAGGTAAAGTCTTTGGGGGTTTGAAGGGACTGTTATAAATAGACTGCACGCTATGGTTACCCTCATATGGGAAATTTCGGGAGAACAAATAAATTGGAATTGCGGAGTCGGCACAAGTGTGGGGTGGTTCGGGATTCTTTGTAGTTTGCCTTTGGCTCTGAACAGCATATAATAAAATAGATGCATAAACTATTGGGACAGTTCAATTGGTGAAAACAAGAATTTCTACAAATCACTTTCTTTTCATCATAAAAGAGCGTGGGGGGAGGGAAATAGGGGATCCGAATATGGTAGGAAAATCATAGGGGTGTTTGTACGTTGCGTAAAGTATGCATCTATTTTATTCATATTTAAATCCTTCCTTTAATAATACAGAGGCTGATGGGTGCTTGTAAAGAATTAAGTATAGGGGTATAAACATATGTATGTTCAGTGTATTTATATGCGGAACCATTCATCATAGCTATTTGTTGTAATTGCAAGGAAATTTTAGGGAATCTTCTTTTGAAATTCTCATGCATTAATTTTATAGCGCTTGATAGCTGGAGTGCAAAATGTGTTGCAGCTATTTGTTCAGAGCTCCGCTCAGGGAGCGTAATTCTTGGGCACAACCTGGATGTGTGTTGTACTTTATTTTAGGCCTGATTTCACAAGCACATGACTTTAAATGGGGTAGTGGATACTTGGCCCAAAATTGACCAAATTGACCCGATATTTATGTCCAATGAAATGTGACATTGATTGGGCGCATTCCTGATTTAGAGTGACCCAAAATTGACACCTGGCCTTGACCTAGCAGATTCGTGACTTGGCATGACCCAAGATGGAAATCTTGGCCTGAAACCTGACCCACTCTTGACTTGACGTGATTTAAGCTTGAAGCATGACCTTGATATGTGTCCAAAACTAAAGCTCAAACTTCACTTAGAAATCTAATCTGCCGCTAAACTTAAATTTTGAACTCAAATCTGACCTTGAGATTGTGACTTTGACCTTAACCTGTACTTACGAAAAGGCTCACAACTTAACCTGAAACTTGACCTAACTCAAAATTGAGTACTGAATGTAATATGTATGACCTTTATCATAGCTCTGAAAAAAAGTGACCTACGGATGTTCTACCTGACCTCAACTCAAACTGGAACCTAATGTAAAATTTCAAGTTCGAGTTCAGATCACATTTACATTATTGCGTCTAATCCGAGAAAGCAAAATTATCTGTAACTCTACGAGACCAAACTTGTGTCGGCGTTGACCTCACTAAAAATAAGAAATTATAATTTGACCCCAACTGGACTCATGACTTTAACTTCACCCAACTATAGATATACGAAAGTACAACTTGACCTCAACTTGACACCACGCTAGAAATGCAAAAGTATACCTTGACCCCCCTTTAGAAATTTCAACTTGACCTTAACTTGACCCCACTATAAAAATGAAGTTATATCTTGAACCCAACTTGACCCCACTGCAGAAATAAGAAACTACAACTTGACCACAACTTGACCCCTTTTATGGAAATAAGCAACTTGACCTCAACTTGAATTTCCGGGATTACAAGTTGACCCCCACCCAGAGCTCTGCTACACTTCCCTCGAAAGACTCACTCATTGTCAATGGACATACATAGAAAATGCATACATGTAAATGCCAAGAACAAAAAGTCCGAGTGCCATTGTATTGGAAAGAGGGAAATTCACATGCAATTTAACTCTTGGCCGGGAAGAAAATGACCCAATTGAGGAATGTTCCTGGTCATACCTTGGGCTTCCCTCATTCAATAAGGGTCCTTTATTGTGTTCAAGCAAATTCAATAATCACATGCCGTTTCCAATGGAGCAGTTCCCAATCCATCATTCCAAATGTGGAATTTACATGGCTCAAACCACAATGATAGGTATTGTTTGTGGATCCGAAGCAGACGTTCAAATAACAACAGGATTGAAGTTCTCCGACTCCACATATACAGTCACACATGTACATACAAAGTGTACACTGTACAATGCCCAACAACAACGCACACAAACTATTTGATAAATTACAATACTGGAGTCTCGGCTCAAGGAATCCTTTGAAAAGAGAGCGTGTCTTTTAATTAATATCAAATTCATGGATATTTTACGACATCCTCGAACTACTCAACCTTTCACTCATTACATTACATTCCAGTCCAATGTACGCAAACATACAAAATTACATACAATTATCACAGTGCTCTTTCCCTATATACGGGATTCCATCAAATCATTTTCCACGACAGCAAAAAATCCCCCAAAATCCTGTTAATTACACCAAAATTCTTATTTTTTTCACTTCACATATGTATCTACATACATATACATACATAGGTATACTACTAAGCACACACAAATGCACTAGTCCGTTATAACGAGGTTTTACTCTATAAATCCCCCTATATGTCATGTGTTTGTGTATGGCTAGAGCAAACAATCCCAAACGAATCATTGGAGTACGCAGAGGCTGTTGGAAAAATAAAAACATTTAAGTACAGAGGAAATTTGAGGAGGGAAACTCAAGCCTCGTACGTATACATGAAAATCTACGAGAGTAGTTTTTGTTGTGAATTTAATATTCAAAAGGAATCCTTTCAAAACCCAAGTACTTTCTCCCAACAACTCATGATGAAGGCAGCAAGGAGGAATTAATTTTGTTTGCTTTTTACTCTCCTATTTTTTTTTCAACTTTCCCTTTTCCATCCAAAGCCCAGGACTTTCCTAATGAGCAAGTGCCTCTCATCCGTGGACGTGCTACTACAAGTCACGAGAAAAAGGTAAACTTTCCCCAACAACGCCGTTCATTCTATAGCGTATGGTTCGATGGAGAGTGAAACCTCGTTATAGCGGTCGCTCCATAACGACAGTTTAAATTTTTTACATTTCACTCGCCCACCCCTCTCCTCCACGGATTTTTTTAAAGCACTGAAAAACCCTTAATTGTAAGTATATTTTTTTTAAATTCCCCGTTAAATTAACGACGTTTTGGAACATGAGAAAAATTCGGAAATAATTGTCTTCCCGCTTGCCCCCGAGAATTTGAGGGCAAAACAGGTCAAGTGACTTCAAGTGTACTCTAGCACCAAGGTATGTACGTAAATACGTGTGCTCTCAAGTACGTTTCCATGTCTGAAGTGACGGACTATCTGAGAATTTTCAAATGTAGTGATCATTATTGTTGCTATGAGCAAATAGAAGGGGGAAATGTAAAATTCAGTTCTAACCAAGCCAACAATTTTCAAGTGGAGAATTTTATAGCTCAGTTTAAAATCATTGGTTTATGCAAATGGTAAATAGAAATGTTTGGGAAACTTGTACTATTTTCTTGTATTTTTTAGAATAAAAAATGTGAGTGTATTTTTCCCTCTAAAGGTTTTCGACGTACATTTATTGCAACCACTGTATTATTTTTCCTGGATACAAGTCAAATTTATGTTTTCACCTTTTACCGAAAATTTAGTCATTTTGAGTAAAATTTCCAAATTTGGAAAATTTGATTAGCACTTCATTTTTTAAGGTTCGGGTTGAACCGTTTAATTTCCTTAAAATTTAGGGCCTTCACTTTCTAGTAATTGTTTCGTAAAGCGTTACTGCAAATTTTAAGGGAAACTTGTACGTTTTTAAGTTTTGACCAATTATTAGATCAAAAAATTTTTTGAGAGGAATATTTTGTCAAATGTTTTGCAATTTTGGAAAGCGCAGCTTCTGAAGTCACAAAATGCGTATTTTGTCATCAAGTAATAAAAATTTAATGTTAGTTACAATTCTGAAGCAAATTCTTAAATTTTACAAGATCTTAGAAAATCAGCATTCAAAATTTCACCGGAAATAATAGTTTTGAAAATATTTGAAAACCAAAAATACCACCCCTACAAAAAATATGAATTTGAGCACTAATGACATCGCACGGGGAAGGGCATTGTAAAAGATTTCTAGAGTAAATCTTAATTGGATCCGTATCTTACAACCTTTAGATTTTCCCCCTTTACATGGGAATCTTCCACTCCGTCCGTATTTGATCCCCATTTGCAAGCCCATATAATTATTCCTAATTTCAGCCTCCCATGCTAAAATTACATGTTTTTCCGAGCTCTAAATTTCCCAAGAACGCTCCTATAGTTATTTCTTTACAGGGATTAAAACTATGGATAATGAATTAAGAATTGTGTAGCGATCTACTTGTTCTACCCTCAAATTTCATGTAATTTGGAGGGAACTCGGACTGACATAAGGTATATCTATAGATATATAAAGCGGATGAAGAAGCAAAAGGGAAAGGCACTCACCTGATATGCCGAGTGTGGAGGTAATTATGAGGAGGATAAAATTGGAGGAGTTGCTCATGACGCGTTAGTGGCGGAGATGAGCTCCAAAAGGAAAAGTTACTCAACGCTTTCTTTGACACTGTTAATGTTTTGGCTCTTGACAAAAGTCATCCTTTTGGCTGGAACACATTCCGAATGGCCTCACCTTCCGTTCTTTAAGAACATCCGTCGAGGACACAGACAGGGGAGGTTACGTCGGTTTATGGCCTTATTGATGGCCCAAGAACCGAACAGCACTCTTAATAATATGATGCATTCAATCAATTTTCCACGGATGAGTTGAGCACGTGGGATGAGACAAGGATGGAAATTCCGAACTCAGTTGTTGAGAGGAATGCCGGTCTTAGACTGAGCCCACTTCCACTCCAAACCTACCCTTTTCTATGCCAGAGGAGACGCGAGCAGAGGAGACGAGAGGAGACCCGAGAGAAAGTAAAAGGGGAAACTTTCTAATGTGCAAAGGGAATTGTGCGCTTGGCAAAAAAAAATCCCTAAGCATTATACACTCCAAACTTTTGTGTATAAAGGTAAAATGAGCCAAGTGCAATAGCCTCGCCGTATAAATATCAAATGATTTACTGGAGTTATTATATGGGAAGGCAGAACGGGCTAAATACATGCTCTTGTATAAATCCATAATGATTAACTAGACCTCTTCTGTACAAGCAAAATGAGTCAAGTGCAGTTACCTTCGTACTTGCAAAATCCTCTGGATTTTTTATAAGAGTAACATAATGAGCCAAGTGCAAGCTCCCGAGTAAAAAAAAGACAATGAACCACTACAGTAATTATAGGGATTCTGTGAAAGAAAAACGGACTGTGAGTAAACATATGGGAATATTACAGCATACACTCAAAAAATACCAAATTAATACAGTATTCATTTAATCTTTAATGAACCAGGTTCATTTTGACTGTAGGAAAATTTTCATGCAATATTTTACCTCTGACCGAAAAAACCATTAGTACATTTCGTCAGTAGACACATCAAGGGTGATGATGCAAAATTCATTTTTCAGTAAAAGCAATATGTTATAAATGATTTTTTCTATAAAAGAAAAATGTATTTAGAAATGATTTTGTAGACTATCTTGCAATAAAGCTAAAGGTTCTAAATGCGTTTTGCAATAAAGCAAAAGGTTCTAAATGCGTTTTGCAATAAAGCAAAAGGTTCTAAATGTGCTTTGAAATAAAGCAAAAGGTTCTAAATGTGTTTTGAAATAAAGCAAAAGGTTCTAAATGTGTTTTGAAACAAAGCAAAAGGTTCTAAATGCGTTTTGCAATAAAATCAAAAGGTTTTAAATGTAGTTTCACTACAAGCAAAATGTAAAAATTGCACTACTTGCATTTATTTTTCAGTGAAACTCCATGTAGACCCTTTTGCTTTTAATCCAATTCCAATTTAGTACGTTTTGCGTTTGGCACCAATACACACAGACTATCATAAAGCAAAAAAAAACAAGTGTTTATAAAAACAAAAGCATTCACATACATATAATTATTCGGCACCATACAGAAAAATCATTTGAGCAGGAACTCCTACAGCAATAGTCCACTGTATATTCCTGAAAGATAAAAGTTGCATTATGATAAATGGGAAACCGTGGAAATATCTTGGAACTGTGGAACAAACGCTCTTTACCTAAGGTGATCCGCTATATGAAAAAGTACATTGTAGAGTGCGGGGGAGTGGATTTTTATATTACTGGCGTCTTACAATACCAACTGTACTAAAAGCAAATAACTTTAAGAAGAATCTGATGCAAGGTACAAGTACTGCTTATGATGCATTATCCAAGCTCGTGGACAAATAGTAAATCTTTAATTTGTTGACCCAAAACCACAGAGACGGATCCTTGTTGATTTTGTGCCACTATATTTTTGGGCGTTTATTTCATCTCAAAAGGCCACTTTTTCACAGAAGTTTCTACCTTTGAACGCACTAGAGCTAAACCAGGGCTTATATTTTGTCCTGGACAAGGATCAAAAGCTTACAATTAGCCTCTTAAGGTCAAGTTTATGTCAATAAGTTCCGTGAAAATTCAAATTTCGCGCCATACTCCCCGTTGCAATATGCCTCTGAAGGATCCAAACTAACATTACAAAAAGGTCTATAAAACTTATTTTGAAGCTTCTTCCATTAAACCGTCCAGTATGAATTGTGGTGAATAAGAATGTGACCCAATTCCCTGCTGGGTGTTAATTAGGGAACAACTTTTAATTAGCAAGGGGTCCGATACTGCGAGATCATCTGTACTGTTCTGGCCCGATCAGAGCTCTGTATAGCTCAGTGTTGATTTGACTCCTGGAGAAAGTTACTGGAGCTCGGCCCAAAAAATAACAGTAAAAGGAAAGAGGAAGTTACGGAAGGGAGAGAGAGAGAGAGAGAGAGAGAGAGGAGAGGAGGAGAGGAGACCCAAAGTACAAGATAATGCTAACTTATACTACACGTTGAGGACCAATCTAAAGGCAAATAGTTCTATCGTGACTCGGAAAAAGGGGAACTCAACTGACCCAAAACTTTCTACGACGTCTCACAGACCATTATTACGGCAGTAGATTGAGTTGATGAAGACAAGGAATTTCAGGAGGGGGGAGGGGGAGGGGAGAGAGGACTCCTATTAAACAAGAAACTACTTTATCAAGTGTGTCTCCGTCGACTATGGTCCACACCCAATCATAGCCTCCCTTTTTACCCCTAATCTTTCTGTTTACAAGCAATGACCATCATCATAAAATCCAGTTAGAGCTCCAACTCCATACACTCGACTCTCATTCCCGCAGACCCCCTTCAAAAATCCAATCTCACTACAACCTCAAGAATATTTCTGAAACAAAGGTTGTCTTCTGGTGAACATCTGGAAAAGGGCTCCTTCTCAGTCCCGTTTACAGAGAGACTCCACTGTATCCTGAAGCTGTAGATACGACAACTTGTGAGACAGGAGGAATGAACAATAAATTAACTTGAGGCCTCAGACCTTCAAGGTATGTACATACAGTACCAGACAATGTTATTTATATGTAATACTAATGTACTCCTCGACAGTGGAATCTGAATGTAAAAGCACCCCAGGAAGGAACAATGAAATAACACCCGCAGGTAGTTTTTGATTTTTGAAAAAGGTGAATTTGAGAAAGGGGACTGCATTAAAAAAATTTGTGTTTATTTTCTGGGGAAAGTTGTTCCAGTGTGAATCCTTGACTCTGAGGGTATACACTGTGCCCACATAAGTACATATCTACCTATGTATGTATGTGCATACAGATGCTTGGACAGACACGTATAAAGACAAGAGTTTGTAAACTTTTCAAAGACTTACTCTCCGACGAATGAGTAATGAAAACTGTTGCATTCCCCTTAATTTCCTTATCGTCCGGATCAGGAGCAGCATAGAGAACGGAATAACATTACAAGCTCCTTATCATTTCCACTTCTCTCCGCCAATTTTCCTGAGGACAATTTGTTCTTGAAGAAACCCTCATAAAATAAAACATTGGGTTTACAGGGCTCCCTCAAATTGTTTCCTCGGCTTGAACTTCAAAGCATAACTGGAAGCTGAGATGAGAAATCCCTCAAAAGTAGGATCCTTTAATTTTTTTAAAGAAGAACGTTGTTTGTTCCAGGGTTGACATTTAGTACATTTATAAAAATTTGTCCGAGTTTAAAAGGCTTAAAATTTCCCAGGGACCCTATGGAGACTGATAACGTACATATGTAGATACTGATGGCAGAGAATAATTTGTATTTGTGGAGATAAATTAAAAGTTTTAGTTCCATTTACCATGGGACAAGTGTATAAGTTTCAATATCAGGGAAAATGTATCTTGAGGGTGATGAATGGGTGGAAGTGGAGTTGGACCATTATTTCCCTTCCCATTGAATATAATTCTGGATGTAAACTTTGCATGTATCTACATATATGGGCATATGTATGTACGTATGTATGTTCGTAATTCTATAACTTTATTTTTATTTTTTTACGGGGGGAGTAAAACCAGGAGGAATTGGAAATGAAATGTTTGCAATGTTCCACTGCTGATGCAGATATTACTAAAGTTTCAAGCTAGGCTTTAAAAACAAGAAAAGGTTCCGTTACTGCAGCAGAGACGAGGATATCAAATTGAAAGGTTTGCTAAAAATTCTAAATGTATTCAACCCAATTCGGTCCGTATCTATAAACGACCTGGTTGTTGGAAATTGGACCAGAGATAGGAATTTCAGGAGGAACAGCTGGATTTGCATCGGCATTTTTAAAGTTATGTTACTTTTTTAGGTGCACTGTGGAGGGCTGTGGGTACAAAAAATCCCATAGGGAATGTTTTCCGTAATTATTACTATGCAATTGTTGCTTTATTAGCTTACGAAAGGACGCTGCAGGAGCCAGATTTGTAATGCATGTGACGCCACTCTAGGTTTAATGAGCACTGGACTTGACCATCACTATCTTTCACACACTCTCAGACCCAGGACTCTGTGACTATGGGAATACTTATTAGACTACAGGGTGTGGATTATTATAGCATGGACAGCAGGTCATTAGCCATAGTTTGAAGTAATCGATGAAAGGTGAGGGAATAATGTGAATGATGTTATAGTGTCTGTGGTAAGGTTGGATAAATGAGGAATACGGGAATGCTGGAGTGGTGCTAAAAATATAAGGTCAAGCTTCGTCTCCTAATCCTTGGAATTACGATCCTCTCTCAGCCCCATAAAGTTCACGACATGGTCATAAACTTTTCACATTTTACTCCGCGCATTATCGCTTAAGTAATATTCCCATCATAAAATAAAGCACGGAGGCTTCAACAAATCATCGGGGATACCCATAGTGGATGCACATGCATAAGTGTTCCTTCCCTGGCGGGACTTCTTTTAATGATCTTCCGGTCTCTGGACTCGTAGCTGTTGGGATCCGAATAGGAAATCTACTACAGGTTACTTACTTTACAACAACCCCCATCAAAATTACCACAACAGAGAGGGGATTTTTATAGACATAAAAAATAATTTTTGGTAGTAATTAATTCTCTATTTGGGGTGGGGCTATTACGAGAGTAGACTGTCATTATATGTACTTAGTTCCAAATTTAATATAGCTCAATAATGTAATGTAATATAGACTTCAAGGACTGTAACTAGACAATTTCTCACAAAATAAATACAGGATTTTTTGCAAAAAGAACAACGTTGGCTTAAGTGCTTAAGTATAGGTTCATTTTGGAGAAAATACAAAAAAGTACCATCTCACTCCCGCTTAAAGTGCTACAGCTGACACCAAATTGTTCGTTTTCATGAGTGGACCCCGCTGGGTACTTTTTGTTATTAGAAAATTGCTTTTATTTAAACAAAATTTAGAAGTTGTAATTTCTGGGAATTCGGGGAATATCTGCGTTAAAATTCTAAATTTTGTGAAATTTTTTATACAACATGTTTTCACTTTTGAGTGTGACTGTTCTCAAATGATAAATACAGATTTATTGCGTTGAGCCCATTGAAAAACATACCTGCCCTGTGATATTTTTAATATTTATTAATCATTGACAAAATTGATCCTGTACTTTGGGATACAAATTCCTCACACAATCAGCGTCTGTTGATAATGGAACCAGCACTTGTACGCATTTCCATAATTCCTTGAGGGATTTTTATTGTAGCTTCAAAAATCAATTGCAGTTCGTACACTTACGCAATTTCCTATGAGTGTTGATTTCAAGATCAGATTTCTGCACAATGCAATATAGTCATGTTAATAGAAAATATGTTTCATGAATTCCTTTTCAAATCAGCTCCTTGATAGTAGGGTAACCTCAGTCCCTCCAAATATAGTACGCATTGTATTTTATTATTGCTCAAAGAAAGTAAAAAAAAATATCCAGATTCCACAAAAATTACATAAAATATTGTCATTCCATGAAATCTGCTTCTCATTGAATATTTGACGGAAATAGTTTTGTAACAAGTTTAAGGATTTATTATTTCTTTTGAGAATAATTTATTGGCATAAAAAAAAAGAATAATTATTTTTGTTGTCAGCAACAAATGCAACTACAGTGTGTCTTCCCTACATGAGAGGGAATCAGGAGTCTTTTAAAAGGGCAAAATATTATGTCTTTTTCTCCTTTAAAAATTAGCATTATGGTAAACGGGAATTTGTTCAAATAATTTGTCCCAATAGGTAAAATACGTTTGGGTGGGGAATCTTTTAAAGCGAGACCCCCCCTGCATTTATTTATGAAAGGGATCTGGGAGGTATTATTCAGAGCGTGTTATTATATCAGTAGTAAACTATTTCCTGTGTGAAGTTCTAAATAGGAAGGAAATATATGAAAAGGTCTTTTAAGCCATAATTAGCATTCACATTTACTCCAATTGTTTGAACATTTGCCCATATGTCGGGAAATGCCGCAAGTATAAAGAGATGTTTACTCCCCTGTCATTTTGTGGTATAATTTAGAGGATAATAGCCCAATACGATGGCTTCCATATAAAAGCAAGTGAATGAGGAGGATCTAAGCCCCAATGAGGAAACTTCCACGGAAGAAGCATTTATTTTTTCCCTGAAAGCTTTTCCTCTTCCTGAAATTTCTAGTCACCCAGTTTTCTGGTAAATCTTTAAGATTTTTGTCAAAATGATTATTTCCCTGTAGAATGCATTCTCCCTATTGCAAGGCTCTGCAAGGAGCAAACTTTTTCGAGAAATTCATTTTTATTCACAAAGAATTTTTTATTCATACATTCGAAATGCGTTAAATATATGGAAGAGCGTCAAAAAAAATTTTGAGCCCTTAATTCTTTTATTAAAAGCGGGTTTCTTGGAGCGTGAGTGTGCACTGTATTTAAGCTTCTTTAACTAAAACCGTGGGAAGAGTTGGAAATTTTTTTTGCGGGGAAACGGACTCATAGGAGATAAATACAGTATCCTGTTGCTGGGCCGAACCGCTTAGAAAAGCACCGTCCTTATGTATCTATATGTAGGGCAACAATATTTGAGCAACATGAGGATTTACCACAATGTTAATTTTCCTGTTGAGCAGAGCTAGCACAGGAGGGAAATTCTTTACCGTCAGGACTCTTGTAACGAAGAGATTGGACTGTATATGTGTATTTGATATTTTTCTCTTTCCTCAAACCTTGAGTTCCCTCTGCCCATTATCGTTGTATCTTCTTTCATCTTCTCCTATTTCTTTATAGCGGTGAGCTGTTCTAATTATTTCTGAGCCTTGCGTAACTCCTTACTTTGGATCTTTTAATATTTATAGCTTTCAGAAGTTGACGCATTGAGACGAGGGACGCTCAAAATCCAACATGATTACATTCCTGGCTCTCAGCCTGACTATCATCGTTACAGGTAAAATTCAATTACATCTCTTGGGGACATTTTTACTTTTATACATTTTGAATTTTCCCTTTGAGAGCTCACGGAGCTAATCCACCCAATCCGGGTTTTAATTAGGAGATTCTGGTCTGATGCGTATTCATAGAATTTGTAAGGTTGGCTCTAGCTATAAGAAACTCTTATACTTAATACACCAAACTCTTTTACTCTTATACGAAACTTACATATGTATATAAAAATTTTTTTTTTTACCCGTACTAAAATTGTTTTGTAAGAGTTTACTCTCTACGGCTTTACACGGATTAAAATTAAGAATGCTAAAATACGAATCCATCTGAATATTTGACATTAGCAAATAGCATTAGCAGTAAATTGTGGCGTTTTCCGGGCGAGACTAAATGTCATTATTTTCAGGTGGGAATTCTTTGGCTTTGAGTGAAAATGCATGCATTTTACCTCGGGCTGGCATGCCCACAAATATGTCAATGCTGATTGGTGAGAATGGGAAAGTATATCCGCAAAACGAGGACAATGGGGATATCATTTTGCCACTTGGGTCAATCATCACTGTGAGCTGTGCTCCGGCCACGAATCTATTACAAAACTATAACGTCAATGAAATAGAGGTTGAGTGTCGGGGAGAGGCTGGACTTATGGTAATTGTTTTTGTAATAATTGTAGGAAATATTGTGGATGTTTTTATTGCTCACTTGAACAAATGATAAAATTGACCTAATAGGTGATCCCAAGTCTGGTGCCCACTTCTTTTGACCAACTTGGATGCTCTAATCGAATCAAGGAGGATGTGGTGGAAATTGAGACGTGCTACAAAGGCTCCTCAAATGTTTCCATTCAGTTCGATAGCGCCACGGAACGGTGAGGATTCAAATCATTTGTAACGGATACGCTTCCCTTTTCGGGGCTTCAAACCTGAAAAAGGCAAACGTCTATTGTTTTTGGAGAGATATGGTGTCCGTATTAGGGTTGGTCATACCGATATAACGATACGATATTATCGCTAATATCGTTCAATTTGGAGGAACGATATGCTACGATAATTCTCGTATATTTCACACGATATATCGTGCAATTTTAATATCGTTCTAAGAAGGTATAATCGTCAAAAATTGCATGTTGGCGCCATCTGACGCATTTCATGCCCTAGAAAGTGTCATCTTAACCGGAAGGAGTGTTCGGAATGGTTCAATTCAGTTCAGTTTTTTCCCAATTCCGTTCAGTAAAAACTAGTTCAATTCATTTTAGTTCAAAATTCTGAACTAAATTGAAAACAGCGGTTTCCCCCGATAAAATAAAGAATACGCTTTCTAAAAACGACAGCAGTATTTTCCAAGCGTACAACAGAAGTAAGTTAAGATAAGGGAACAAATCGTTATTTGGAGTATCTGGAGAGTTTGTAAACGGTTAGTTTGTTGCTAAAATATTTGGGGCAGAATGATGCGTTTGAGCTTTAATTCAAGGACAACGTTCAATTCAAAGTTATGAATTGAATAATTCGATTCACTTTCTTGAATTAAATCAAAAAAAGTAGTGAATTGAATTGAACAGAATTGAACTGAACCGAAAATTTCCAATTCAGAACTGAATTGGTCCAAGCACTAGAAGGAATGGTTAAACAATCATTTGGAAAAGTGAATAAGTGAAACTGAAGCATAATTTCGACTTATTTTTATTACTTATGTAACTTTTAATCAATTAAGTATTTATCGAATACTTTTTACTGCTTAAGTTCCTTGTTATTTGAATTTATATTTTATATCGTTTTTATCGTTCTAGCATATCGTTATCGGGTTTATATTTATGGACGATAACGATATTAACGATATTTCAAAAGTTAACGATATGACCAACCCTAGTCCGTATATTAATAATGATTACATGTTTGCTAATATGATTAAAAGGTTACCACTCATTACCGTATGTCACAACCGAACTGCTGGAAATACACTCTATTCTCACCACACATTGTATGGGGGGTCAGGGAAGGTCCCAGAAACCTCGAATAAACGGCCCAGTTTTAAAAAGGATAATTTTTACGGGAAAGTCTCCCCTGACACCTCCTACAGTCAGAGTAATCAGATTGACATTGTGACGTCGTTGGTAAGTACAAAAATATTGGCTTTGTTCATGTATTTTTTTAATACGATGTCATTTAGAGCTTACAGTAAATATTATTGGCATGTACTTCTTAAATAAGGAACATATTTTTTAATAATATAAATAATTTGCATGTTCTATGTATGTGTACAAAGGTAGGGTCAGCCCCGTTGGCCAATCAGTACATCGACCCATCCCAGTCGTTTTATTTTGCCCGGGGTCACTTGTCACCTGATGGAGACTTTATCTATGTGGCAGAGCAAAACGCGACATACTATTTTATCAATGTGATCCCTCAATGGCAAAGTATTAATAACGGAAACTGGAAAGTAAGTTAATTGTATGAGCTGGGGATTACTATCTAGAGACTGGACATTTTAAATTGAGTCTTTATAGAGTTTTGCACGAAGCGGATTGTGAGAAAAATAAAAGCAAATGGTACAGGGTATTGAAAGACTGGGAAATATTTAGGGGCAGATTGTACGAAGGAAATTTTGATTAAGATGGACATTAATTTTTTTAAATTTCAAAGGCTATGGAAATGGCTGTTAGGGATTTGGCCTCACAGCGAGGCTCCAGCCTGGAAATTTATACTGGAGGATATTCAACTCTGGCGCTGAAAGACAAGGACGACAAACCCGTTGAGATTTACTTGGCGAGAGATCCAATCACGAACGAATTGATGATCCCAGTTCCAAAGTAAATTCCTGACACTTTATTTAAAATTCTCATTCGATTTAAAAAGTTTGCTGTACGAAAACAATATTAATGGAATATTATTTTAGTGGTAATATTTTCGAAGGTAAAGTTACTAGAAAATACCTGGAAAAATGATAATCATTCGTGAAAGTTACTTTTGTTAAAACTTCCAGATTGACCTGGAAAATTGTGCATGACCCGAAGCAGAAGACAGCAACGGTAATAGTGATGGTGAACAACCCACACGAATTGAGCATCACCTCTAAAGACATTATTTGCAAGGATGTCTGTGATCAAATTAAATGGGTGACTTGGGACAGGGGAAACGTCCGCAAGGGCTACACTTATTGTTGCACCCTATCAACATTTAACAAACAAGTTCCATATGCTCCCAAAATTTCCGGAGTCAAATTGTTGGTTTAAATTAAAGACACTGTAAATAAATTGAAATTTTATCTGAAAAATGAAGCAAGGGTGTGGGGGACAGCTACTTAAATATTAATATAAGCAAATGTTAACTTAGCGTTGCATTGTTGCACTCTCGGAATTTAAATCTGAAGTTCGTAAATGTGGACAAATTCAGATTGCTTCATGTGACCATCAGGAGGTTCACAGAGTTCTCCAAAATGATTGAGAATAATGTGAGCACCAAACCACGGTCAGCGAAGTAAAGTTCTCCAATGTAGATTTTCAGGGGAAGTAAAGACAAAAGGTTTTTCCGAAACCAAGCATTTCCAGAATGTCGTTTCCTTGAAAGCAGTGCCTCCTTTGAGTACTCATTGAATCGTCCCAGTATTGTGAATACAACTGTAATAAAAGTCACAAGGAGAAGGGAAGTACAAAAAAGCGCCAAGGAAAGTACCCCGTCGAGTCTGATAGCTCCGTAGATGGAAAAAATTACAAGGACCACCGGAAGAACTAGGCAGCTTGGTAAGAATAAGGGGTTGCAAAAAGACAGTGAATATCTAACCAGAACTTGGACTTGATGGTAAACTTTTAAAAAATGGTACTCCGTTCGAAGAAAATCCTCCGTTGCGTAGGCTTTTTTGTTTGTTATTCTGAAATTAGTAAAATATAATAATTCCTTACAATAGTACTAGTTTATACGGTCCACTTAAACCTCATGGGATGTGAGGCAGAAAAAATGTGTACACATTATTCATCTTGTGATTTCATTCCCCAATATTCAAGCAACCCCTCATACAGATTATTTAAAGTTGCGTTGACTTAGGTCAAAAATTTGAGATATCACAAATTTTTATTACCGGCCAGAATGGTTTAATATATGAAAATTATAATATAATAAAATGAAATATTTATAGTCGAATTCAAACGATTAGAGGACATATTATAGGATTTCCACAGAGCTATCCCATACTGTAGGTTTTTACTTTACAAAATGTGGACAAACCTGCGAGCAACGCTGGGGAATAAATTTTGTCTGACATTTCTCGTTTCTGATACCGCAATTTTTGACACGAAGAGTTCGTTTTTTGTTATGAATTATTTTTTCCAAAATTTTAATTTCAACAAAACTATTATTATTTGTAGTTGGCTCTAAAAGTACTTTTTTAAAAAGTAGATTTGAAAAGTACAAGATATTACTAAATTGGACCTATAAGTTTAATGCAGCCGGAGGTACACTTATTTAGGCAATAGTAGACTACAACTAAATTTTTGTTTTCAAATTCTCCGAACAACCTACGGCACACTAGTATCTATACTTAGCGAAAAATCACGGAAGATAAAAATCCCACGGATTTACCCACCTCATTTCCGATACTATTTGCAAACCGTAAAACAAGAAAGGTACCATTGGCATACCAACTGCAAATAGAGTTCCAAAAATAGATGACATAGCCCAGAAGGCACATATCATTTGAAGGATGAGGAATCCCACATTTAAACTTTTGGGTTGATTTACAAGTGAAGTAAAATATATGGGGTATTCTGGATGAAAGTAAGGCACCACCGAGCCTAATACGATCACTATGACGATACTGTAGTACATTATCAGAACGAATGCACCAGTTGGATCTTCCGACAAAATGAAGCCCTTAGATTCAGATTTGGAGTCTCTCATGTAGGTTTCTGCGTTGTGAAATAAAACAAGCTAGACAAGACAGTAAATGCAATCAACGTTGGCCTAAAACTGTAGTAAAAAGGAGATACCCAGACTGCACCTTCAAAGGAGAGGAGAAACTCTGTTGATTTTTCCATTATGGCAGGAAGTTCTTTATAGGATAGTAAAAGAGTTCCATGGAGAGAAAGGCCAAATAGGAAGAATAGAGTCAGTAGTGCCAGAAAGGGTCGCATCCGTATGGACATGTCATCTTCAGATTGAAAATATTCTACAAGACGGTAGAATGTGAAAATTCCCCAGGATAATACTAGCAAAATATTAATGCACCAGTAGCATTTCCGGGTAGTAGATTTGGTGGGGTAAATAGTTTTGCTTTCGGGATCAAATTCAAAAGGGATGTTACGCAAATAATTTCCCCAAATATATCCTTTGTATAGGAACCGCCTAGTTAGAGGTGTGATCATTTTGAAAATTATCCTCAGGCTTTTAAAGTATATTTAAATAGTTGGCTACATCCCGCTTACCCTGAACAGATAAACTCCTTTGCGGCTTTACAAATAATATTCAAACTAACATGTAAAATGGAGCAATTTCCACAAATCCATGGCTGGAAGTTTTTGCGAATAGGAATACAAAAAGGCACTCGGGAGTAGACAGCTATTATTGTTTAATGTATAGTTAGTTGTACGTACTGCTGATACATTCCTTTGCATAAAATATGTGGCAGTTGGTAAGGGAATTGCTAATAATAGAAATTAAATGCAAGTGCCAATTTTGAAATGAAATTCAGCTAGTATAGGTTACAGCCGACCCGGAAAATCATCACACATACTTTTAAGTGTCAAGAAATAAGGCCGTAATTAAAAGGATTGCATTTTGTTATCGATTTAATAATATATAACCTCTAGTAAATGCAGTCTTAAAGGCAATATTTCCAGTTAATTTTGTTACAACTGTTTAGTTCATTTTAACAACAATTATTATACATAACTGACTCCTATACTTGGCTAATATAATATAATTATACATAAATATAAATCATATCTATAGTGACACGGTGTGTTTTGGACGTCATAAGAGTTTTGTCTTTTAAAATAATGTAATTACCCTGAAGGAGTAAATGAGTCTCGGGAAGGCGCATATAAGCATTGGGGTCTGTATTTGGGTTACACAAACCTAGTACGAAGAATTGAACATCGCATTCAATTTTCCAACAATATTTATAATTTTGAAAATGGAAGAAGCAACTTACACCAGTGCTTACAATTCATACAAAATTACTTTGTGAAACCAATACTGTTGTAATAATTTCTAAGACAGCAATGAATCAACTAATGAACGAGCTCTATAAAGTCATTACTGGAGTAGTTACTGAACCAAGCAATTCTGGATTATTGTGTCAATACATATGACCCATATGATTACGGAATTATGGAAATAAAAATCTAACCGTTTCGATTGGGATTAAGGGATTGACAATAAAATCCAAGGAAACGGATTTAATAAACAGATTGAAGAATAAAATTCTGAACGTTCGGATTAGATTAGTGGATTAACGAATTGAATTTCAAAACCCTGGATTCGATTTGCTGATTGACAAATAACCTGAAAACACAAATTTGAATAGCGATTTTCAGAAGTAAAATTTGAAAATTTGTTTTGGATTAACAGATTATTCAAGGCACATATAGATTGCATGTTTTACGACAGATTAGTACCCAAAAATTAAAGGAATATGGCTTGCGCTAACGGACGCATCACAATATATTTAATTTTTTTAATTTAACTTTTTTTAGTTACAAGGTTTAATTCAGTTACACAAATTAAAGTATATTACTGAACTGTTAGATGGACGAAGCATAATCAAATATCAAATCATACAACAGATAAATCATTCGAATTGAATTATTATAATTCCAGCCATAATAAATGTATTTCTTGCCAGACACTTTGCTTTGTCTATATAGTACTTTCCATATCTACAGTTTCAAAAAACCTTCCGTTAAGAATTGCGGACCTTCATTATGAATTGTGCGGCATTTTTATTTTTTTCGAAGCACTTCACTTGTTAATGCTGTAAGTCCATAATAAATTGTCATGTTCTTCGGTTTATTAAATATACTTCTAGAAACTATAAATTATTAACGTAGTGTCACGAGTCGTACTTGAAAACGTTAACTTTGCAAGTGCAAATTGTGGTATGCAAGAGACGGGTACAAAAATAGAAAATAAATACAGTGCTGGTAGGTGTAGAATAATGCAAGCTAATACTACTGGGACGGAATTAATAGTTATACTAATACAATGTAAACACACTAGCAGCACAACAATCCGATTCCTATTCCACACTACCTATTGAAGTGGATTTTGGAGTTAGGACTGACCACATTTTTCATCAATCATTGGATTATGATTGAGGATTGATCCATAAAATAAAACTAATTTGAATTAGGTTTACGGTCTACAATGAATTCATTGAGCCAGGATTAAAGATTAAGGATTAGATACAAGATTGATCAACTCTTCGATTAGGATTGGGAATGATTATTTATTTAAAAAAAAGTAATTTACCAACTGATTGCAATAAATTCATTCTAACAATAAGCATGCATTTGGGTTCAGCGTTTACTTGGCCCTTATTTTTGATGTACATACAGTGTTTTAACTTTTAATTGATAGGAGTTGAATAAGTTGCTGGTTTTATCAGTGATTATTTTCTAATTATTTTGGAAACTAATATTATTTGAATGATTGGATAAATTAAATCAAAGCTCAAAATAAACCGGGGTCATGTGACGTCTCAGTGACGAACGATTTCTATCCGCATTCGGGAAACAAATTGACGTCGGATTGATTTGGACGTCGTTGATTGACATTGGTTTTATTTAGGATCTACCAGTCTAATTTATAACGCTTCTTTATCATAATTTTATAACACCTGGATGACCTGATTTTCTATTTGGGATCGCTTGCAAATTTGTCTGTGAATAAACGGCTAACGTAGGACACGAAACACTTTCGCGAAAATTACACTACGATATATATTGCACATGATCTTAAATTAACAAGCAGGAACTCTAAGGCATACGAATATGTTTCCCCTGTTAGAGATCATATATTGCTTTGATTGAATCTGTTGCATTTAAGGGGAACATGTAATCTAGTTGAGATAATAAAATTAAATTCAGTGGTTTAGAATTTATCCTACATTTCACAATTATAATACTTGAATGTTGAAAGATTCCTATAATGTTATGTCTAACTACATGTCTAATGAGAACTCTAGTATTAATTGTTTTAATTTTTGTAGATTTCAAAGGCAAAGGAAAGAACTGTTAGAGATTTAAACATTTAAATCCCTCTTGAAAAATTATGCATCAGTACCCATATTCCATTCTTGCACCAAAAGATGAGGCTGACAAGTCCGTTGAGATTTACTTGGAGGAAGATTCAACGACGAGTGAGTTATTGGTGATTCCAGTATCAACTGAGAATGGTAATATTTTGTAAAAAGAACTGTTGTGTTGACATTCCAGTTTGATCTGGAAAATTGTACACGACCCGCAACAGAAGGTTACAACAGTTGTGGTAATTATGAACATAGTAATATGCATATATTAACAGAACTTTTTCTCTTAACAGAACGTCATTTTTAAACAATAATAATTATTATTATTGACATCAAGATGCATTTTTCTGATTTTCAAAAGCTAAAACCAAACACTAAAAAATATAACTCTTCTCTTTGCGTCCAGCCTGAACAATAGTATGTAGCTCTGCGTACACACAGTCCTCTCGTTTCGCCAAGAACTTTCTCTCATTATTGCACTTCAATGGCATTACACCACAAGCCATAACATCCAGGCAAAACAATGATATTGGTTGTAAAAATGTCCGCGAACATATTAAATAGAGGACTGGAAAAACGAACCCAAAGGACACATATCCTATAAAAACCATAAGAAGTTGGAAAACACATTACGGCGTACAAACATTTTTGAGAATATAGCACTGATGATTAAATTTCTTGCACATAAAGGAAAAGTATAGTTTCGTTGATAATTATCAATTAAATGTTTATAATTATTTTCCCTGTATTACATTTCTGATCCGTCCCTGAATTTGACAGATTCGAATAATGTTTCATGTTACTATCAGAAAGTTCACTGAGTTCTCGAAAATGGCTGAAAATATGGTCAACACCAAACCACGCTTAGTATAGTAAAGTTCCCCACGTAGATTCATAATGGAAGTAAGGCCTGTAGGGTTTTTTGAAACCATGATTTATAGAACCTTTCCTTGTAGAAAGCAATGCCTCTTTTGATTACTCATTCAATCTTCCGAAAAGAGTGAAAGAAACCGCAATAAAATAAAGGTGATACCCAAAATATCCACAATAAAAGTACCCACCCAGTCTGAAGACCGTGGGTAAAGATTCTTCCAGGAATTGAACTATATGATTGGGATTTAAACTATATTGAATAAACACGGAGTTTCATATCCGTTTTTATCCCCTGTCCATAGGGCGTTTAAGGAACAATATGTGATTCTCACGTTTATTTATTTTTCTTTCTAAACGAATTTATTTTTTGTCGTTTCAATATTTGTTACATTGACGTAGGACAATAATTGCGGTCACAAGCGCCAAAGAAGGAAATCAGATTTGAGGTATTTTTAGGGTTTTAGAATAAAAACTTTTGTTCCTGACAAATTGTTTGTTTCAAATGTCTTTTGATACAGGATGTATGCAATTTATTGGCTTTCTTGGAGCTAACCAACTGGTCTCTACCTTGCAAATTACATACATGACCAAAACACAGAAAGGTATGAAAAATTCAGATTGAAGAGCGAAAATGGGAATGATAATATTAGCGAAAAAGTAGTCAAACTTGTCACTTCTTTTGTGAACACTGTCCATTACAGTCTAAAAATATTTCGAATTTCTGAACATGCATCAAAATGTCATTGTAATGCATACCTGTCTCGTAACATCATTGGATGCCAAAAATCTCAATGGCTACTAATATGATGCAAAATTGAAACAAAAAATGAAATGAAAATTGAATGAAGAACATTTCGTTTTTCTGCTTGTTCCACAAATTTTTAATTCGGATGTCCGCAATTTATTGTAGACTTCTTTTATCAATATTCGCAGTCCTGGTCAAAATGACCACCGATATGACAACCCGTTCAAAAGTTATTGTTATTTTACATCAAGTCCAGGTTGATATTGCAACAAAAAATATATAATGCACCTCTTATGTAATTTGTCAGAAATGTCGGGTAATCCCTATACGCAGTAACCGGCACAGTAGTTTCTTTTCAAAATTATCAGTTTCGTTCAAAAATCTTGGAAAACGTTTTGTAAAAATCAAAACAGGATTATGCAGCCCCAACATTTAATCTGCAATTGTTAGCTTAGTGATTGCTTAAGAAAATTGAAACCCGACGATGCCAAGAGCCTAATTTGATGGAAGAACTGTACTCAAGATTGCACACATATCGTCGGCTAAACTTCCTAACCGGCTAAAATAAAAAATGCTTAGAATGCAGACCGGCTATTTGGCGCTGTCGCTCAAAACACAAACCAGCCATAATTCCCCCATTTCCCACAACTTGACCATACCTTCCGTTCCCCTTACACTGATACCCGTACTACCCATCTACTAATAATAATCCCATTATTTCCCCTCCACTTCCCCTCCACTCCCTCTCTATCCCTACCTCCACTCCTTTGATTGAAGGGGAACTGGAGGGGTAATGTAATTGAAATAGAAGTGGATCATATATCAGTGAAGTGGGTGAGTGGAGGGGAAGTGTAGGGGAATTGTGGGGTAGTGGAGGGAAGTTAAGGGTAGTGGAGGGAAGTTAAGGGTAGTGGAGGGAAGTTAAGGGTAGTGGAGGGAAGTTAAGGGTAGTGGAGGGAAGTTAAGGGTAGTGGAGGGAAGTTAAGGGTAGTGGAGGGAAGTTAAGGGTAGTGGAGGGAAGTTAAGGGTAGTGGAGGGAAGTTAAGGGTAGTGGAGGGAAGTTAAGGGTAGTGGAGGGAAGTTAAGGGTAGTGGAGGGAAGTTAAGGGTAGTGGAGGGAAGTTAAGGGTAGTGGAGGGAAGTTAAGGGTAGTGGAGGGAAGTTAAGGGTAGTGGAGGGAAGTTAAGGGTAGTGGAGGGAAGTTAAGGGTAGTGGAGGGAAGTTAAGGGTAGTGGAGGGAAGTTAAGGGTAGTGGAGGGAAGTTAAGGGTAGTGGAGGGAAGTTAAGGGTAGTGGAGGGAAGCTAAGGGTAGTGGTTTCGAAGTGGACTGGAAGTGGAGGGGAATTGTGGGGTAGTGGAAGTGAACTCCGCTCCACTTACATAATATACTGCAAAGAGGAATTATGGCCAGGTTTTACTTTAGAGTTTCTAGCGGGAGCGCTTTTCCTTTTAGGCATTTTTAATTATAGCCGGTTAGGAAGTTTAGCCGACGATATTCTACTTTACCGTAAAACGTTGTTGTGTGAAACTTCCTGACCTCGAAAATTGCGCATGACTCGAGCAGAAGACAGCAATCACTAATACAATAATTTGGCCCTGCCATAAACTTTACATTTCCCTCCGCCCGAGTCATAAGACTTACTCAAGTCAACAGCAGAACTGACTGACTGCTGATACACAGTGCATGCAGTCAGTTCAGTCATATAGCAAGCTATATGTAATGCAATGGTATGGGAGAGCGCGCTACAGTTAATGAGCAGACAGACGGCTACGGCTCACCGCTCCGCTGGCGCCGGCTCCGCGTCCTTTCCCATTTCCCTATATCTCCCAAATACACGTAGCATAAATAGCAAGCATGCTGCTACTAATGTTAGGGAAATCCCGAGTAGCTCACAGGACGGACTGACAAAAACATCAGTCCGGACGGATTGGGAGTGGGATTGGGATTGACTATTTGAATGTACAGAGGGATTGAGACGGAGTGGGATTGACGCAAATATGTAGAAAACTGAGTGGGATTGATGATCAGAAATTATACCCCATTAACTTAATTAATTTAGTTAATTTAATTTAATTAAATTAATTAGAGGCGCTTTTTAAAATTGGCGCGGTATGTACGCATGCGCGCGCAGCGCGTGAGATTGAGTGGGATTGACTATCAGGAGTGTGTGTGTGCATCAGAGGGATTGGGAGTTTTCTCTATGGTACATAGAGTGATTGGGACGGAGTGTGAAATGAGGTATACAGATTGGATAGGGATTGGGATTGTAAGAAGAGGGATTTCCCTAACATTAGCTGCTACTGCTCTCCCATTGCTTTACATATAGTATGATGTACATGCAACGTGTGTATTGGAGAGGAGAGCACTCGGAGCGCTAATGTTAGGGAAATCCCGAGCAGCTCACAGGACGGACTGACAAAAACATCAGTCCGGACGGATTGGGAGTGGGATTGACTATTTGAATGTGTAGAGGGATTGAGACGGAGTGGGATTGACGCAAATATGTGGAAAACTGAGTGGGATTGATGATCAGAAATTATACCACATTAATTCAATTAATTTAGTTAATTAAATTAAATTAAAGTAATTACAGGCGCTTTTTAAAATTGGCGCGGTATGTACGCATGCGCGCGTGAGATTGAGTGGGATTGACTATCAGGAGTGTGTGTGTGCATCAGAGAGATTGGGAGTTTTCTCTATGGTACATAGAGTGATTGGGACGGAGTGTGTAATGAGGTATCGAGATTGAATAGGGATTGGGATTGTAAGAAGAGGGATTTCCCTAACATTACGGAGCGCTCCAGCGAGCTGCAGCTGGTGAGCTAACGCTAGGGTTTCTGTCAAGGCTATGCAGTCTTTGGTTTTATCAGTCACAGTACTTTAACAGTCCCAAGTAGCATTCTATCAGTCAGTCCACTCAGTCTTATAGTATCCGTGTTTTAGTCCCTATCAGTCTCAGTCCTAGTAAAAGTCCTTAGCAAAAGTCTCAGTCAGTCCTAAATTTATTTCAGATGTATTTAAGGCCACAAGAGCACCATTAGATTGAGAATTAGCTTTTTAATAACCTCAATTTCGACTATTGCATTAATTTATCACGTTAGTAAACATTTCACATCCTAGTCTTCATTTTTGAAAAAAATCTCCTTTACCTCATGCCTTTTCATTTGTCTCCCGATTGAGATTTTTAGATTTCAGATCATCAACTTTGCACTATATTTTTGATGTTGTCTCTCCCTAAAATACCATTGCGATGATCGTCTAATAGCTGTGCAAACAATCAGTGAATTTTCTACAACCAAGCAGCAAAATTAATTTTCAAAAACAGCTTTGGGGCAATAAGAAGCGTAATTTTGAATCCTCTATCGCGAATATGCAACATGGTGTTGATCCCTGTATTCTCAAATCTTTAAATAAAATTTAATACACATACAAAGCTCTAAAATACACCTATTTTAATTGGAAGCTTTAAGAATTTAGCAACCTATGAGGATGTTCCTTAAAATATCATATGACCCATTGGGGTCACAGGAGCCTAAAATGTACCGTATGATTCAAATACATATATTGCTCACCTTTGTTCCTGATACTCAATTTTTTTCCATTAACTGATTATGATAAGATCACAATTATTACGGTACAATAATTATATTTGTACCTTTTTTGCGACTCATATTACCCCAAACATTAACCTAGTTCATTGAAGTAAATTTTAGAAAATCTTGAAAGGATTGATCTAAGAAAACCAAATATAATATGAGCCACTGCAGGAAATATAGTCAGACAAATGTCAGTAACTGGCCTAATAGCAATTACTTGTAACGGGTACATGGACTTCCCGCGGGACGGTTCCGGGGACAACAACAAGATAATCGGGACGGAATTTCTATCCCCATTAAAGGATCCAAAAAACCCTAACTAGAGGTTTATTCCAGTTTCTGCATGAAGAGTTATCGTTCATAATAAGTAATATTAACAAAACAAGACAACTTTGGTCCTTAACTATTGCGTTATCGAATATACAGTGAAGGTTCAATTCTTGCCATGGCTCGCTAAAGTGCTACACTACAATTATTCCACGTTACAAGTTTTTTGATTTATTGTTGGTGGCGTTTTGTATGCCCAATGAAACAAAAGACAAAATGTGCGTAAGTACATGCACTTGGATTGTTACTCCTTCCCAACCAATCAAGCAATCTTTGTACATATGCGTACATGTCTTAACTACCAGCGGTCAACTCAGTCTCAGTCAGTCTCGGCTGGAATTCCTATCAGTCCCAGTCAGTCTCAGTCTTTAAAATAGAGTTTTCTATCAGTCCCAGTCAGTCGCAGTTTTCAGTCAGTCCTATGGTTTACCCACTCAGTCTTTCGTATGAGTCCAAGACTGCATAGCCTTGGTTTCTGTTCAAGACGGCACGCCCCGATGTTTTCGGGACGGGAACGGGACAGTTTCGGGACAAACATTTGGTTCCCATGTTATGTCAAGACGGAATCGCGGCGAGCAAAGATTTTTGCCCCAAAGATTTCGGGGCGGGACGTAACAATATATAGATCGGGACAGAAAAAAATACTGTATTAGATATTGCGATAAAAATTATTATGTATGGGAATTGTCCCGTTTAAAATTTGTCATTCAAAATGAATACTTTTTAAAGTAAACTTTCGCTCTTGTATAAATATTGGAATTTGGAGCATTTATTTTAAGACTGGGATTACGATTCGGACCGGACACCCCGAGGTTTTCGGCCCGGATCCGGACAGTTTAGGGACAACATTTTTGTCCCAATATTATTTCAGGACGGAATCGGGACGAACTGTTTTTGTCCCGAGGATTTCGGAAAAAGGCGGAATTGTCTGCGGGACCCAAACATTGTCCCAAGTAGAAATCCTAGCTGACGTTCCGCGTGCTCTCCCATACACACTACACACTTAATACACACTTATTAATGCAAGTTGGCGCAATTGTAATGCTATTACAAAACCTTAATACAACGCTGGGTAACGGTCTAATAACCCGTCTAATTATTACACAAACTACAAGAAAATTTAATATTCGCGACTGTTCTGACAGGCTGAGCCGCCGGAGAAGCATTATTTATTCGCCGGATTACCTCAAACGATTGTGACTACCCATTTGTATTAAAGCGAAGGCAGTTTCCTATTAGAGTCATAGATGTACATTTTATTTTCGTTCACCCTCACCTCACGCTCATTGTCCCTGAAGCACCGCTCGCTCGCCCTCACGCTGCCTCACAATTTTGTATACATATTGTAATCACCCTCTCGCTCATGAGCGCACCAAAAATAATTTATGCGCTCACCCTCGCGCTCATGAGTTCGCTCATTTAATTTACGTTTAAATTTCAATTTTTAATACTAGGCTTCCGTCAGTCAGCGTATGCATGTAAAATCCGACACAAAAATGGATACATTGAATATCATTGTTGCTGTATTCGAATATTTTTATTACAGAAAAAGGGCATTTTAGTGCACGTTAATTGAAAAATTGAGAAATACGATATTATGTAGATATACATCATTATTGGTTCTCTTTTACTATTCTTTTACTATAGCATAAATTATCCTTCGTATTGATAAATGTTTTGAATTTCGAATGGGAGTTTAAAGAATTGACACTTCTTGCGTCTCATTTTTTAAATTTAACTCCCAGTTATTTAATGAACTTTCTGTGCAGCATTCAGTATTACGTTCGGAATTTACAAATACATCTAGCCCATTATTACTCATTCGTACATCTTCTGGATGTAATGCAAGCTGATTTTTGTAAAGACATGAAAGCTGGAGATTGAATCTTTCCATAATACGTTTGGATTTAACTTGTTTACCTTTTAAAAACAGGGTTGAAGCCGTTTTAAGTGAAACCGAGTTTGTTTTTCACTGTAGATTTGTTTTGATGCTTTTAGCGAAATTGTTGCGAAATGTTTTATTAAAATAACATGATAATTCTTCTACATGCCACTCGTAGAACTAAATTTAAATGCACACTGATAATAATATTCAGCTGGTATTTTACTTTATATCGAAGCAAAAAGCTGCATAGATAATTATAACCATAACGCAAGATGACATTATTCTATATATTTATTTATGTGTGCTACCGTATCGTGAGTGCGATAAATCCCTCTCACCCTCACTTCGTGATTATAATATGAGTGCCTACTGCCCTCACGCTCATTTCAATGAGAGCATCAAAAATTTACAAGCGCTCACCCTCATACAGTGATCACAACGTAGTCCTCATGAGGGTGAGTGTGAGCGTTGCCCTCATCTCTCATGAGGGTGCGCATCTATGATTAGAGTAAGCTTTAGAAGTAGAAGTAAGCCAAAAGAAAATATAAAGGTAGTTGTAACGGACACTGCAGAGCAAGGCGAAATGATGGGCAAAGGTGAAGGAACGTACACAAACAATTGTGTACTTAAGAAAGTTTTGAAACGTGTAACGTTACATTTTTAATAAAAATAAAATGTGTTCAAATCTTCAGGAATATCTAATAACAGAGTTCAATTTGAAAAATTTTGAAAATAGAAAAAATGAAAGGAATTCATATTAGCGCAACACTTTTAACTTGCTATAGTTACTAAAGTCCATGGATCCTCAAAATCAATCCTTACTTCCTAATGATATTTTTAGGGAACATAAAGATCAATTGTGTGGATGTTAAGGCTTGTAATTAGAAAGTAGGGAGCAAATAACTTCAGTAATAAAAATTCTAGAGAAGATAATTTATCTGACTTTAAATATAAAAAGTATTGCAATAAGTACTTTCAATTCCATTTGCTTTTTCCTAATAAGAATCCCACACTTATGTGTACAAAGTTCAGTCATTAAAATTTTCCTCTTATCAAATTCTTCAGTGCTGTAACCGAACGTAGTTTCTTCAGAATGATTCATGTGACCATCAGGAGGTTCACAGAGTTCTCCAAAATGATTGAGAATATGGTGAGCACCAAACCACGGTCCGCGAAATAAAGTTCCCCTATATAAACTCTTAATGGAAATAAAGCCATCAGGGTTTTCCGAAACAACACATTTTCAGAATGACTTTTCCTTGAAAGCAGTGCCTCGTTTGAGTATTCATTGAATCGTCCCAGTATTGTGAATATAACTGCAATATAAGTCAGAATCAAAAAGGAAGTACAAAAAAGCTCAAAGGAAAGTACCCCGTCGAGTCTGATAGCTCCGTAGATGGCAAAAATTACAAGGACCACCGGAAGAACTAGGCAGCTTGGTAAGAATATGGGGTTGCAAAAAGACAGTACATGTCTTAACAGAACTTGGACCTGATTATAAACTTTTAAAAAATGGTACCCCGTTCGAAGAATATCCTCCGTTGCGTAGGCTTTTTTGTTTGTTATTCTGAAATTAGTAAAATATAATAATTCCTTACAATAGTATTAGTTTATACGTTCCACTAATACCTCACGGGATGTGAGACAGAAATAATGTGTACACATTATCTTGTGATTTCATTCCCCAATATTCAAGCAAACCCTTTTCCAGATTATTTAAAGTAACATTAACGAAGGCCAACAATTTGTGACATTACAAATTCTTATTACCTGCCCGAATGGTTTCGCAAATATATGTGAAGGCATAAGATTAAGGGATATTTTATGGAATTTCCACAGCTACCCAATAGGTAATTATTTACTTTGGGAATTGTGGGAAAGACCATGGGAAAATCTGAGAACAAAGGGGGGAATAAGACAATAATAATATGGGAATAATAACATGGGGAATAAGATTTGTCGGACATTTCTCGCTTCTGTCACAACAATTTTTGACAAGAAGTGCTTGAATCTTTTGTGACTTGGTTTTTCAAAAATGTTCATTTTTCTTAGTATCATTAGTAGTTGAGCTTAACGGTAATATTTGAAAAGCAGATTGGAAAAGCACAAGATATTTATTAATATATTGGGTATAAGTTTAAAACAACTGGAGGTAAACGGGGTTTCTCTCCTGATAATTGATAATTCAAATTATAGAGCCAATGGTAGACCAAACAAGGATCTTTTTTTCAAATTTTCCGAACAATCTACTTCGGACTAGTATCTAATATCATATATAGCGAAAAATCACGAAAGATAAAAATTGGATTCACCCACCTCATTTCCGATACTATTTGCAAACCGTAAAACAAGAAAGGTACAATTGGCATACCAACTGCAAATAGAGTTCCAAAAATAGATGACATAGCCCAGAAGACATATATCATTTGAATGATGAGGAATCCCACATTTAAACTTTTGGGTTGATTTACAAGCGAAGTAAAATATATGGGGTATTCTGGATGAAAGTAAGGCACCACCGAGCCTAATACGATCACTATGACGATACTGTAGTACATTATCAGAACGAATGCACCAGTTGGATCTTCCGACACAATGAAGCCCTTAGATTCAGATTTGGAGTCTCTCATGTAGATTTCTGCGTTGTGAAATAAAAAAAGCTAAACAAGACAGTAAATGAAATTAACGTTAGCTAAAACTGTAGTAAAAAGGAGACTCAGACTGCACCTTCAAAGGAGAGGAGAAACTCTGTTGATTTTTCCATTATGCCAGGAAGTTCTTTATAGGATAGTAAAAGAGTTCCATGGAGAGAAAGGCCAAATAGGAAGAATAGAGTCAGTAGTGCCAGAAAAGGTCGCATCCGTATGGACATGTCATCTTCACTTTGAAGAAATTCTACAAGGCGGTAGAACGTGAACATTCCCCAGGATAATACTAGCAAAATATTAATGCACCAGTAGCATTTCCGGGTAGTAGATTTTGTGGGGGAAATAGTTTTGCTTTCGGGATCAAATTCAAAAGGGATGTTACGCAAATAATTTCCCCAAATATATATCCTTTGTATATGAACCGCTGAGTTAGAGGTGTGATCATTTTGAAAATAATCCTCAGGCTTTTAAAGTGTATTTAAATAGTTGCCTATAGCCCGCTTCCCCTGAACAGATAAACCCCTTTGCGGCTTTACAAATAATATTGAAACTAGCATGCAAAATGGAGCAATTTTCACAAATTCATGGCTGGAAGTTTTTGCGAAAAGGAATACAAATAGGTACTCGGGAGTAGACAGATATTATTTTTTAATACATAGTTATACGTGCTGATACATTCCTCTGCATAAAATATGCAGCAGTTGGTGAGGGAATTACCAATAATAGAAATTAAATGGAGGTGCCATTTTTGACATCAAATTCAGATAGTAAATGGTATAACTGACGCTGAAAATCCTCCTACGGTGTGTCAAGAACAGTGCCGTAATTAAAAGCATTGTATTTTGTTGAGGATTTAATAAATTATAACCTCTAGTAATATTCGGAGTCTTAAACGCAATATATGCAATTAATTTTGCTAAAACTGTCTGGTTCATTTTAACAACAATAATTATGCATAACTGACTTCTATACTTTACGAACGTATTTAAAATAAAAATAAAATATAATTATACACAATTATAAATAATATCTGCAAATGACACGGTGTGTTTTGGAAGTCATGAGAGTTTTGTGTTTTGAAATTCGGTACCCTGCTGAAGAAGGGATTTTTGTATCGGGAAGGCTTTGGGGTTAACAGAGTTTCCAGTCTGGTCAAAATCTTTGTTCCGTAGGAAATTTCGTTCCCTTCCGAAACTAACAATATTATTTCGAAGCCGTTCCGACTGTCGAGAAATCGTAACATTTTAATTTAAACCGTTCGGAACAAACGAGTAAAATTTTGTTTCCGTCATCGTTTGTGTTTCATTCAGGAATATGCTAGTTTTTCTGTCCCGAACCCGCTCCCTTCCGAAGCATTTCCGAATTTTTCCCAATATATACTGTTAAGATGTAATTGTGAATGGGGATTACTTGATTAAGAATAAGTGAATGATGGGGAATATAATATAAAGTTCTGCCAATTATTAGTTTATTCAAAGTACTCGAGTATGGGATAGTGAATGTGTGAGCTGGAGAGGGAGATAGAGAGAGAGGGGAGTGTGATGTGGAGTCCGGCATAGTAACAGTATAGTTACTATGTGTGTGATACGGGCCGACTCTAATTCCAGCCTCTCAGCTCTAGTCTCTCGACTGTATTCATGAGTTGGGTTTATATAGGGATGGTTGTAACAAAGGGAAGATAGTTTCTTTCTTAGTGACATCATTTTTAGCCAATGGTTGGGCACACAACATCATACAATAAGAATCTCATAAATGACATCATCATCAGCCAATGGCTGAGTACAAGATACAATTCTTCTCCTTTACATATATGAGTCATTCCTAAATGAGTAATATTTCTCAAACTCAAATATAGCTTAACAATACACACATGATGTGCAATTATACTACCTGGAACATCTGCAACTATCACAAATAATTATGCATAAGTTTGTTATTTGATTGTTTACAATTTCTTTTGTGTATTTTGAAATAGTAAATATTTCATTCTAAACATGGAATGCGAACCATTAATTGAATTAACTAGCTGCACTACTTCGGAATGCACATTTTGTCAGTTTTCGATTTTGCTGTTAGTCATGCCGTAAGAACATTATGCATATAATTATTATTACTCGAACTATATTAGTTAATAACATAGTTTGAAAAAATGTACATGTAATTATAATAAATTACCGCTATAGTTGCATTTAAATAATGTCTTTTAAAATGTTTGCATTCGGTGGACCTCAATGATCTATCAGCATTAATTTCTGGCAAGCTTACTTCATTGCCCTTAATGGGTTCCATAGAATTTTAATTTCGAGAAGATTAACCCATGTTTAGTAAATAAAACTGGTTTTTGCCAAATAAAACAAGCAGTCGTGATAAAAACATATTTAAATTTTTGTTGTACCACGGCGCGACGTGTCCGAAACCGCACCGGGATCCGAACGGAACAAAATAATTCTGCATTCCGATGGCTTACATTGTGTGTGACATTTTGGTATCAAATGTGTACACAAACCTAGTACGAAGAATTGAACATCGCATTCAATTGTTCAAGAATATTTATAATATTTTGAAAATGGATGAAGCAGCTTACACTAGCGCTTACAATTCATACAAAATTATTTTGCGAAACCAATACTGCTGTTATAATTTCTAAGATAGCAATGAATCAATTAATGAATGAGCTATAAATATTGACCCTGATGCAAGATATTTTGTGAATGAAATATACATGAGTTACTAAGGAAAACTATTGAGGGTATCATTTTCTTAAAGATATAATGAATAATTACATTTTAAAAACACCGGCATTTTAAATTCAGCTGATAGCTACAACTCATACCCAAAAATCACCCCAGAAAACTTACAAATGTCATAAAATAGACTCGTCATTCAGATGATTGCTTTTGTAATAATTTAAAAATTCACCATAGGTTACAATAATAATAATTTATTACAACCTTTGGGAAATGTTGAAATGTAATTTTTCTATGATTTTTGGTAAAACAGTTTTGGCTCACTTCAACAAGAAATAAATAAACGGTTTCTTATCTCGTTGAATTTATCGTATATGGATAATTACATATACGACGGATAATACTGTGTATCTATTTATATACATATGTATATCTACATAATTTCAGTAATGACATGACAGTCTGTTTCGGGGCCCATAGGAGTTTTGTTTTCTCTACAAAATTATATGTTGACGGAGAGGCTAGTCTCTATTCTCTATACAACAAAATCGTGTGGGTTACTTTTGCATAAGGAGTTCAAATGTAAAAATGCTAGAGCACATCGCAACATCATTTTACAAAACGGACTAATGGTTATTCGAACAACAGTAAAACCAAAGGCATTAAAAGGTGTTTCAAAGTATAATCCTTAAGAATTATATATACGGGACTTGGATCCGACAAGACTACGTTATATACATAATATCCGTTATACAGCCGTACGTTGTGTCGAGATGTGACTGTACTAGGTGATTGAAATGTGTGTCACGCGTAACTATTAACAGTAGAGAAACATTTGTGAGCACTAGTGGTAATTATTGAGGACCTTGTAAATTAATGGTTTCAAAATTAATGTAAATAAATCAGCTTATGTCGTATAATGAAACCTATAATAAAATCCTTTGGGCACACCCACTCATCGTAAACCGAGTTGCCTAAATGTGCTAATGCGAACGTTGTTGAAATAGTTTATCTAATTTCAGACTGTCAGGTTCCAATATATCTGTATGTTATATTCTTCCTGTACACTGTAGTTTCAATGTTGGCTGCTGAATCGAATTAGATTATCAAGGAATGGGATTTTGTTAAATTGTTCCTTTTCGATCGTACTGTAAATTGGATTTAGGAATGATACGAATATGGATGGTTGAATCATACTTGCAGTTGTTCAGTTCATAAAGTGGTGAACTGAACTGAACTAGCTCATATTTTCATTGTTTCTGAATGAACTAGAACGAACTAGCTTAATGCAAAATTTTGATTGAACGAACTTGAATTGAACTCAGCAGAACTTATTATGAATGTGAACGAACGTTCATAGTACGTTCAAGTAACACAAACTGAACTGAATTGAACTTAAGAGTCCATGTTTGAATAGAAACATTTATATTCGTTAACACAACGCGAGTATGATCTAACTCTAAATTGCATGACCATATATTTTATAGTTGTAATCTCAAAACCTAGCACGCTGGTTTATGACTATTCATTTCAACGACATTAAATCACAAATCAAAGAAATAGTTATTTACAAGAAAACCGGTATCATCGTGTCCGGCGTACTGCCACCTTCACAACTGCCAAAATCACAACTGCCACCCGGCGAACTGCCACAAGCACAACTGCCACAATTATTTTTTGCCCCCTCCATAAATACTTGGTTGGTAACAACTGCCACAATGCCAACTGCCACATAACGAACTTCCACCGGACGTCATGATAATATGCCATGATAAGTCCCATGGTAAAACCAATGCTAAGTTCCATGGTAAAAACAATGCTAAGTCCAATGGTAAAATTAATGCTGTCTCATACTTTCGCACTATCTAATACTCAATATACTCGTTTTATTTTTTTTAAATCAAAAAATGAATTAACAGCAATTAATTGCCAAATATAATTGGCTATGAGACTTAGCTTAGTATTTAGCTATGAGACTTAGCATAGTATTTAGCTATGAGACTTAGCATTGTAATTTGATATGAGACTTAGCATAGTAATTTGCTATGAGACTTAGCATAGTATTTAGCTATGAGACTTAGCATAGTAATTTGCTATGAGACTTAGCATAGTAATTTGCTATGAGACTTAGCATAGTATTTAGCTTTGAGGCTTACCATAGTTTAGCTATGAGACTTAGCACAGAAACATTCATAAAGCTATTTACATGGGGCAGATGTGCAAGTGGCAATGAGTTATTGTGGCAGTTGTGCAGGTGGCAATTATTTGTGGCAGTTGTGCCTGGGGCAGTTCGCCGGGTGGCAGTTGTGATTTTGGCAGTTGTGAAGGTGGCAGTACGCCTAGAATCCGGTATCATACATTTAATAACGCCTATTTGGCACATTTTGGATGAAATCGTATGAATTAAAACGGGCAATGATTGCAAGCATATTTATATGATTTATTAACTTGAAATAGCTTGGGTTTCTTAGATTCATCGTTTGCCAGAAAGCTCAAAGTCAATACTGCTTTCAAAACAAATGAGATTTGAAAGTAGTTATCTAATCAGTCATTTAGCAAAAAATCGTGCTTTAGTCAAAGTACGAAGTCAGCTATAAAAATATAACTAAATTCCACTTAAATATACGGTAAATGACTTGAACTAATTGGCTTGCTAATGACAGATAAAGTGAACTGAACTGAACGACTGAAAAGTATATAATGAATTGACTTGAACTTTGAAAAAATACTGCAAGGGTGAACTGAACTGAACGTAACGACTGGAAAGTACGCACTGAATTGAACTGAACTACTACAGGCTTTGGACAACGGGAACTGAACTTAACTGAACGGCATGAAAAATTTGGGGATATGAATGGAACTGAATTTGAACTTTGAACCAAAACTGCAAGTATGGGTTGAATACTTCAGTTGTATTTGATTTATTAATTACAAAAATTACGTCGTCAGCATATCTCCTCCAGAAAAGTATTTTGTGGTAATTTACCACAATATTATTTTTCAGTTTTTGTATGTTACTGTCTCAGATATAGGCGATCCCATATGACATCCATTTTCTTGCGAATAGAGTTCTTGATTGTATCTAAAAATGTGTATTATTGTGGCAAACATATTAAACTCGCATTACTCGAATGTGGTCCTTGCACTACAAGATACAGATCCTTTATCTATCCGCTCTTTATTTATATACCGGAAACATTTGTAAACTGAGTCTGACATACTTGACCCCAAATATGTTCACGACTCAATTATTTTAATCATTTTATTCATACCTGTGGAATGTTCCTCCTCAAGAGTGTTTTTTTGTTCAACAGCGCCACATTTGACCATTCAGACTATTTAAGCGAATACATTTCTTTTTTTTGGCTGAGAACCTTATTACACAATGTATCTGGTAAAACAATGAAAATCAAACATAAATCGTTTTCCTAGCAATAATTTTATTTCATGAAATTTTCTTGGACTTTCTAAAATCCGAAAATGTTTTTTTGAATGCTGCTTATGCTTTCAAGAAAACAATAATTAATAATGACAAGCTTTGCTACTCTTTCAATTCTTTACTGTTCTCTGAGTCAAAATTGTGTATATACTTAAACAGATTATTTACAACATACATACTTCATAATGCATATGTTCACCAATACTGTACAACTTTTATATTCCCTCGTGATCAAATGTAAAGTAGGAGCACTGCAAAAGGTTTTATAAATTATCTTCATTAAGTTTGGCTGAATGTTAAAAAACTCAAGGAATGATTCATGTTACCATCAGAAGATTCACAGTGTTTTCAAAAATGATTGAAAATATGGTAAGCACCAAACCACGGTCAGCGTAGTAAAGATGACCTATATAAAATCTTACAGGAAGTAAAGAAAGCAGGGTTTTCCGAAACCACGCATTTGATGAATGAACTTTCCTAGAAAGCAATGCCTCCTTGGAAAATTCATTAAATTTTCCTAGCATTTTGAATAAAACTGCTACAAAAGTCAAGGTCAGGAATGATGCAACAAATAGCAAAATTGAAAGCATCCCAGTCAGTCTGACAGCTCCGTAGATGGCGCAAACTGAAACAACCACTGCAAGATATTCGCAGTTTGGTACCACGATGGGACTGTAGAAAGAC
Organism: Allacma fusca; assembly: GCA_947179485.1. Taxonomy (NCBI): domain Eukaryota; kingdom Metazoa; phylum Arthropoda; class Collembola; order Symphypleona; family Sminthuridae; genus Allacma; species Allacma fusca. The sequence goes on from OX359248.1 coordinate 50,276,872, forward strand.
ATTGCATGTTTTAATAGAATTTGAAGGCGATTGTAAACTTTTAAAAAGTGGAAATCCTTCCGAAGAATGTCCTCCGTTGTATATGCTTTTCTATTACTTTGGCTGGAATTAAATATCAACAATTCGAACAGATTAATGAATTTTTACTGTCCACAAATACTGCAAGTAACGTTACAAAGTAATGTGGTTTGGGATTTGAACTTCAACAATAGATGTTTGAACATATATTATATTTTCAAGTGAATTTTTTAATTGCAGTCCATAAACACAGCTTTGTGAAAAACAAGAATATGATTCGTATAAGTCTCGTGTTACTTGTTTTACTTTAGAAAAGTCAAGATAATCCCTAAACCCCGTAAGCCGGCTCGGCTTATTATAAAAACCTATTAGGTTGTTTGAGCAAAACAACCTAATAGGTTTTTGACAACAAACTTCTATAATATATAATACATACATGTGTACGTATGTATATGGAATACAAAACTCAAATAAACATAAGCTAATAAGATAGGCTTAAGATCACTTAAATTTAACTCTAACAAATTCAAGAAACATCAAAATCCAAAACCATTCACTAACCTGATTTCAGAAATTATTTGCAATCCGTTAAATACGGAAGGTGTGATTGGAAAACCAATCGAAAACAAAAGTCCAAAAATTGATGTCAGTACCCAGCCGACAATTATAGCCTGAAGGATGAGGAATCCTACATGCAAACTTCTGGGTTGATTTGCGACCGAAGTTAAAAATATCGGATACTCGGGGTGGACGTAAGAAAGCAATGAAGCCAATATGATGACTAAAACACAGTTATAATAAAGTATAGCACAGAATACACCACACTGATCTTCAAATACTTTAAAACTCTTGTATTCATGCTTGCGATTTCTCCTGTATGTTTCTGTGTCATAAACAATCAAAAATTAATTATTATTGTTTAAAAAATTAACTCTGTCTAACTCTCGATAAAAAATCCTTGCAATACCTTCAAAAGAGACGAGGAACTTCACCGACTTTTCTATTAATGGAGGGAATTCTTCATAAGATATTAAAAACACTCCGTGGAGGGAGAGTATATTTAGCAGGAACGCCGAGTTAAGTACCAAAAGCGGTCTCATTCCTACGGATCTGTCATCCTCAAGTTGAAGAAATGTTACAAGACGATGGACTGTGAACATTTCGGCGCATAGTATTACCAAAATATTAATGTACCAAAACCATTTCCTCGTATTTGACTTTGTGGTGAAAACAGTTTTGCCTTTGGAGTCGAATTCAAAAGGCAAGTTGTACAGATAATTTCCCCAAATAAATCCTTTGTACATGAACCTCTGAGTTAAAGGTGTGATCATTATGAAGAATCTTTAAATTCCTTAGCTTTTCAGTTTATTTAAGTTGTTTTGTGTTAACAATTTCACTCAGTAGTTCTACTCCGTCTCAATTACAAATTTATTAGAACGAATGACGAAATGATGCAAATTCCGAAAATCCACAGGTAATTATTCGAAACCATGGAAAAGACTGCACACTTGTCCGGAGTGTTAGACAGTTAATAGAGTGGTTGCTGAAAATAATTTCGAAGTAGTGCTGCAAGGAACCTTTGCATGAAGTACACATTTGTAGACTATTCACGGTGAAAAACACTGAATGCTGACATGAATTGTGCGTTCTAAATTTTGAAAGTGCCAATTGTCAAATAACAGTACAACGTCATTCATTACTGCCACTCAAAATCGAAATCATCCCATAAAATCTATTAGTGTTAAGAAATAGTTTCGTCATTTATAGTATGGGAATCTATATTTATTTTAATTAGAACGGTGGTGATTGTGGACATGTAATTTTGGAATTAGCTTAACTCTTTGCCTCATTGTAACAAAAAATAAATAAGGGGTTTCTCTTGGTTCTGACGAAAGTATTTTGTGTATGAAATATGCATACATCCGTTGATAAAGGAAACTATTGATGGTATCAATTTTGAAAACTATCAATTTGAGGAATTAAATTTTGAAAACAACAGCTGTCATTTTAAATTCACCTGATATAACTGACACCTGAAAATCACCTCACAAAACCTACAAATGTCATAAAATAGAATCGTAATTCAGATGATTGTTGTTGTAATCATTTTAATTACAACCTGTGGTGAATGAGGAAATGTAATATTACAATTAATTATGCTAAAACAGGTTGGCTGATTTGAATAATGATTGATAACATATTTAAATATTTATATCTACATAATTCCATAAAATCAATTTATGACATTCTAGTCTGTTTTGGGACCCATTGGAGTTTTGTGTGCTCCACAAAAATATGTGCTGACGGAGATGCGGGTCTATATACTCTAAACAACAAAACTATGTATGTATATGTATGTGGGCACTTTTGGATATTGCAACGCAGTTGTAAAAATGCTTAAGCACATTGTTAGTATGCTCAAGCAATATATGTATGTATGACACTCTGTATTTATTTTAATTACAGCCTATGGTGCTTGCGGACACATAATTTTGGAATTAATTTCACTAAAACTGTTTGGCTCATTGTAACAACAAATAATTCAAGAGGTTTCTTATTTAACTCAACTGTGTTGCAAACAGTGGCCGACACGGAAACGGGTAACACCCAGGTACATGGGAACGGGAACGAGTACAGGAATGGGTATTGGAACAAATATTTTGTTCCCAACCAGTTTTGGTACGGGAACAGGACCACACTCAAGTGGACCCGGACACTGGGAAAAGGAACAGGAGTGGGAACAGAAACTGAGATCTTCATTTTGTTCCCGTTCCCATCGGGAACGGGTACAACCTACACGTAATCCCGCTCCCATAACTATTATTACCGGGTTCGAGTTGATATTATCATCTCCTAAAAACGCATTCAAAATTGATATTTTAAGACTTTATAGTACTTTATTTATGTAGCCAATTCAATTAGTACATTCCATCACATTCTTTTTTCCTGCAATTTTATGCATTTTTAATACATTTTTGAGTACGGATTCCTACATAAAATACTGTTCCCACCATGACAGGAATGGTCCTGGGTACGGAAACACTTAAAGGGAGTGCCCATTGAGCGGGAACAGGGACGGGGACAAATTTGTTTTACGCAAACGAATAAGTATGTAATTATACAAACTTACATATCTATGCAGTATTATCAGTAATGATACTGTAGTCTGCTTTGACAGCCACAACGACTTTGTTCCATTCAAAAATATACATGTGAAGGAGTGGCTGTTCTCGAAATGGGTAAAGGAATTCGGGTAATTCCTGCATTGGGTACTTCCGTCTTAAATATTGTTTGGCACTTTCAAGGACCAATAAAACATTTGATTAACAAGGGAAACATTTCTGTGGAATCATCTAATAATAGAAATGTTTTGTTGTATCGCACTATTGCTTTTATAATCATTGAATTAAAACGAATCAAACTTCAATTGCTACTAACATCAAGTAATTAAGATTAGAAAAGATGTTGCAAAAAAACTGTCGACGAGCTATCTACTATAAGAATGTTAACTTTTTGGAATTATTGACTGTGATCAACGCTCTTTGTTTACACAAAACTCATTCCATAACATTTGAAGTATTTCCTACAAAAAAGGTCTACGAACCTTTTCCTGTCTTTGAAAGATGCAGCAATGTTTTTCATTCATTTTTCAATCAATTTTTTATTCATGCCATTCGGGTCTCGTCCATAACACGTTCAGCTACGTAGTATAATTTCTTAAAATAGCACATTCCTTAATAAAGTTAATTATGTTGTACATATGTTCTGCATCCTGGACATTAAACAGAGTAATAAAATTCTAATAAATCAGGATATCTTGGAATACTTGTGCGGCTAGATTATCGGATTCAAAGTCGAAACGTTGGCAGCGCCAGCATTGCTCATAATTCTTTCAGAAATTTTATAAATAATAAATAAATGAGGACTACTAATCAAGACAGGGATAGAATTCTGGGGATACTGTAATAAATTTAGATTGTAATGTACTTTATAATGTATAAGTTCACCAATAATTCACAATTTTTGTATTTCCTCGAGTTCAAATGTAAAATAAGAACACTGTAAAAGTTTTTATAAATGATCTTAATTAAGTATGACTGAATGTTAACAAATTTATGCAATGATTAGGCAATGCAAATCTGAACAACCGGGAATATTTGGACCTGAGGACTATGGGAAGGAAAATTGAAGGCAAGGTATCGCCAGCATGTATTTTATTTATTTTCAAAAAGTAGAAAACAATACAGGGGAGCTTGCGTATGGGATATAATATATTCAGGTAATAGCTTATAATGCGAGCATCTACAGTACATATATCGAACATACAACACAATTGTTATACTCCTTTTGAGTTAGTAAAGCGTGAGCACGTCTAAAGCGTAGTTGTAAGCTATAAACTAAAATATGGTAATCCGTGACAATCTACCGTAGAATGTGAAAATTCGAATAATGTTTCATGTTACCATCAGAAGGTTCACAGTGTTTTCCAAAATGGCTGAAAATATGGTAAGCACCAAACCACGGTCAGCGTAATAAAGTTCCCCTATATAAAATCTTAACGGAAGTAAAGATAGCATGGTTTTCCGAAACCACTCATCTGAAGAACGAGATTTTCTGGAAATCAATGCCTCCTTAGAAAATTCATTAAATTCTCCCAGCAATTTGAATAAAACTGATACAAAAGTCAAGGCCACAAATGATGCAACAAACATCAACATTGAAAGCATCCCAGTCAGTCTGATAGCTCCGTAGATAGCGCAAACTGAGATAACCATTGTTAGATATTGGAAGTTCGGTATCACTAAGGGACTATAAAAACACATTGCATGTTTTAGCAGAATTCGGAATCGATTGTAAACTTTTAAAAAGTGGAAATCCGTTCGAAGAAAGTCCTCCGTTGTATACGCTCTTCTATTACTTTGGCTGGAATTAAATATCAACAATTCGAACAGATTAATACATTTTTACTGTCCACGAATGCGTAGATAAAACTTTTATCCACAAAATAATCTGGTTTGTGATTTCAACGTTAACCAAATGTTTGAGCATATGTATGTTGAGATACGAGTAAGTAAGGAAATGAAATACGATCAAAAATATATGGGCAAGGAAATTTTAATCTTAAATCCAGAATAATTTTGAACCCGTTTCCGAGAATTATGTCAAATACTGCTACTACGTTTTTCCAAATTTACGGGAACATGTATTTCCTTATGTGCATTACGAATTGCTTATAGGAATATCGATATTTTTGCTTATCCCACCTAATATTTTACTATGACATCCTAAATTCGGTGAAGGGAATGTTCTGAATACATTGCATAAAACGCATTTAATGAGCTCTTTACCACCGAATATCACATTCCTTTCAAATGTTATTGTTGATTTTATAGTCCTATTTAGATCCAAATAAAGTAATTCGAAATTTTTAGCCCAGGTTGACAGTTTCGTGAAAAACAAGAATATGATCCTGATAGGTCTCATATTAATTGTTTTACTTTAGAAGAACTTTGGGTAGAACAGAACCGCGCAATATGTTTTTATCAACAAACTTTTCATTTTTTTTAAAGAAATCTGTATTCAAAATTTTGAAAAACCGTCTTACTATACTAAAACAGGGCATACTGGAGTTCTGCACGTTTTACTGCCCGGATAGAAAGAATTTCACAAGTGTGCGTAATCCCAGTGTTTTAAATTTGTTGACAATTGTGTAACTAGTTTAGGGCAAGTCTGTGCATACATTTCCCTAATTGTAAATATTTGATCGAATTATAATACTACGTATGCTCAAATGGATATCGAGCGGAGCAGACGGGCTTGTTACTTTCAGGATAGTGCCACTTACAATTTGTTGGAGATTAAGAGGGAATATTAATATCAAAGAGACATAAGTTTAATCAGATTAGCTTAAGATCATATAAATTAAACATAAAAAATCAAGAAAAATCCATAACCATTCACCAACCTGATTTCAGAAATTATTTGCAATCCGTTAAATATGGTTGGTACTAATGGAAACCCAATTGCAAACACAAGCCCACAAATGGATGTCAATAACCAGCCCACAAATATAACTTGAAGGATGAGGAATCCGACATGCAAACGTTTGGGTTGATTTACGAGCGAAGTAAAAAATATCGGATACTCGGGGTGAGTGTAAGTTACCAATGAGGCTAATATGATGACTAATACATAACCATAATAAAGTATAGCACAGAATGCACCACACGGATCTTCAAAATTTTTTAAACGTTTGGATTCATGCTTGGGATTTATCCTGTATGTTTCTGTGCCATAAAATAAATCAAAACGTTTGATAACATAATAATTATAATATAGTTTAAATTAACGCAAATATGATTTTAAATATGACCTGTAATATAATTATGAAAAGGCGTAATCCTTACTCTACCTTCAAAAGAGACGAGAAAATTCACCGATTTTTCTATTAATGGAGGGAATTCTTCATAGGATATTAAAAAATTCCCGTGGGAACAGAGGATAATTAGAAGGAACGCCAAGTTAAGCACCAAAAGCGGTCTCATTCCTACGGATCTGTCATCCTCAAGTTGAAGAAATGTTACAAGACGATGGACTGTGAACATTTCGGCGCATAGTATTACCAAAATATTAATGTACCAAAACCATTTCCTCGTATTAGATTTTGTGGAGAAAACAGTTTTGCCTTTGGAGTCGAATTCAAAAGGCAAGTTGTACAGATAATTTCCCCAAATAAATCCTTTGTACATGAACCTCTGAGTTAAAGGTGTGATCATTATGAAACGCCTTTAAAATCCTCAGATTTTTGGTTTATTTAGGTTGTTTTGTATTAACTTTCACTGAGCAGTTGTACTTCGCCTGAATTACAAAAAAATATATCGAAATGAATGAACAAATAATGCAATTTTAGAAAATCTCGTGCTACTGGCGGAAAAGTCCTGCTACAAGGAACCTTTGCATGAAGTATACATTTGTGAACTATTGATGGTAAAACAGACACTAAATGATGGCATGAGTTATACGAATTAAATTTTGAAAGTACCAATTGTCAAGTATAATGTCCTTCGTTACGCGAAATCGAAAACATCCCACAAAGCCACGTGTTAAGAAATAGTTTCGGAATTTATAGTAATTATGGCATTCTATATTTATTTTAATTAGAACCTGTGGTGATTATGGATATTGTGAAATAATTCTAGCGTTGGATACTTCGTCAAAATTCATAATTATGAGAGGCATGTAAAATTAGGCAATATTTGAAATATAAAACAAAATCCATTCTTTAACACGCTCGAAGTTCTTGGCTTAGATATTTCACTCAATGTACAACTAGAGTCGTTACGTGGTAATTGGTAATGATATAGCAAATATGCTATTAACTATTCAGAACTTAATACTCATGGGACAGTATAAGACGTGCAAAGAAGTGTCAAATGCAATTATTAGCAGTAGATTAAGTTGGTATTTAATGTGTCTAAATTTTAAACTGCAAGGACCATATAATTTAATGGATTTCAAAAGTAATTAAATCGGATTAAAATTATGATGAAGTCTTTAATAAAGTATGTTCAATATATCAAGCCAGCACACATTTAAAAATCTCTCAGATTGGATTTCTTTTCGTATAAAATTTGAGCATTTAGACTTCTTCGGATATAAAAATGAATATACAAACTTTACAGTTGCTATAAACCTCCGGTTATAATTGATTTGTAACTAGATCGAAAATATTTGCTGTTTTGCAAGAGGTGGCTAGGCAATACTTAATGTAGTTGTTGAAATAATTTACACTTCTTGATGCAAGATTTCCAAGTAAAGGAAATAATTGCCCGTAAAAATAACAACTGTGTAGGAATTCTCAAATGAAATTCTGCCAATAGCTGACACTGAAAATCATCTCATGAAATTTAAGCGTCGAAGAATATTCTCTTCATTTGAAGGACTTTTTAGTTGACTGTACAATCATTTTAATTACAAAGCTGGTACAACTTGAATAGTTACGTGCAAATAATTATATTTTGGGTACACAGGTATTTAGTAAATAATCACCATATGACATTGATAAATAAGCTTGGAATGTGTGTCAAACGTAATTACTATATAGCAACAGAGCAAAACTGGTGAGAATATGCCAGAACTTTAAACATAAATCACCAGGCAAATTATGTAGTAATTAGGGAAATTAATGGCTTCCAAAATTAATTGAATCAGCTACTACAGTAGAGTTTCAAAAGTTTCAACAAAAAATTCTTGATAATACTTTTGATGAATTCCCTTAAAAAATTATTTGATATTTCAAAATTTTATCCAACTATCCCAAAATCTCTCGAACAACGATCAAGGAAGTGGTGTGATTATGATATTATCCTAAAAGATTATTGTATTTTTTACAAGAAAACGCTGGAAGGAACGAATTTATGTTTTCTTGAGATTTCCTTCCATATGACAAGATTAGCTCCTTATTTTCACCGCACACGCTGACCACAAGCTTTGTCACCGCGTTTTTTAAATAAGGGACTGTGTACTAATGACGTCACTCCAAATTGCCCACTTTTGAACACCCCCTCCCCCAAAATCACATCAAATCATATTCTGTCAACCCCACCCCCACCATCTGACGTCATGTGTAATACTCATGTATTCATTAATACAATAAAGACGGCATCCTTGATTAAAGCGGGATTTAGTAAAATATTAATAATTTGTGCATATTGTGTGGCTGGATTCCGATGTCTGTGAAAGCCATCAAAACGATTTGTTGCAACTGAATTCTAAAATATCTAAGATTACTGTTTTTACGTAGTACAATAAACCATCGTTATTTTTGTATGACGTCAGACAACACTTGCCCCTCCCCTCCTCCTGTCACCCGAAGTCACTCATTCTGCTACTCCCCCTCCCCCCTAAATGTATGACGTCATTAGTACACAGTCCCTAAGGGTGTGACCCATAAAATATTTGATTCAGCAATTGTGTGACCATTTCTTATTTTTTTAAAAAAACTTTACTTCATTATAATTTGGCTTAATATTTGAGGTCATGAGGTTGAAGCACCTGAAGCAACGTGGGTTTGTTACAATGCTAATTTATATTTTCATTCTCGCAACTTTTTTCCCCAGAAAATATTTTAACTCTCATTTGTAGGAAATGCTATGGGCTTTCTGGGAAACTATTTGATAGGCCAAGTGGATAATAATAAATTGTAGACAGTGCATTATAAAGCGTTTTGCTTATATGTGATGGTATAGGTATATGTATGTAGGTTACAACCTATTTTCATATGCTCAACCGAACTGCTACAAAAACGATGCATTCTCTACACGCATTGTACCTGCAATATTATGAATGACCCTAAAAAAAGACAGCAAAGGTTGTTGTAAAGGTGAACGACCCCCAACATTTGAATATCATCTCAAAAGATACCGTTTGTAAAGATGTCTGCGATCAAATTAAATGAGTGACGTGAGATACGATAAATGCATTAAAGTAATCTACTGATTGTTGCTCCTTGTCAATATTTATCAAACAAGTTCAGCATGTTCCAAAACTTGTAGCTACTAAATTGTTGGTTTAAATTAAAAACGCTAGAATATTTATTTTTTAATGCAGACGTAGATATTGCATTGGTAAGAGTAGTGTCTCAATATTATTACAAACAAATTATGTGCTGTACACTTCGTGATGACGTGCATCCGTGCACTAGTAAATTTCAGTGTGAATAATAAAAGGATCATATTATTACCAAAACCACAACTGTTGTAAAATCCGCCAGATAGGTACCCTTTTATCCCTTTACAGAATACACACCGTCATATAATCGAGTCTCTTGCATTTATAGGGAGAGCACATTTGTACAGTTGCGCTGGAAATAAGCAATTAAATGTTGGTACTTTATTGCAACCTTCCTGTCACTGTTCCCACAAAAAATGTCCCACTCGGACAAATCTGGGGAATGATTCATGTGATCATGAGAAGGTTCACAGTGTTTTCCAAAATGATTGAAAATATGGTAAGAACCAAACCACGATCAGCGTAATAAAATTCCCCTATGTAACATCTCAAAGGAAGCAAAGACGCTAGGGTTTTCCGAAACCACGCATTTTTAGAATGACCTTTCTTTGAAAGCAGTGCCTCTTTTGAATATTCATTGAAACGTCCCAGCATGGTGAATGTAGCTGCAATAAAAGTTATAGTGAGTATTGCTGAACCAAATTGTACTATAGAAAGCACGCCAGGCAGTCGCATAGCCCCATACGTGGCGCAAATTGCCATGATCACGAAAAGAAATTCACAGCTTGGTAACGCTATGGGGTTGTAGAAAGACACCCAAATTTTTAGCAGAACTTGACTAACATTGTAAACTTTTAAAAAGTGGAATTCCGATCGAAGAAGATTCTCCGTTCCATGTGATTTTTTGTTGATTCGTCTACAGTTAAATAACAATAATTCGAATGCATTAATATTAATATACACCGTACACGTCATACAGTAGGTAAAAACTTATTACTTACACAAATTTAAACATTTAGTGCTTTGAGCTTTAATTATTTCGATATGTGGGATGACCTATACCCGCTCATGTGAGAAGAAGTGAGTCAACTTTGGAACAGAGATAAGCACTAATTTTTAGTGCACCTCTTTAAAACTAAACTCTGAGGTTTTTCATCAACTTTGTCTTATATTCTTGGGTTCTGAGACCACAGTATAAGATCAGGGATGATATTTGAAGCTCACAAATTCATTTTAACCTCATCTTTGTCACTTGTGCTCTTGAAACCAAATTTCTTCAACCTCTCTCCCTGTTACTACTGGTCATATCCATAAATCCCAATATACATAGATATATGTAGACCTTGTGTGTCATTTAATTTTGTTAACTTGTCGTGTCATCTCTTCCCAACCAGGTCAATGCAATTCTGTTGTATGGCTGTATTTATGCTACCCCGCACTGTGCTCCCATAAATTTGCATTCTAGAATCAATACCCGGGGGTTCATGAGATGTGTAACAGGTTATTATTTACAATATAACCTGTTAATAATATTTACAATAATGGTTTGTATCAACTTCGTTGAAGTTTTTACACCCAGAGTATATTTGGCTACCAATTAGAAATTTAGTTTGGTAACTAAACCAGGTTTTGGAAAATTCCAATGTGAGTTTCGATTAAGCAGCTCTGTTCGAATTTTTTAAAATTGTTATCAGTTATCGCCGTTTCTAAAGTTCAGATTTCATGAAATACGCGTTAAAAATTTTCAAATTAATCCTTAATGAAAATATAATGTCAACAAATAAATTTCATCTTGAAGAGCGAAAGTGAGAATGATGAGGAATAGGAATTTCTGACCATGCTATCTGTATTTTTCCATGCCTAGCATTTTGAAATATTTGCAGTAGAAACGCTGTGTATTTTAGCAAATTTTAAGGTAATGATTATTAATCAAAATAGAAAAGCATATCTAATTTACTAACCTGACTTCCGAAATTATTTTCAAACCGTAAAATAGTAAAATCACTATTGGAAATCCAATTGCAAACATAATTCCAAAACTAGACAACTGCACCCATCCAAGAAGTATAACTTGAAGGATACGAAAACCCACATTTAGACTTTGGGGTTGATTTACAAGCGAAGTAAAATATATCGGGTACTCAGGGTAAAAGTAAGGCACCACCGAACCTATTACGATGACTACAACACCAATGTAGTACAATACCATAATGAATGTACCAGCTGGATCTTGAAATGCTTGGAAACCCTTGGATTCAGGCTTGCCTTTTCTCATATAGGTTCCTGCGATGTAAAATAAAAAAGTTAGGCAGTCTAGTATATTTAAACTACAATAAATTGTAATGAAAACACGAAAAACTTTACTGTACCTTCAAAAAATAAGAAGTACTGCTTAGAAATTTCAATAATTGCTGGTAATTCTTCACAGGATTTTAAAAGAGTTAAGTGCAGACAAAGGGCAAATAGACAAAACGAAGTCCATAGTACCAGAAATGGTCTCATGCCAACAGATATATCATCTTCGAGTTGAAAAAATTCTACAATACGACAGGATGTGAACAATGCCCAGCAAAATACTACAAAAATCTGAATGTACCAACAGCACTTCCAGGTATAAGATTTTGTGGGGAAAATAGTCTTGCATTCGAGATCAAACTCAAAAGGCAAATTATATAAATAATTTCCCCATATAAATCCTTTGTACATGAACCGCTGGGATAAAGGTGTTGATACGCTCTTTTTAGCGTAGAAATAAGTATTTGATACGTACATAATAACGTAAGATTTTATGTAATGGTAGTAATGAGAATAGGATGTTAGAATGAACGTAGGAATGAGTACATGTACGCAAATAAACTTGCTGACCGTTGGCTTTAATAAAAATGTCCAGAGTTGGAAAAGTTCTTCTCTGTGTGTGTAGAGATTACCCTTTGGCTCCTCTCAGACCGAGCGGATGAGAAGAGGAGGGAAATCTCTCCATGCGTAGGACGTTTATATATACAAGTTATTAGTGCGTAATAAAGCTTGAGACCATTGTATTTTAGAGTGTAAGACATTTTCCCAGGGAGAACAACTTTTGATTTCAAAGCATGTTAGTACATAAGTGTAACCATAGTTACGGTCTTATAACCATAGGGTTAGGAGGAAGTTGTTTTGTAAATAAGGGAGACAAAGTAATTTTGTTCCGGAGCTCATAAGATTTTACGAGGGTGAGGGTTATAAAAACTCCTTCCTAAGTACTGGGATCTGTCTCGGACAATGGGTTCGATCTTTACGATCGCAATAAATGTAAGTTACGATAAGACCTAAGATTAAGAAAGTAATTGAAACTGATATTGCTTATGTATGTATTGCCATGTGTTTAAATGCAAAGCAATCTCGAACCGGCGCCAGGCTGGCGGGGTTGGAACTTGGTTTCGGCCAGATGGTCCGGTCATAAAATTTATCCACTTAACTTCTGGATTTTGGGAGTGCGGTAGCAGCCGAGTATAAATACCCCAGGAAAATCTTACAGATTTACAGTCGATCTGAACACGCCGATTCGAAACGCTGTCCTCTTGGACTCTCTCTCTCTCCCTCTTCGTATAGCACTCGGGTTTCGGTTTTCTCCCTTTTTACTCCCATTTTATCAAAAATACTCTTGCTCTCAGAATCGAGTAGTTTTTCTGAAAGATAGCCTTTACTCTCAGAAGAGGAAGGATTTCACCACAGCTCTTCAGGCTGGTGGATTGTATTTCGAGAAATTTTGAGAAAACATTTAGAATTTTGATAGGAATTTTGGGAAACCTTTTGGGCAACCCTTTGATAACTTGTAATAGGAATTACACTTGAACTTTTATAACTTTATTATCTTTGTAGTTAGATTTAGAGAAGGTCTTCTTTGAATTAATATTTATAATCAGAATTAAATCTTAGTGTTAATTTATATTTTAGAAAATCAAACAAAGATATTATTAAGTTCCATTTTTGTAGTTGTCTAAAGTTAAATAAAATCTCTTCAACATTTGAGGAACCAAAAGTAAACTTGAGGGAATTTATAGTACGTTATTTCCACTCAACTCAGACTCCTAACAGTGTGATCATTTTGATGAAAACCTTTTGCAGTCCTCATACTGAAGGTGCTTAAATTGAATTTCCCTTCGTGTAAATTTTCCTCATATAAATCCTTTGTGAATGAATCGCTGAGTTAAGGATGTGATAATTTTTTTTAAATCTTTGTAATCCCCAGGTTTTAAAAACCTAATCAAATAGGTAACTTTATTGTGGTTTCTCTGAGCCGTAGGCTGTTCTTTATGAAACGATTTACAATTGTTGCAATTCAGACGTACTTCGGGCGACAATTTATTGAGAACTGGGTCAAAATATGGCTGTTGTTATAGCTTGTTTTGTATTTTTGTTAGCAATTTTGCAAGAATTCATTTCTATAAAATTGTCTGTAATTGGCAAAGGAACTGCTAGCTATGAAATGATAATTATCAATAATTATTACAGTAAATTATATTTTCAAATAATTGTCAATTGTCAAAAGAAGTACAGCTAATATCCGTTGTATCTGACACAGAAAATCATCCGACATAAGTTTGGATATAAAGACCCATCGTTAATTAGAGGTTTGTGCACATTTTAATTAGAACTTTTGGCATACGCGGAGACACGTTATAGTTCCAATTAATTTGGTTGGGATTGTTTAGCTCGCACCTCAACAAAAATATAATTTACTAGTAATTTACTGAAAACAAAATAATTATTACAATTTCTAATACTCTTATTTTTTTAATAGTCTTATTTAATTAATCTTAATTAATAAAAAAATATACGGCACACTTTATTAATTTAATTATACGCAATTCAATATGTAACTCAAATATGATTTCAGTAATATGACACAAACATCTGTTTTGTTTGTGAGCCATGACAGCTTTGTTTACACAGAAAAATCAATGCTGGCAGAGGAACTTCTCTGGAGAACAAAGTCTTTCAGGTTACTCTCGCATGGTGCAATTCAGATGTAAAAATGATTGGGCACATTTTAATTCGATGACTCGAAACGTATATAAAAATTTTAATATTTCTTTGCACAAATATTTAGAATCACGAGTTCATAGATGAAGCAGCACAGCATGCCTCAAACTCAACGAAACTTTGTTCCAATTTAACTGATAATTGCTGTTTTAAATTCTTGACTTTTATGAACCAGACAATAAATGTATATTTCAAATGAAATCGGCAAGGGCCGTCATAAAAGTAACTACATGTGAGGATTTATTCTCAAGAGAAGAATAAATCATCGACAAGGTTTTTAAGGTAAAAATTCTTTTTTTTTTCGACTTCTATAAAATTTCAATGAAGTCGGATACGTCGGAAAAGACGTAATACGCAACGGTCTATAAAATGTAAGATTGTCTACATATTCCCTTTAAATTACTAAGCTGTCTTGACTTCAGTTAATAATATGGGAGACGTACAAGAATTCAGCATTTAATTTATTAACAAGTGACAGTTGAAAGAGGGCTAGGAATGTGTGTCAAAATTAAATACAGGCAGCAGAGGAAAATCAGTGAGTTAATATACCAACACTAGGACAATGCAAATTTATGGCTTTCATTTTTAATTAAATTTTCTTATAATAAAATGTTTGAAGCACAGTTATGACCTATACACTTATATACGTAGGCTCTTACACACAAGATGAAACGAATAATATTTAAATACAGGATACTCAATAACCTTTGAACACCTTAGTTCTCCAAGTTCTAATCCTGCCACACAATTGCAGGAGGCGATTGCAAGTACAAAATTATTTTATTCTGGGTAGGAAAACAATACAAAGAGAATCTCATATATTAGGAACCTTTGATTACAAACACTAGACACTAGTAAAACTTTATGGATTTCAAATACAGGTATCATAGATTCGTTGAACTGATTGCTAACTAGCTACGGGAATGGTTCGATCTGTTCTTTGATTTTTGGTCTGGTCCAGGCAAGATCTGTTCCATAATCTTGGTTCAAGGAACATTTGCCGATAGATTTACTTGTTTAGAAGTACATGGACTGGTCCATCCGTTGGACCAGACCAAATGGACCAAATTTTGAGGCGATGAACTCTTTGAAGGAAATGTTTGTACCAACAACGTATATTTAATGGTAATTATTAATAACCTGAAATGCTCCTAACACAAAAAAGGTATTAACTGTCTGGTCCGACATTTTGGAATAGATTTATTGGTCTGACATGAATTTGGAACAAATTTCAAAGCAAAAGTTTCAGATTGTTCAAACTTTTGATCCAGAAAAAAGTTTTGGTCTGAATTAGAGGTGAGTATAACGAAACAAGGAGACGAGAATCTCCTTTATCTCGTTCTTTATGCATCAACAAGACAGTACGAGACATCTCGCTTTTTTTAACAAGAATATCGTTTGCAATTAAATCGTGTTTAAACCCATAACAAACTGAAAAATGGGGTGTTTTGCTATACCATTATGCTAATTAAGACATTTTCAGTTCTTGGTGATAGCTTTTATTGCTGTAGGTCTTCATTAATTTTATCAATGCGTTCATGTTTTCCAATTTTATGGTCCATACCCAAAAATAAATATTTGGGGATTTTTCCGATTAGTGAAAATAAATAAGTTTGTATGTTCTCTCACCAGAATTTGTGCAGTCTAGAATTAAATTGCATGTATTCCAACACAAAACACACTTTTTTGCCCTGTCTCGTTTGTCTCGTGCGTTGCTTCCTCTCCCTACTCTCGTTCTCAAAATATCTCGTTCTCGTATTTTTTTCAAAAACGAGAATTTGAAAACCAACGAGATACTTACACCTGGGTCTGAATCTATCTGGCAAGGCGAGATCAAATTGTTCGACACAGGTAGTGGGAAACAATACTCCAAATTTAAAAATGTAATAATAACTATAGCAAAAAATTATCGATTTCACTACTTAATTTTGGTGATTAAATAGATGTACATGTCTCCACAAGTAAGAATATACCAGGATGAAAAACATATTTGGCAACTCGGTGTTAAGACTTTTGTTTAGAAGAAATAGATTCTTTCATGTTTTTAGAACTAATAGCAATTTGTGCAGAATTTTAAAAAAATTAAAACTTTATTGCAGTGTTGGCAGCAAAAAGTCAGGAAAGGTCTTATTTGATTCTTGAAAAGTGGGGGGGACAGTATTATAGCATATCCCTCCCTGACTTTTTTTGGGAGGAAAAATGTCCCTGCTGTCCCCCCTTATTTCGGAGGGCCTGACCGTGACAGCTTGACAGATAATCGATATGGCAACGTATACCCAAATTATTCTGAAAATTATCAAAGTTCAAAATTGTCTCATGCCCAAAATTCATAAAAACACAAAAATGCACGTTTTGCAACGTTTCGAGAAGTAAAATTAAATTTTACCCAAAAGTTGAAGAGTCAAATTTGATTGATGATTACAATGATTTGTTTGAAAAATATCAAGCGATTTAAATCTTGATTTAAATCAAGATTTAAGTCAACCTGATTTAAATCAAGATTTAAGTCAACCTGATTTAAATCAAGATTTAAGTCAACCTGATTTAAATCAAGATTTAAGTCAACCTGATTTAAATCAAGCTACCCTGGTTTTGGCTTTCATACAGTAGCAGTAAGGTTTTACTGATAAGGAACTGAGCCCCTTCAATATGAGCTTTCATACAAGAGACACGGTCATGGTGGAAAATGACTTTGTTGGAGTCACTGATTTTATCGGGATTCTTCAGGAGTGAAATCATATGTTCCTCAAGATAAAGTTACGACAACGCTGGGGTTTAATAATTATAATTTCTTATTGGAAAAGCTGAGAAAAGCTCCTTTTCATTGGATTGCATTTTTGATCCTCCAACTGATGGAGGGAGAAGAATTTGCTCTTCTAGAGTTGTTCCTGGTATATCTGACTTACAGTGCCAGTCAATTGAAGTTGGACGCCCAATGTTATTTCGAATAACTACTAATAACTTTTTACAGAGTTATGCGAATCTTGTCAAAAATTCAGGTTTTAATGTCAAACATATGGGGATTAGATACTTGTACGTATTAACGTACACAGTACATCTCATACACTGTAAAAAAATTTGAAACAAAATTGTGTTAAACATTCGGCGCCATTTGAAGTTGGACGGCTGCATTTAACTAATTTGTTACCTCAATTCCCAACTAAATACTGTACTTTAGTACCACGTAGGCCCACCTCTGGCTGCTAGGACAGCTGCTATCCTCCTAAGCATGGTCCCTACTAGCTTCCGGGTAACTTCGGGGGAATCTTTCCCGTATTTCGGTGACCAGATTTTTCGACGTGGGTTTCCCAGAAATGTTGAAATTTTGCAACTCTGTCGCAATAAAATCTCAAAGTTGTTCAATTGGGATCATGTCTGGGCTTTGTGCTGGCCATTTCATCACCAAAAATTGTTTTTTTTTGAAGAAAGTTGATGGTGCTCTTGATGCGTGTTTAGGATCATTATCCTCCTGAAACACAAAATGGCTACCCAGTCCACGTATTCGTGCGCCATCTTTGATATTAAGATCCAATATTCCTTGGTAACATTTAGAATTCATTATTTCATCAACAAATTCCAAGTTACCTGGCCAGAAGACCCAATACAGACCCAACCCAAAACACCCCACCTCCTTTCTTCAACGTTGGTTGGCAGTGTCCGCGTTTGAGTGCTTCACCAGTCTTTTTGGTACTCAGTTTTGTTGACAGGCGAAACTAATTTTATACTGTACAACTCCGACTGGCGGCTCAGGATGTGGAGAAAGACTGGCGAGGTACTCAAACGCGCGGTAACAAATTAGTTAAATGCAGCCGTCCAACTTCAAATGGCGCCGAATTTTTAACACAATTTTGTTTCAAATTTTTTTACAGTGTATGAGATGTACTGTGTACGTTAATACGTACAAGTATCTAATCCCCATATGTTTGACATTAAAACCTGAATTTTTGACAAGATTCGCAACTCTGTAAAAAGTTATTAGTAGTTATTCGAAATAATATTGGGCGTCCAACTTCAATTGACTGGCATTGTAGCTTAGAAAATCATTCAGGACCTCTGTATTTATAAGTCAATTGCTTCGAAAAAATATCAGCAGATCTGCAACAAAAATCTTTACAAAGAACCACCTCTCACCGTTGTGTCATAAAGTCCAGCATTTTGTACACATTTATAGTGTGTCTATTCCCCATTACATACTTGAATAATAGTTTCAGTTTGCAGTATGCAGCATTATGGAAACACCTCGTCGAGAAAACGAGCAGCATTTGACAAAGGACGACAGATTTTTATATTTTCTGAAAGGTTCTTAAAGTTTAATTTTTAAACATTTAATTCAAATTGACGTTGTTTTGAAAATATTAAGAAGCAGCACCGGAAGCTTTTGGGTTATGATTGATACAGTCACTGTAAAAATAACTGCTCAAAAAGTAACCGCCTGTTTCGATTCCGTTTCTCTACGCAGAAATGAGTATGAGTGCTTGCTTTGCATTCAAAGCGAAACAAAGCGATGCTGGAATCATAAATTTAATCATTTTATTCATATCTAAAAAACAAACACTCAAAGGAGATTATTTTCTACTCTAGAGCCAACTTTCTCATTGTGAAAATATTTGTCGAGACGTCTATGTTTTTGAGGCCCACCAAAATTCAACTACAATATGAAATTTGCAATTTTTGTTTTTTACGATTAGATACCTTTAAAATAAGCTTTTAAATAACCGCGCGTATCATAAGGGTGGTTAAGTTACAGAGGAACAAATCTTGGATGATTCCTTCTTGGGGAAAATAAATGCAGTTTTAGTCAAACATTTGCAGAATTTGAATATTCCGCTAGAATACGGTTTTTTTTGTGGATCATATAAGTTGCTTTTAAACGAGGTATTAGTGATTGAGATAAAATATCACATTCAAAAGTAATTAGGAATTTTCGAGAATCGTAATTTGCCCAATAATCTGTTTTTTTTTCACAATTTTGGACGCCAGTTGACGTGAATTTTAAATGCTTTAATTTATTCAAAAATTGCTTCGAAACACAATTTGTTCTGACACGCGCATAGTCTCGTCTCAGATGCCTTCTTCTAGAGGTAAAATGTATCATGTTAAGCAACTGGTCGAAATTAACAATTGTTTTTCAAAAATTCTCACTTAAAATTTTGAAACTTGATAAATGATTGCAAAGATCTGATTGTGGGTTGGTAACGCCGTCCGAACGAGGTATTGCACTTTGTTCTTTTATTACTACTTCTTGATTTATTTCGAGGTTTTCATATATACACCAAATCATATATGTACATACAAATAGGACAATTTTTATTTTATTCGGACTACGATGTGAAATTTGCTTTTTTTAATGTCAAAAATTATGGAATTTCTCTCAGAGTTAGGGTTGTGCTGAAAATATGAATTTGTTCAAAAGTTACAATTAACCGTTTATAATACGTCGGATTCATCTGTTTAGTAATGGCATGCATCACTCATATATATATATACGTACATATGAGTGATGACTTTCCTCTGCAAAGCAGAAGATCATGCTCGCATTTCTTATTGAGCTCCTTGTAACGTATTTTTATCGTTGTAATGCAATTTTTATTTAAGTTCTTGTTGAAATTATTGGTAAATTATTTAGGAAATAAGGAAATTGACTAATTGTAGGAATGATTTTGTCACATATGAATTGATCATGTTAAAGTATTCATGTATGAATGTCATGATTAAAAAGAGGAACTGAATGTGATGACTCGATGAGAACACATCCACACAGTTTCAAGAGGAGGAAACTTGACCGCGAGGATGCAATGCATTGGACCGTGGTGACATTACACATTGATAGTTTTATGACGGTAATAAAACTCTCAGGACTCAGGACTGAAGATCGACTCAAGACTCAAGACCAGCTCAAGCCTATAGTTTTAAGAGCCTATAAGATTTGTGACACAATATTTGCCTGATGATACTTCCTCTTATTATTTGGACTTTATTTAGATGCTAATCCAAATTAATGTAAACTTGATCTATATATATTTCATGCTATATAAACCCGTGACTTTTCAGACAATAAAGGACAATCGATTTAATATTGTAGCGAAAAATAGAGAATACTGAATTATTCAATACTTTCAACAGTTCTTCAAAAAGTGTCAAATTTCTTTCGCTAAATCTTGTTTGCACTTTTAAGGAAACATAAGAAATGATAATGAAAAGCATGATTTTTTTAAACACTTGTAATAAAAATTTTTGATTGCTCCTTGTAGTTCCCCTAAACATACATAAATAATTATTTACATATTATTATTAGAATATTGAAATGGTACAAATGGATGGAATAAGATACTAGAACAAATAATAATATACACTAAATAACACTAGTTTTCAGAAACATTTTCAGGAATGTCTAAATTGAGTTTATTTCCCCAAACTATAGAGGCAGTCAATACAAATCTGGACATTCTGGGATATTTGGGCCGTAGGACTATAGGAAGGAAATTTGAAGGAAAAGTATCGCCAGTAATTATATATTTTATTGTTTTCAAAAAAGGACAAAATAATAAAAATGAAGCTTCCGTGGGTGTTCAAAAGGGCATGTAATATATTCAGGTAATAGTTTATAATAATTTAGCATTTATATCGAACATACTGTACAATTTTTATACTCCTTTTGAGTTAGTACAGCGTGAGCACTGCTAAAATGTAATAATAAAATATGATTTTCCGTGACAATCTACGGTGGAATATGAACAAATTTGAATAATGTTTCATGTTACCATCAAAAGGTTCACGGTGTTCTCCAAAATGATTGAAAATATGGTAATCACCAAGCCACAGTCAGCATAATATACTTCCGCTATATACCATCTCAAAGGCAGCAAAGACACCAGGGTTTTCTGAAACCAAACGTTTGTTGAATGACCTTTCCTTGAACGCAGTGCCTTTTTTGAATATTCATTGAATTTTCCTAGCACAGTGAATATAACTGCAATAAATATCACAGTCAGAAGTGATACACAAATTAGTAATAGAGAGACCATGCCAGCAAGTCTGATAAATCCGTAGATAGCGCAAATTGCAATGACAACCAAAATAAAATTGCAGCTTGGTAGCACTATGGGGGTGTAGAATGAAAGAACATGTTTTAGCAAAATTTGAATGCAATTGTAAGCTTTTAAAAAGTGGAACTCCGTTCGAAGAAACTCATCCGTTGCATGTGTTTTCCTGTCAGTTAGGCTGAAATAAAATATTAAAATAATTTACATACACTAGGCAATGCTAACTTTTAACAATCACGTTCTGACGAAAATAAATGGAAAATAAATAAAAACATTGGGACATGTCATATCATGGTCATCTTGAAACATGAAATTATTCGGGACCTGATTTCTAGAAATGTGCCAAAACCTGGTGCTACAGTTTTTTTGAAGCCCTTGCTTTTGTTTTCACAAATAGCCAATCGACTTATTCTAGGGTCAACGTTCTCATTGTAGATGTTTTGGTAGCTCCTGTTTTTCATTTGCCGCCAAACTATGGAGTCAGATTAATTAAGTTGCTTTCATAAAAGAAGTTCACGAGGGACATGCAGAATCTCAATCTGCGTTGACTACTTTAAATAATATTTCACTAGTGCTCCTGAATAGGTATTTTTGAAATTTAAAAACTACATAATAAAACAAATTCTGAATCATGTAGTCAACGTGCAGTTTTCACTATTTATTATTAGGGCTTACTAAAAGCATTGCCTCTTATACATATGAAAATAGTTCATACAATCTGATATTTTACTAGATTTATGAAAATCAATGTTTTACCAACCTGATTTCAGAAATTATTTGCAATCCGTGAAATAAGAATGGAATTACAGGAAAACAGATTGTAAATAGAAGTCCAAAAATAGATAGCAGTACCCAGGCGACAAATATGATTTGAAGTATGAGGAATCCTATATTTAAATTTTTGGGCTGATTTACAAGCGAAATAAACAATACAGGATTCTCGGAGTGAAAGTAAGTCCCCACTGTAGCTATGACAATGATTGATAGAGAATTGTAATAATATATCGCAATGAAAGCACCAGCTGGATCTTGAAATAATTTGAAACCCGTAGATCGAGGCTTTCTTTTTTTCATGTAAGTATCTGTGTCATAAAATTAAAACAACGTTTGACAATATAACTTAAACAAATTAACGTTAGTTTCAATTGTAATAAAAGGGCAAAAGCATTGCTGTACCTTCAAAGTCGAGGAGATATTTTGTACATGCTTGTATTGCTACAGGAAATTCTTTATAGGCTATTAAAAGAGTTCCGTGAAGACAAAGGGCAAATAGATTGGACATAAAAATTAGAATCAAAAAGGGTCTCATTCCCAGGGATAATTCATCTTCAAGTTGAAAAAATTCTACAAGACGACAGACCATAAATATTTCCCAGCATGCTACCATTAACATGTTGGTGTACCAATAACATTTTCGTCTACAAGATTTTATAGGGGAAATAGTCCTGTTTCTGGAGTCGAATTCAAAAGGGATGTTACACAAATAATTTCCCCATATAAATCCTATGTACATAAACCTCTGAGTGGAAGGTGTGATCATTTTCAAAAGGTTTTACAATTCGCGTGTTTTCAAAGTATATTTAAGTTCTTATGGCGTTCGTACTTCTCTGAGCCGTTATTCTCCATCAGATTTACAAGTTGACATCGGGTGCCCAGTACTGGATACACTGAATTTGGTCTTTATTTATTGGGAACTGAATTGAAAATATTTGCAGGTTTTGTTGGGGCAGATATACAATAATTAATGTAGTTGTTGAAACTATTTCCAAGTCCTGATGTATTATTTCATTTATATTATAAAGTTTGCATTAGCTGATAACGCAAATTATTGACAATGAAATGCAAAATACCAATTGTTGGAATTAAATTTTGAAATTACCAGTTGTCAAATAAACGTTCAATTCAATAAACGCCAAAAACCATTCTACGAAACCAGTAAGTGTCAAGAATGAATACGATAATAATAAAGCAGTTTAAAATACTTCTATTCCATAGCCATTTTAATTAGAACCTGTGGTGAATGGGGATACACAATATTTATAATTACTTTTGATAAAACATTTTGGCTCATGTTACAAGAAATAAATATTGGTCTTCTTATTTAGCTTAATATCATTGCAAAACATATGACCCAGAAGGTATATGTATATTTATGTATAATTATGTATAATATCAATAATAACATATAATATCTGCTGTAGGAGCCATGAAAATCTTGTTCTCTGCACAAAAATATGTGCTGACATAGGGACTGGTCTCGAGAAGAATTTTATTCGGGTTAGTCTTGCAAAGGGCAATTCAGGTGTGAAATCACTTGAGCACGTTGTCACGAAGTTTAAAAAAATCTGTATGAGAAATATTTGTTAATTAACTCGCACGATTATTTTATAATTCTGAAATAGTGGAAAATACAGCATAGAATGGGGCTTAAAATTATTGAAAACAAATAAACTTCAGTTAAGTTTTTTAACCACACATGTTTCGAATTAGTCATAAAATCAATTTTCACTCCCATTGTAGTAAACATGTGTGGTACAACATTAGATTGAAAGCTGCTAATTTTTCACATCAAGATTTGGACAATCCTTGAGACATCAACAATCTCGACGAGTTTAATTTGGACTGAATAAAACATTTTTGCCAGAATCTGGGAAGAAAAATTTAGAATATAAATAAAATTGTACATTTAGGAAAAATATGTACATATATTAGTTTATACAATAGTTCGTACACTTTCAACAACGTACAAACATCAGTAAACCAACAGAATCAGAAGACATGATTGAATTCTTATAAATGCTTATAATTCACAATATTGCACGCTTCATCAATTTATACATATAATTAGCGTCCCAAATATTGGGATACAAAAATTCGGTATTTACTCCTCCAGAAATGTTAAATGTCATGGTGAACAACTTTCCAAGGCGAATACCAAATTGATAATAAGTTACAGTTTAAAAGACCATACATGATTGATATTGTTACGGATATATTATAAATAGGCTAGAATAAGCATAATCTAAGTCAGCAAATAGTTTGGAAGGTCGTAAGCAAGGGCTACGTGACGCCAAACGCTGACATAACATAATTGTAAGTAAAGGAAAGGAAATGATTCAGATTATTTAATAAACAATAAAAATAGGAATAAGATTTAGATTAGATTAAGACACGTAGATTTAAGACAAGTTCTAATCTCGACTTCAAGCAAGCAACATCAAGAGGAGCCGCACCTAGAGTCCATTCCCTCCGGGATGGATCTCAAAAGGTAGCAAGCGGGGCAACATGAAATTCGGAGAATTTCAGGAAGAAGAGATTCAGACTTCAAATTCTATTTTGTGTAAAATGTTAATTGTTCAGTGTAAATTGTATCAGTTCTAGGAACAATAAATTGGCTCAATCAATTATAAACGAACCTACACAACAGAATCAATAGTTCCATTTATTCATGAGTTTCACCAACATCGAAACCATAATTCAGGGGAATGGAACGCCCGAACCTAGGCTACATTGTCTATTACCCACACAACATCAATACCCGGGTGATAGCAACGTAACATGGTGTTTCTGCCAGGCCTTCGGGTTTTATTTGGTAAGGACCCGGAGGATCCGTAGGTCGGGGACCTGCGGATGACCCTGAAACAAAGACCAAACTTTGTAGCAAGTACGGTCGCAGTTTTCAAAATTCATGGGATGGAAGTATGGGGCTCGACAAGGAGAAAATGTTTCATTTCTCTCCAGGGCCACCCGAAACTTCTCGTGAAAGGCAGTTATAACATGCAATAATGTTACCTCAAGAAAGAAAATTTGGCCATTATCATCACGCGCGGATTCAAATAACAGTTCAGAAGTCCTAGTGCGGCACTAGAAAAAGAACTATTTTTAGGCCTGAAATATTATTTTAAGTGACCAGTGAAATTGGGACTCTTTCCAACCGGAAAATTAGGGGAAGAGGACGTCCAATAAGGTAATACCATTTTTGTCTTTAAGGTTCATGAATTTCATGGTTAGGAACGCATTAATTTTGTCATGTAGTTACGAGGCGTAGCTAATATTCAGGAGTAATTAACCAGAATTTAGGTGCAAATCATAGATTTAAATTAGAAAATTGCGCATATATGTATATGTATTTTGTGGTTTTCAGAATACATAGTAGGTGTGTGTGCATAAAAATTTTCACCCAAATTAGCTTCTTCCAGTAAAAATAAGTCTTCTTCTATCTTTTTAGACGCCTAAAATGCCGGGCTTGAGCGTAGGCATAAACAGTGTTCGTATTGTAAAGAGAACTATTCCGGCTGAAGGGCCGACGTTAATTGAGCGCAGTATAATAGTAATCTTTCTCTTCGTAAGTTTTAAGTTCCTAATTTCAAAAGGGCCGTTTTTGAGCGTTGAAATTCTTTTAACTCTTCAAATTACTTTTCAAAGTTTGGGAAACCCCAGGCTAGGGGATAGGAACCCAAAACACAATTAAAATCTTTCAATTAATTGGGACATATTTTTTATTAATACAAGACTCTCAAAATTCACTTTCAAAGCTAAGTTTAAAGCAAAAATATGATCTATCTTTCAATAAATAACTCAAAAATAATTTTCACTCTCTTCTTTCTCTACATCTTTTCGTCTTCTAATATAAGCACATTTGAAAGGCCGACAGTTATTGAGCGCAAATGTCTTTAAATTCTTTAACCTTCAAATTACGTAATTAAGAGCCCCATGGCTAGGTGGCAAAACCCAATTAAAACTCTTTCGCTGAAAATTACTTTCTTTACCTGATGTGTAGGTTTACACGGGTAACAATAGGATCTATCATAAACTTTTCACAAACTTCTTTTCTTCTTCCATCTTTCCATTTCTACCAGAAGTGCCGGCTTGAGCGCTGGGTAATTAGGACATAATTTGTCATGGGTTTTTGGCAAATATTAGGATTTTAAAGTTAATCCGGAGGGCCGAATGTGAGCACGGAGCATATCAGATTTCAGTTAGTCATTTTTGCAAATCAAAACCTATATAGCTCAGTTAGAGAGCATAGGTAGATCAGACCATCTAAAGATTATAGTATGTAAGGTGAACCAAATTTTCTCGGAAGGGCCGAATATGAGCACCGAGGTGATTAGGACAGTTTAGTTAAGGTTTGAACAAAATTTAGTCCAAAGGGCCGAGGTACATTGAGCGTGGACATATTGGCATAGTACATAAGCATACATATAAGAAAATTCTCATCCACGTAGTTTAGGGATTCAAGGGCCGAAATGTGAGCGGAATCATTGTTGTATATAAGTTTTAGTACACGTAGAATCTGAGAGGCTAGGGAGATTAGGAGGGACCTTATGGTTTAGTAGGGTTCGAGTCATTCCAAGCACGGAGGTGATCTGATGGAGTGCCGACAAAAGTACCGATAAGCCTGTGACCTACTAGAGGTAATCGGAGAGGCTATGATTGACGCACCGATATAGGTATATGTTTGTAATGTGCCCGAGCTAGCGGATAGGTAACAGCAATGACTATTACTAGTAAGGAGGTCCATGGGTTAGTGGATAGGATAACAGGGGACATTCCAAAGCACGGAGGTTCACTTTAAAATCTATGTATGCGGTTTCCAGCTATGGCCATACATAGGGACTTTCATATTTATTACTTCTTCCATAGATGACTCATGGTTTTGAGTGCATCATAAGATTAGCCATTCTCGAAGGATTTTGCTAGAGTAGAGAGAATTGGCATAAGAAACCACAGGCTCATGGCTTTTGAGAGTTGGTTATAGGGATAGGAATTCAGTAAAATCTGGTGCTTTCAGTTTTTATTGTCTACGTCAGATACACGCCTTGATGATGGTAGGATCGGTTCAAGGAAGTTCTTAGGTACGAATTAGGACGCGAAACATATCCTTTGGGGCAGAAGGGTAATTAGTAGCGAGGAATACAGTCCTTATTAATTCTGGGAATCATTACAGGAGTATTTAGGGAAATTTAGGCAACACCGGCCCGAATGTGAGGAGTGTTGATTGACAATAAGACTGCTAAATTTAAGGAGTTAGACGCAACTAGCCATTGCAAATAAGTAAGTTTAAGAAAGGTTAAGTTTTAAGGTGAGTAAGTTTAAGAGCTTTAAGTTTTAAGGAGTATAGGATTAAGAAGACTAAGTTTAGAGAAGGTTAAGTTTAAGAGCACTAAGTTTTAAGGGGAATAGGTTTTAAGGAGGTTAAGTTTAAGGAAAGTAAGTTTACGACAGTTTAAGTTTTAAGGGAATTAAGTTTAAAAGCAGTTAGGTTTTAAGGAAGGAATAAGTTTTAGAGGAAATTAAGATTAGAAAAGTTTAGGTTTTAAGAAAATTCAGGTGGCAACACCTAAAGGTACTCATTGGAAACGTTAAGATTACAGAAATTAAGTTTTAAGACAGGTCACAGCCAAGGTTAGGGACGTTCAGGGATTGAACATTTAGGTTATAAGCACAGAAAATTTCTTTTCCAAGTTTCATCACCAATTGGCACAATTAAGCTTAACAACTAGAGTTACATAAGCATAGGCATACAAGACAAAATTTTAGGAAACGGTTTAAGTCGAAATTTGGCATAAGTTTTAAGAAGGTTTTCAGGATTGAATTTGACAAAAGAACTCTCACAACCGTCAAACAAATTCATAAAACCAAACTCTACGAAACGCCTTAGCATTTTTCAGCCCATCAAGAAAAAGTTAGGACGTTTACAGGTATGGAACCCGAAAAGAACCAACATCCATCAAGAAGGGAACCACCACCTGCACCTTCAATACCATCACGAAGGACTACGCGATCTGCAGGACCAGTACCACAGAATGAAACAGGCTTGGAGGAAATCCTCGCCCGTAGGAAAGAGGAGAGGAAAGCAGCAAAAGCCAAAGCTAATACAGCAACGGCAGGTGTAGACCTCTCTTCAACGTCTTCAGCTTCGACATCTACAGTCATGGAAGAATCCGGCAGTACAACCCTGGCATTATCTGCACAAAGTCCATCGGGCTCGCAGGCCATGGGGCACGGAGATAATCCTGACAATAATGATGAAAGCATAGATGTGTTCCTGGACACGGTGTCAACACCTGTAACAGGTACGGCAACCAGTCCTAGACGAACACCAACAGTATCAACAGCGCAAACACCAAAGTTATCAAAAACAAAGGTGGCGCAAGGACAAAATCTCCATAGACTAGCTATGCAACGAGAATTACGCGACCTCGAGGTAACCAACCTGGAGGGCCAACAGGTCCAACAAGACCAGGGGGTTGAGGCCACAGGTGAATTCATGCTAAATGCTAGAGGAGACATGGTTTTTGTCAGTCACGATGCTGACCCAACGATCAAGGAAATCCTGTCGCAATTCAATCAACCTGAGGAAAGACCAACTAGTAGCGCTGCCATGTCATCATTTGAAATTCTCACGGATCCTGGAAGCAATCATACAAGCGCAGAGGAGGTCGAGCAAGGATTTGCAACTCCAGAAAGTGAGATGGAAGACGTGACCAATGAATCACCCAACAATGTGGTTGTCAGCAACTTGACAAACCCAGTTGGCAACGGAGACATTCCTCAAGACACGAGAGTACAATCCCAACAGGATGTACAAAGTCAAGGAATGTGCAGCAAAGCTACTGGACAAACAGAACAACAGGTTAATCAGCAAAGCTCAACGGAATTGGATGATTTGGAAGATTCCAATAGACCAATAGCTATAGCAACAAGTACACCAGAGATTATCCAGCCAGGGAATCTCAGTACACACTCATCATTTAGGGACAATTTAGCAATAACTCAATCGGACGAGTCAACCGAACAGAGCGAACAAGGTGACTCACCAACAGGAGTGCCACGTACTAATAACAGTATAGGGAGTGATCGTGACCAGGTCACTACTCAATTAAATCAGCAGTTATCAAATTTAAGTATCAGTGACCACCGTAAATCGTCACAGTCGAATACGACAGTTTCTCAACAACCAGATATACAACAACTTGTGCGAGATAGGTTTCTATCAAGACCATCTCCAGGATTTGCCAATAGAGGAGACGTAGGCTTTCAAAGGACACTCAGCCGGGTGTCTGAGTCTACAGAACAGGAAGGCCCAGTCGAGGATCAGTTACCACCGATCAGAGAAGGGCAAGATAACATCCAAAGATTGGAGGAAAATTTCATACAATTAGTGGCAGGTACAGGTGTGATAGTACCAGCGGGTTCGTTTCAACAATTAGTGACCACCGCAGGCTTCCAACGGAACTCAGTGGAAAATTTTCTGGTAGTTCGAGGATTGGAAGGACAACTGATAGAGGTGTATCACAGGTTAGCTCAAAATCTTTATACAGGTACAGTCCAGTGGACACATTTTTTCCTTAGATTAGCTGAAGTCACCCACAGAAGGGACAATAACAGAGATCCGAATAGGGAAGAAAGGGAAGTGTTACGTACACGTGCCTTTGAGTACGGTCGGAACGTCAGGGACAACATTTTCATCCCCACAGACGTCATCCGAAACCTTTTAGAGCACCGGGTATTGTCGTTGAGAAGTCACCAGGCACACCAGGATAGCCAGATTTTCTTCAACGATACACCTAGGTACACAACCGTGATACAATCCGGAAGACTTAGTGAAAATCTAGAATTTGGTCAACCACGACAAGAAAGACGAGTCAGCAACGAGAGCAGGCCATATCCAGAACAAGATCCAGATAACAACGGGACCACCCAGCAAGGAGTCATCGACTCCAGTGCTGACGACATCATTAGCAGGTACCTTAGGTACGACCAACGGAATCCATCAGTAACACGGAATCCGGTTACGGGTTTATTAGAACCAGCATCTAGATCTACGCTAAGGACCATCTCAGGCGAGTCAACCATACAACCCGTTACGTCACGAAGCATTTCACCGGAAAGCTTGAATACCAGCTCAAGCTCAATCAACAAGGCTATAGCCCAAGCAATAGCCTCAGCGACACTTCAAGCAGGTTTAACAACCCCTCGAAATCGGAAGTCGAGTAACTCCGATCGTGACCATCTCAGACCAAGTAACCAGGTGACGGACAGTAACCAGGTAGATTACTCATCACCTAGGTCACAACCTTTCCAGAAATCGGGGAGAAGACATTACAGGGTAAATAGTGCTGAGGAAAACAGCAACTTAAAACCCAGGACCAGTCCACAGGGAATTACGACACGTGAGAGACCGAGCAACAGCCGTTGCGAGACAGCCATTCAGAAGGGTAGCCCAAGAGCACCCACTACATCACCTACAGTCCAGACAGGTAATCGGACACCAGCAGGGAGCTCTGCGGCACAACCGAGAGTGACCCCGAGGTCTAGTAATTCCTGTCGCTCCACACCTACAACAGGTGAAAGAGGGCAGTCAAGCCGACACAGCAACTCTCACGAGACAACACAGCAAATCAACCCAGTACACATCTCACCAACCAGTCAGAATAGACAGGTTTCAACGGAAAATACGCCAAGGAACCGACCAACTCAACCTAACCTGCAATTTAGACCACAACCCACCCAAGACGATTTGGAGACACCAACTGAGGAGGTCGAGACCACCCAAATTGGTAGTACATCACAGGCTAACGTTAAGAGGGATTTAACGACAACAAAGTTGTACGTCAACACAGATTCCACCCAGGCAAATAACAACGAGCAACTGGTACACCGAGTTTACCAGTCACCGGGAGGTAGAATTTACGTACACCCACCCGTGCATGCGTTGCGAGCACCGCCACTTGACGTTAGTGAGACAGCTTTAAGAACATTGGTGCAAGTAGGGAGACAACTAAGAGAACAGAATCCGTCAATAACTATTGCAAATACCATCAGAAATTCGGACACAGGTACTTACTATCAGGCATTCAGACCCCAGGACAGATTTACCGTCTATCAGTCACCTAGAGGCTCGTTATACAACAGCCTACCGATAGGACGCACGGGTATACACCGCCACATTCTACGAGGTCGAGACATCCTGCAACGGGCAACCAACAACGATAGGACCATCATAGAAGGTGGAGAGCTTGTAACAGCACCACAACCACCACCTTCGGAACAAACATCTAGAAGCAACGAGTCATACGTTCAAGGTGACACCTTAAGGTCACGGACAGCAACACCTGCATCAACGACACGCGCAGCAACGACTTTTGCAGTACCAGCTAGACCAACCGGAAGGTTCATAACCAGGTCAGCAAACCGACCAACGACACCGACAGCTCCAGCTGTCCCCGTCAGACCAAATTCAGCAGTAGCAGGACCATCTCGAGTAACAACAACTCCAACCACAAGTCAAGGTAAAGTCAGTTGGCTTGACGACTTACAATACGGAGTTGACATTTGGACAGGACCCAGTGGCAGAGTATACACCAGCGAGAACGAAGCAACCGAAGACGAGTTAGTACCAAGCAGAATAACAGTGAGACAATACTCTAAGATCGCCCGAAAACAAGACAGATTCAGAAACCAGGGGGTAGAAAACGAAGCGACTTGGACAGGCCAAGTGAGACGCCTGATCTATTATAACAGAAGGGACGGTATCATACAACGAAGGTTCAGACCAACTAGAGACTCAAACTTTGAAGCATTTGCAGCTACAAGAGCTGAACACGAAGAAATTGTTCTGAGTGAACACCCGATATTTACCTTCTGGAATATAATCACCCGAAGATCTTTAGATCCAGGGCAGATCTCCAGCTACATCGCACCCAATTTCAGACTTTACCATCGACACATCAGTCTACCGAACGGCGTTCGCAGACAAAGGGTACCACCAGGCTTCTTGGAAAACATTGAGAACGAACACGACCACCAAGAGGCATTGAATAGATTAATTCACGATCCTAACGTGGAAATCTTGAGTGACACGTCCAGCGAGGAAGAAGAAGAGCAGGTAGTACAGAGAGACACTCCGAGACGTGAGAGTGGTCAGCATAACAGTGCACAGTCTAGTGAAGAGACAGAGCACATCTTCATTGGAGTTGACGAAGAGGACTTCATTATCCCAGAAGTACCAGGTCAATTCACTATAAGAATTTCTATAGACGACGCTTACGACGCTGCGTTCAGAGCAATTGAAAGAGACGAAGAACTACAAGAGGAAGTCCGATTTGTGGATAATACCGGAGAAACTCACTTCTTCCCAAGAATCCGACTTCGAGACCTTAGTCCGGAAACTCAAGTTGTACTCACTCAAGTAAGAAAGAGACGTAAACCATTACGAGCACGCCGTCAAATCGGAAATAACCAACCCAGACCACCAGGCCCAGGACCAAGTGGATCAGGGAGAGGAAACCAGCCGAGAGGAGCTAACAACAACAACTCCCACAACCAGCGACCATCTCAATCAAGGTCAAATCCAGGTCGAGGAGGCTCAAGAGGAGGTAGACACATCGGAGGCAGACGGAGAGCAAGGAGCGACCCCGGAAGTTCCGGAGGAAGTAGCTCATCATCCAGCTCCAGTAGTAGCAACCCAAGTAACCCTCACGACTTTGAAGCCTTCGACAACTGGAGGAATAGACAGATTGTAAACAGAAATAACATCTTCAACCAGGTTAACGTCAACATCATCAACCCATACGTACCAATCAATCCAAATCAGGGAGTACGTATCGAAGACGTTGCAGACGAAGAGCAGGTACGAATAATTCCAAGGAGACATCTGGACGACGACATGACCGCCCTCATGTTTCCCAAAGTAGAATTCAAACCGGGTGTAGATGACCCAGAGACAGCCTTCGCAACAGCCGAACTCCAGACCAACAGGTTCGGAGGAGATACCATCATAACCAGGATGCAATACGTGCAGATCATCTTTGACCCACCCGTCAGGGATTGGATCAGAAATTGGATAGCAGAGCGGAGATTACATGAGGAACAACCATACGACACCATTGACTGGGACGAATTCAGAGAGGAATTCCTGATAAGGTATAGTATTACCGACCAAATGATACGTACGCTGATGGAAAAGCGAAAGATGCACACAGATGAGGACCCATGTGCATACATAGATGCGAAATTAGCACTAATCAATAGAGTCGACAGATTTATGCCCGAGATGGAGAAAATCAGACTCTTACGTGCAGGATTAACATCCGAATACATAGTCTTCTGTCGAGGATGGACAGCGGAGACTGTAGCAGATTTTGTAATTGGAATTAAACAATACGATGAAGATCGAAAAACAGATGGAGCAGAGTCCATTGAAACAAGATTTGTCAAAGTACAAGAAATGTTGGAGAAATTGACCTCTGGAATGAAAGCAGCTCCAACGGAAACAACCGTCGTGAAAGTAGCTGCAGTAAGAGAACAACAGGATTATCGGAGACCTGAAAATAGACCCAATGACCAACGAGGCCGAAGTCCAGGTCAGGGAAACTTCAACAACTCACGGAATTCCAGTCCAGGTTACAGTAACAATAGCAACTACCCGGACAGGGGACGTAACAATCAAAGTTACGATGACCGAAGGAATTATGGAAACCGAGGTAGATCTCCAACACCTGAGAGATTCTACAATAATCAAGATAGGAGTAGGCCTCAGTACAGAAATGATGGCAACAACTCCAACAACCAAGGTTACCCTCAGAGGAACCAAAATTTTGGATCTAGACAAAGTCCGAACCGACAATACTATAACAACAGCCCTAGCAACCAGGGAAATCGTCAATGGAATGACCAACAGATGAACCAAGGATACAACCAATCCTACAACGGCTATAACAGCCAAGGATTTCATCAAACTCAAGGCTTCATGCCACCTCAAGGGTTCAATCCGAATCAAGGATACCCGCCACAACAGAGTTATGCACCGTATCAAGGTTATGCACCCACCCAAGGGTATGGACCATCTCAAGGATACGTACCACAACAAGGATACGGTCCAGGACAAAATGCTGGGTACGCCAACCCTGGCATGCAACAAATTCAGGCCAACCCACAAGGTTATCAGAACCAGGGTTATCAGCCGAACAATAACCAAGGAGGTCAACGACCCCAACAGTACAACAACAATAACAACAGGAGTAGAACTAACTCCAGGGACCGGAACAGCCAAAGTAATGACAGAAACAACTCCTGGAGGAATCAATCAGACCGCCAGGAGCAGTCACAACCGATACCGGGACAATTGGCGCTAGAATCCACTCAAACCGACATAAAGTGTTTCGGATGTGGAGAAATGGGCCACCTGAGGAGGAATTGCCCACACAAAAGACAATCTAGCCCATATCCGTCGGGAAACTCACAGAGGGGGACGCACCCCCAGTAATTAAAGATATCCAAGAAAGAATGAATGCAATTATAGCAACTAGAGTAGAAAGTCAGTCAAAAGACGACGAAGAATTAGAAATCATTGATCTCAACCCATGTCGTTTATCAAACGGCAACAAGTCAACTTTACAAGTGCAAATATGCAGTATGATGATACCAGCTTTACTAGACTCAGGAGCAACAAGATCCTGTATCCAAAGAAACTTAGTACCCAGATGTGCGGAAATAAAAGAAGTTCCAAGCGCTCTGCGAGTAGCAGTAGCTAATGCAGAATTGGTAAAACCAATTTGTCTCACCAAATTCACAATGATGATTGAAGGTGAAAAACTTTTATTCAAAGGTCTAGTGATGGAAACACTAGAACCACGAATGATTATAGGTGAAGATCTTTTATCACTTTATGGAATAACGTTGGATTACAAGAATAATGAAATACGGAGCGACCGATTTCAAACAGTTCCAATGACTAGAGATACTCATCTCTATGTCGGAGAGAAAAAGGCCGACATAGAATTTGTCAGGTCAATTTTTTCATTTCATGAAGTTAAAGGACCAAAGAACATGATGTGCAGGACTCGAAAAGCAGTCACAATACCAGCCTATGGACACATGAAAGTGCCCATACAAATTCCAAAACGCATTAAAAAGGATTTTTACTTACAACCATCAGAGAAACTTTACACCAGCAAGCGACTTTTAGTAGCCGCAGGTGTAGTACCAAATGAAGAACCTTTTGCATATGTATTTAATCCAGCTCCATGCCCACAAACAATGTATGGACGGACAGCTATAGGTCATGCTGAAGAAAATTTTGATCTCATCAAAATCAAGCGCAATCAATTACGTGATGCTCATAAAAGGCTCACACAAGAACAGCTTGATTGTTTCGACGTCAATGAAGAGCTCGATGAAGAAGGAAGAGCCAAGTACAGAGCATTGTTGACAAGATATCCAGAATGTTTCGCATTTAACAAGGGAGATTTGAAAGAACCAGCGTGGATTGATCCCATTCGGATCCATACGGGAAATAATCCACCCGTTCAGGCAAAACCTTTCCCTTGCTCACCAATGGAGCGACAAAAAGTACGAGAAGAAGTACAAAAGATGTTAGATGCAGATATTATTAAGGAAGTGAACGGACCTTACAGTAGTCCACTATTTCTCATCAAAAAGAAAGACGGAACATTTAGATCAGTTGTGGATTATCGAGCGTTAAACAAAACCATCACAGATCAAGTATACCCTTTAGCAAGAATAGATGACATACTTATGCAATTTGGAAAATCTGCGATTTTCGACACTCTTGACATGGAGTCAGGCTTCTTTCAATTATTAATACACGAGGATGACCAAGTCATAACCTCTTTCATCACACAGGATGGATTATATGCATTCAAACGACTACCTATGGGAGTCAAGATTGCACCGTCAGCATTTCAGCGAGCAGCAGATCAAATGCTGGGCTCACTCAAATTCAGAGGAGCCATGGTATATTTAGACGATGTAATCTCTTATGGAATTCATCTTTTGGACAAATTAGCATCACTCGAAGAATTGATGTTAAGAGCCAGCAACAAAAACTTTAAGTTCAAGCCAAAGAAATGCAAATTCGGATATTTTGAAGTAATTGTTTTAGGATTTAAAGTATCCAGGGAGGGCACCAGTCCAGATCCTGCAAAGGTGGACCCTATTAGACATGTGCCAATACCAAAATCTGAAACAGAAGCAAGAAGATTTTTCGGAATATGCAGTTTCTACAGAAAATACATCAAGGACTTCGCAAAAATTGCTAGTCCCATCTCACAATCATGGATTGGAAGTAAAGGGAAATCTGAAGGACAAAAACGCATAAGATGCTTCCAATGGAGTGCAGATGCAACAATTGCCTTCAACATTCTCAAAACCAAATTAATGACACAGCCAGTTCTAGCTCATTTCAACCCAGAGTTGGATTGCATACTGCACACAGATGCATCGATTTCAGGACTAGGATGCTGTGTACTTCAAGATGATGGAGGAGAACATCCAATAGCTTATGCTTCACGAACACTAATTCAATCAGAAAAGAATTACTCAGTCACAGAATTAGAGCTAGCAGCAGTCGTATATGCAGTTCGCAAATTCAGACAATATCTTTATTTGAGAAAATTTTTAATCAGATCAGATCATTTAGCATTGTGCTATTTAAGATTACAAAAAGATCCAAACCACCGAATAAGTAAGTTTGTAAATAAATTACAAGAATTTGACTTTCAAGTCACATACAAGAAAGGAACATTACATTTGGATGCAGACTTTCTATCAAGAGCTCCATTACCCTACACAAAGGAAGATTTGGAAGATACAGAGGACCGAGTGATCGAATTTGAACCAGACCCGGTCAAGGAACACAAAATTGCTTTGGAAGAGCAAAAACAAATCCCTCAGGGGAATATAATAATGCCACCACCAGCGTGTGCAGCCAGCCTTACGACCAGGGAAAGCTATAAGGGAAAATATTGGACGGATGACGAAAGTCAATCCTCAGACGAAGAGGAACCCATAATCCCAAAGCGACAAAATCCATGGTCAGGGAGATTGAAAGGTCAACCCAGACGTAAAATTAAATCACAAGTGGAAATTTTAGTACCCCAACCGAATTTGGAGGAAACGGATTGGGAGAACCATACAATGAGCGTAAAGAGCCGTGTAAATGAAGTAACACACAGCTACTCAGCGCTCAAAGAATGGAAATTATCCGTAGATGACATCATTACAATCCACAAATTTCGGGAGGATGACCCACAAGAGGATGAAAACACCTGGAAATACACCAATGAGTATATCTACGAGAAAAATCTCAAACTAATACAAGATATAGAGCTTCACAATGCAACAATAAATGATTTAGATATGAAAGAATTTTTATCGCCAAAGAAAGCTCAAGTTCAAAATGAAAAGGAAGATTTTGACAGAAATACTATCACTGACATTGGAATGGGGACTGATTGGTCTCCTACTCCAAAGTCAACGACAGCAACAACGTCACAAAGTCCAGCCAATGGGAAGGTTGACATTGATTCACCAAAATCCCTAAGGCAGATGACACGGAGTACAATGGAATTCACAACAATGGATGGGGCAGGTGAGGCTGAAACAAAAGCTGTACATCTACCACCAGCCATAATTGTAGACTCCGATACGGAAGTCCATGATCAAACCTTGAAGAATCAGGAGACAGCGGATCTGGTGAGCCAGGCAGCTGAGACTACACAAAAGAAGTCCTCAACTTTCCCGCCCACCCATCCCGCCAGTCCTAAAGAGGCCAAGAAATTGGTACTCACGGATGAGGATAGGAACGTCCAAAAGGAATGCGACCGACCGACACTGAAACAGGAAAAGTTCAGTGTGGAAAATCACATTCCATCCGGACACGATCCCACAGATGAGGAGAAAAGATTTGCATTTGAAGAGACTTGGAGGAATCCAACGTCAGCAAAAGGGAATGAATGGAAGCTCAAACAGGAAGTTATTTCGCAATTGAAGACATACACTGCACAATCTGCCAGGAAGATTGATCAAGTTCCTGATGCAGAAAGTCCAGGATATGTTAACAATCCGGATCTTGATACCCCACAGCGGATCAAGGCGATGAAGATTTCCAGAGATGTGGATGAATGGATGAAAAATATCCAACGAAGATCTGCAGCATGCGAGTCGGAGGAAAACAAAAACCCTCCGCCGTCGCATACGTACATATCCACAGAGAATCCAGAGAATGAAGATAATTTATCTCTACTGGCGACCACAGTAGAAGAGCTGAGGAAAAATATCCGGGAAGGTGAAATCAAATTCACCGATGGGAGATCATGGAAGATTCAACCTCTGAAAAGGCAGGGTGTTGTGACAAGTAAAAAGACGTCACATTCACTATGTCTTTCACAGGATGAAGGCCAAAGGAATAAAGACGCTCAGAAAACTGAGGACATGTCATTAAATAGAGCACTAAAATTTGTTCCAGGAGCTCACGCACTACAGGGCTGCGAAGGGAGCAAAGATACGTTTCCCACACACAAGCCCGTGTGTAGGATACTTGAAGATGAAGAGCAAGTTACTATGTTAGAGGAACATAACATGCAGGAGATGCAAAGGGACGATCCAGATTGTTTATTCATCATGGACAAAATAAAGATGCGGCATACGTTAGATTGGAAGGACAAAGAAAAGTATAGCCGATATGAAATTGATGAAGAAGGGATTCTTACTATAGTACATAAAGATGGACGTAAGTTATACGTACCCCGAGTACTTAGAAATTTCCTACTATCAAAAGCTCATGATGGGATCCTATGCGGGGGACATTTAGGATTCCAGAAAACTCTTCATAGACTCAACAAAAATTATTTTTGGAGAAAAATGAACGTCTCAGTAGCAAAATATGTCATGTCATGTGAAAGTTGCCAAGCAGCTAAATCCATGAGAATGAAGCCAGCAGGACTACTTCATCCAATCAGGATAGAAAATGTAGGAGATGCATTATGTATTGATCTCATTGGACCCATGCAAATTAGCATAAAAGGGAATAAGTACATTATAATCGCACAGGATTATGTTTCAAAGTTCGTGATCGCAGAAGCAATTCCAGATAAAACTGCTGACAGGATAGCA
The DNA here is from genome assembly GCA_947179485.1 of Allacma fusca. NCBI lineage: Eukaryota > Metazoa > Arthropoda > Collembola > Symphypleona > Sminthuridae > Allacma > Allacma fusca. Next base: position 50,316,387 of record OX359248.1, read on the forward strand.
GAATTTTTGCTTCACAAAGTAGTTTTAAAATACGGACTGTTTAAAAACTTGCTGAGTGACGGAGGATCCGAATTCAGAGCGGAAATCACTCAAGCATTACTTCGCAGATTAGGCATGAACCATTCTACATCTACAGCATTAAGACATAATAGTGTTGGACAAATAGAAAGAATGGTCCAGACTATAAGCACTATGCTGAGTCATTATACTCAAAAAGAGCAAGCACTATGGTGCAGTTGTTTACCGTTTCTAATAAATGCTTACAATTGCAGTCACCATGACGTGACCAAAGAAACTCCTTATTTTATGATGTTTAGGCGACAACCTATATATGATTTTAACTTACAACTGTGCTTAAGCAGCGTCGACACAAATTTTATGAGTGCTGAGGAAGCCACTACTAGAATAGAAAAAGCTATTGCTAAGATAAGGGAACGTCAGGACTACAGTAAGGATTGGTATGATAGGAAAAGAAGGTTCGTTAAATTCAACATCGGAGACACAGTACGAGTCTTTACACCGACCAGGATAGTTGGAAAGAGCGAACGCTTTCTTCACCCTTACAAAGGACCCTTTGTAGTCATAGAAGTTTTAGCCAAAGACAATTATATCATTCAAGACCTTAGGAATTCTAAAAAGAGACAGAAAGTCCATGTGGAGAGGCTTAAGAAGTGCCTTCAGCGAGAACATATTGAGGACGAGTATAGTTATGATTTAGATTCCAATATAGTGGAATTGGTAACAAAACGAAATTGGAACAAGTGTGGAAAAGTTACAGTGAGTCAGCCGCGGTCAATTCTTAAGAATTCGACCAGTTCAGATAACAGTTCAACTACGAGCAAGAAGGTGACTTTTAAAGTTCAACCTGCTCAAACCGAAGAAATAACTAGAGAATTTTCATCCGAAAATTACTCAGACAGTTCAAGTGACCAAGCTCAGCCAGTACAACAGAGAGGAGAATTTTGTGACAAAAATTACTCACACTCTCAAATCACCCCAAGTGAAGGAGGGAAATCAAACCAGGAACTACATCAACACAAAGATAACATTCAAGGAAGAAAAGGTACAACTAAGCAGTCAAGTACACAAGTAAGAAAATTTTCATCAGAAAATTATTCAGATAATCGGGAATTTTTAGATAAAAATTACCCATACTTCACTCGCTCAAAAGTAAATGAACACCCTAGAGGAAATCAGGGACGAGATAAGGGGATTGAAACAACAGAGGAATTTATTTCAAATAAAAATTTGGAAGTACGCAGCTCAGGAAGAGTACATCAAACAGAGAATCGCAGCTTTAGAACTGCTAATTCAGGAGACAAAACCTCAAACGTCAAGTTTCTGCCCACAAGTGGAGAAATCACAAGACGAGGTTCAACCAGAATAACTGATGACACATACAAAGAGAGAATTAATCCTAATCATCAAGGGATTACAAGCCCAATTAATCAAGGCAAAGGAGAACGAAATTCGTCTCCAACAAAGAATTTTACATCAGCGTTCGGAACAGGAGGAAGTACTGAGCAAACTGAAACAACTCGAGGGAGATCACAAAGCAACCCTCCAGGAAACTCAGAAAGCCAAAGAAGATATTTCGGATTTAATAAACCAGCTGAAAACAGCGCAGGTATAACATCTGAAGGTGAGGAAGAAACTCAACCACTTATTGACGAAAGTGACTTTAAAACACTTAAGAAATTAAGTAGTTCAGGGATAAGTCCAACAGAACTTGATGTGGACGACAGCAGTGAGTATAGAGAGACAAATTCTTACAATTCGGGATCAGAACCGAGAATTAATCAACCGCCTACGACAGAGAGAGGGAGACCTGGACAAATTGAAACAGGAAATCAAGGACCTTCAGAAGCGACTCCACGAGTTGAGGTGCCTTGGCCCTCAGTAGAGGCGGATATTTCGACACAATTGCTTCACACAGATGAGCAAAAGGCCTTGGAAGAGCCCCCCTTTGTGGAACTCAACACCAAGCCCACCCAGCGAAGCTCAGAGACAGACACTGCAAAGCCTACAAGCGCAAGGCAGTCGGATCAGAGAGGCAATAGCACGAGTGGAAAGAGAGATAGAACAAACCGAGAGAGTCAGGAATACTCTGAAAAATCAGATTCGGGCAGCCAACAGTCTAGCCAACAATTCAAACAACCCTCGGAACGAGAAGTCCTTGTAGAAAATTCTACAGAAGAGGACGACGAGTTCCAGGAAGTTCCAGAGGAAGAAAACGGACAAGACTCTGTAGATACGCATACAGAAGTCATTAATACACCTGTAGAATTTTCTACAGAAGAGGACAGGTCATTGGATGTCATCACGAAAGACAATCCCAGAAGGCCTGAGAGAACTAGAACAAATACGTCAGACCACCGAGAAACATTCAGCAACCCTCAGAACCCGACGAGTACAAATCCAACAGGAACTTCAACAAGTTCAGGAGGAAATTCGGGAGTTAAAAAGGCAGGCGAAATACCTCAAGGAGAAAGCGCTGAAGAAACCGGAGAAAGTAGACGATACCCAACTCGTACCCGAAAAAGGACGAGAAGATTTGGATCAGTCTGAAAGCGAATGAGCACCACCAGATACTTAACAACAATACCAAACTGTGTTAGTTTTGGTCAAAACGAGATTGATCTCAAGATTGGAGACCGTATAAATCTCATTAGTTATCTCATACGACAAGGTCGAAGGAGAATCCGATACGTAGGTACGTACACAATTATTAAAACAGATTACTGCAAAGTATTTTATCTTCAACCAGATGTCAGAGAACAGAGGGTCACGTGCATCCGGGTCTCGAACCAACGAGACTCCACGCCAAGACGCCCTACCCGCTGTCGACAGGGACGACGACGATCGACCACGTTATTGGACCCAATACGTGAGTCAAACTGAAGTGGAAATACCACAGGCAAAAATTTTACCCAATTCAGATACGGGACGACTGGAAGTTGTTCTCAGAGTAGACGGGAAGTTACCCCACAGGATTATCGTCCAAGGACGAGATGGACGAGAAATCGTAACCCATTCAGTACTAATTGGAGCTCTCAGGAAACCTAGAGAATTAACAATAGATTATCGTATATTACGACGAGAACCGCACTTTTGCGGGTCAATAAATTTTCCGGAGCAGCAACTGGAAGTAGATAGAGGCGAGCGAGCGCCAGATGATCTTGTTTACCTTTTTAAAGGGCAAGAATTTAATCCCACTCCCATACGACGACAGATCCCTATCTGTAGAACACGTAATAGACAGCCAGATGATCCATGGCTAGTCCAAAATTACAGACAAGAAAAGGATGTACCCGGACAAAAGAATCCAAGGGGAGATTATGACCAAGATCCATGGGCGTTTACTACAGGCCTTCAATATGAACGAGGCAAGACAAGTCGAAGCTCATCTCGGAAAGTGATGGGAGCCGACCCTATTTGCGGAGTAACCCGAGTCAACATCCCCGAAATTAGTGAATGGTTACCGCAACAAGAAGAACAGGTCGAGGACGTAGCCCATAGAATCAGTAGACGTATTGATGACAACTATGGACCCGATCTGAGACGAGGGAACTTGGAGGACCGACGAAGGGAGCCTCCGAGATTCGCAGCCTACTCGGCACATATGGTACCAGCCGGGAGAGGCCGCGGGCGGGCCATCACCAATGGAGAAAGTTCGGGCAGGCAACACAGGAGCTCAAGAGAAAGTTCGAGGGAAAGACACAGCTCTAAGGACAGCAGGACCAGGAAGCGGGAGACAGAGTCGTCATCGGAGAGGAAGAAGCGACGGGAGGACGACAGGTCAAGGAGCCGCTACGACAGTCCAGCGCGGTCAAGGAGCAGGAGAGAGTCAACCCCACCACCTTCGCCATTTCTATCGCCAGCGGCGAGAGATTACAAGGACCGAATGGAGAGGGAGTCAACATTGACAGCACCCATAGTAGCCCCAGTTTTAAGTTACACAGCGGTCACAAAGATGCCACCGCCAACAATACCGGTCAATAGTGAACCACCTAAACCACAGCGTGCAGTTTGCATCGCTCAAAGAGAAAGACCAGTGGAAGTACCTATAGTGACTCCACCATCAGTAGCAGTGATACCATGGAGCGAGGAAACAGCCACGGACACAGCTACAACAGCGGACAGAGATACCGCCAATGAATCTTCTTCAGATTCAGAAGAGGAAGAGACAGTACCCATCCAAACCTGTAGTAGGAAAGGATGTAAAAGGGTACGACAAGTAATTGCAACCGACAGTGGACCAGTGGTACAACAGGAATGTGAACATCATGCAAAGAAACGTGCAAAGAAGGAGAAGAAGGTCAAGAAGGAGGCTCAGATGACCATCTTAGAGCTATTCGGACAGAACACAGCACCAACCCAACCACCGGCGAAATGGCAGTCGAATATCATAAAGATTGGAGAGGACTCCAGGAAGGCAGGGAAGCACGAGGAGATGGTAAACCGAATTAAAGATCTCGGGGAAATCATCCGCAACCTTGCCAGACAAAACGTCAATGCAGACAGCGCCAAAAAGCAAAAGGAAGGATTAATGAAAGAACTAGCACGCCACCGCCAGGAATGGATAAAGTGGAGAAATGATAACGACTTTCACTTGGTATGTGCTGAGTCAAAGATAGACCTTCAAACCAGAGAATTACCTCCAGCACACTTTGAACCAACAAACATTCCGACGTCAACAGCCACATCCGGAGAGCTAGAGCGTTTGCTCGCTCAGGAAAAACGAAATGGTCCAGAAACTGCAAGCCCAACAGGAATGGCAACGGAAATGCCACCCTCACCAGGACAAAACGTCGAAGTAGCAACATCCGAGCTATCTATAGCCGAGCAACACAACGACCAGAGCAGTAGCTCAGAGGATTTTGAGGTGATCAGATCAAAGAAAAAACACAAAGATCGAGAATCATCAATAACTTCGGATACAACGGAAATTGTTAATCACCACCAGCTTTCATTAGCTGATTTTGCCAACTCACCCCAGGACGGAACCGTCATCCTCAGTGACGACGAGGAACCAGGACAACCAACCTCATCGATTCAAACGCCACCTCACACGCCGGAGATGGGACGTGGAGGAGGAGGAAGACGGGGAGGACCCATACCTTACCTCGGTAACAGTTGGTTATCATTTTTATTGATGTTCGGTTTAATTACATCTGCTGTAGGACAATCCAACTTGAGAAAGGAATTGACGGGACACTACGGACCATATCCAACAACCCGGGCATCACATTACCAGTGGTGGACCCGATTGGAAACTGAGAATCCAACCAGTCCAAGAGGCTTTGACCATGTCAGCCTAGACTTTGAAAATAAGGAAGACTCGGATGAAATCGGACACTATGACCCTTACGGCCAACGGGATTGCCCACCGGTCGGAAATTCAGCCGTACGATACCAAGGTTTCGGTTCAGCTACAGCGCACCGACTCTGGCAGAATGGAGTAGTACGAGGAGTAGCAGGAGCCGTAGGCATGTGTACCACGGGAATGGTCATAGTAGGAGTCTATACCAGCTCAATCCTAGACGCAGTCAGGAGATGGAATAGACCGCTAAAAACAGTCAAAATACCACAGGACTGGGTACTCATCGAGTCCCAATTACCGGACCAACGACCCATCTGGATGATAATGCCCGTCAATGCCAGTGAGGAAAAAGAGTTAGAAGATTTTCTCAAGGAAAACCCAACAGCAACAGAAATATCTCCGAACTTAATAGCATTACCAGGTGATATCCAAAGGAATGCTCATTACCTCAACGAAACTTCTGTAGCCAAAGTATGGAACCAAGCTTTAGGCAAAGAAGTGGACGCGGAAGAATCCGAAAACGGGAGAGAGCGACGTAATGCTCCTGTACCCACTTCGGAGGAAGAGGAACGACGACAAAAGATTCGAGACCAACGGAAATTACCGCAAGCTATTTGGCTAATGTCACAAGCAATACGTGACGGTTACCATCTAACAACCAAAACTTTACAATCAGTCGCAATGGACTTAATTACAAAACCAATCCCGTTACTACTACAGACCAAATACGAAATTTGGAAGGAGTACGAGATACAGTACGGGAAATTGATCACCAAAGTCATCCAAATTTTGGGACTTAAAGACACACATACACGTACCAGGCGAAGTATCTTGGCAAAAGACCAGATAAATAATCTACAACGCCAGATGCAAAACAACCCTCACAGTATCACCAAAGGGGAAGACTATGTTCACCCCGCGGAGGAAATTGCAATAGGTGAAGTTGTACACTTCGCACTAGCAACAACAATCACGGAAGCAAACTGGACGATAGTTTTGCTCATACCACACATATATAACGGAGTGGACCATCTTAAAGAAGAAGAACTCAAAGGATGGGAGACAAAGGCACACGCCAACGTCTCACAAACCCACCCACTCTTCCAGCGAACGTCGGAACGAGCAGCCAGAGAACGGCAGAGGCGAGATGCATTCGTAGGACCGACCAACGCATGGTCACCCGTCAGCTATAGCAGACAATTCTTAAAACAACAGCTACAGCTTATGCTGGCACGGATTGAGGAAGAGGAGGCTCACTCATCGTCAGGAAAACCAATAGGGATCATTCAACAGCTTGTACGATTTACCCTCAGAATGGTAATCTATATTGGCACGTCCGTTGGAATGGACTTCGGAGGGAACCAGGACCCAATACGGAAAGGTGACCCCGGAAGAAGCCACCCACGAAGGACAGAGGGAGCAGAAGGACCGGTTTTGGCCTCAGAAGAGGAACCGGCTGTGCCAACGGAACAAGCGGTGGAGGCTCAAGAAGAAGGAGCCGGAACACCATCAAAATTAATCAAGGAGGAGGTCTTGGACGACGAGGAAAAGCCACCATCGGAACATCAAGTAGATAGTTCATCAGACAACGAGACGGACAGTAGATGGGTGAAGACCAGATGTGAATACTGCCCACTCAAACACGGCCATAAGCCACCCGTAAGACCAAAGACCAAGTTAGCAGCACATGAAGCTTGGCAAAGACAAAAGGATATACCTGTACAATACATCCGAAGGAGCAGACCGGAATTGGACAGATTGTACGGACGGGACAACGCTCCAAACTGTACATTCCAGTATAGAGGACGACAACGAGGTCCAGAGCCAGATATTGAACAACCCAGGGTTAGAGTTTACTCACCCATTAGGACTGTAGTATTCAACGACACTAGAGACAGACGAGGATCAAGGTCACCATCACCAGTACCATCCACGATAGCAGGACCACCCATACCACCCATTGAAGACAACCTGAAGTCCAGACGAGCTAGACAACGTCAACGAAAGGTGGAGTTTAAGGAAGAACGCCAGGAGAACCCAGAAGTTTCAGCACCGGCAGATCCACTGGCACAACCCGACTCACCTGATGTAAGATTCGTTGATTTAGCTCACGTATCATTTTACATAGGAGTCCGCGGATGGATGGTAGCACCAAGTTGGGAAGATGAGGATGCGGAAATAGTCATCTTTACCAACCCGAACGAGACACAGTTATACAGCCAACTGGATCCGGTACGACTTCAAGTGAGAAATATGGTGGAAAGGGCCAATGATCCACTGGACCACTCACCGCCAAGATTTCCGGATCAAGTACTGGAAGATATTTCTGGAGACGAACGCCATAGCCGGATAGAAGCACAGTACTCCAGGAGAACCAACTACTTTAGCAACAACATGGACACAAGGGAAAGATCCACCATGTGTCCTCATTGTTACCAGAAATCTACCATCGACCCAGAAAGATTTCCAACATATAATGTCTCACATCGTTCAATCAACAGTCCAGAACAAAATCTACTGAGATGGCTCAACAGAATGTACAGGGAGACATTTATCGAGAGACTCAACATTCACCAACAACCTACTCAACCACCTCAACTACGACTCGAGCAGTTACAAAGGGCGCTTAGCACCTTAAGCGAACCCAGAACAGATGCTCATGAATCAAATATAGAATACGCCGAACACCAAGCAGGAATAGATTACAACAATCACGGAGAATTAATCCGGGAAAGAAGGGCATTGCTGTATGATGCAATGGACCATCCCACAGATTATCGCAGACTAGACCCAAGGGAGCGGGACCTGCTCATCTTATACGGGCAAAGTCGAAGAAACGTACCAATGGAAAATACCCGTCTGGAAACGATGGCAGGAGACATGAACATCTCACCAGGGGAAATGATACCGAGACTTTGAACAACACTGTTCAATGGTCAGAGAGGTATTGATAATCACCAAGTGCCAACATATCTAACATGTCGGGAACATCAGGGAGTAATGCAAGGGCTCACGGGAACTGAGCTACGCAGATTGATTACTCAGATGTGGTTTGACATAGGAACGCAACCAACCTGGCGAGAGCAAGAAATTTGGATAAATAGTTTCCTACTGAGAGGAGACGCCATCACCGGACGCGGAGAAAAAGCTTTACAACAACTAGCGAGTATACCAATACACATGCTAAGTTTTCAAGAATTTGCAAGTATGACCGAAAGGATCATAACTCTGTATCATCAGGACGCGGCAATTCAGGAGTGGCGACAATTGGGAGCAGTAAACCAGAGCAGCGGAAGTCAACCCAACCCAATCGACGACATTGAAGAAGAACTAGGACAATGGGAAGACTGGATATTCGCAATGAAACTGGCAGGGGAAGGCCAAAAGCCAACTACCCTATATGCTAGAAGACTGAAGGGAGGAGTAGCCACTCTAAGACAACCCCGGAAAACAGGTTCTTTTAGAGACCTAAACGAACTTGTCACGATACGAATCTGGCAAAGAGAACACTTTCACAGGATTCGGGAGCAAATCAGCAACCGTGGAGATGGACCGAGTTACAAACCATACCAACTATCTCCAAGAAATGAAAGACGACCAGGAATAACACCAATACACATGATACCAAGCGCGATAGACCGATTCCAAACAGCACAATGGAGATCAGTTGTCATTGATGGAAGACCAGACGAACCCGATCTAATAAATCTCATACGAACCCTCAGAGGTCGGACAGGAATCGAAATAGTCTTCCGAGACCTTGGACATGATTTTATACAGGAAGAACTCAGGAGAGACCCAGTGACACAACAAAGAACCAGCTATCTTTCCATAACAAACCCTGTAGAGCATAGAAGGCTAATGGATCAGTTATGGGAAAGATCATCACGTGCAAGATGGGACCCGGAGATCTTATCCGAGAATAGATTTGCAGTCATATCATTCCGAACACTAGCGGAAGGAGAGGAGGAGACAGGCACCCTCAGAGGGCCGTCCGAGGAAGACGATTGAAAACGTCACAGAGGATAATAACCTGACCATTCCATCCAGGTCATGGTATAAAGAGAAGGAGAACTAGCGGGGAAAGCAGAAGCCAAATTACCTGATGACGGAAGAAATTCCCGAAGGGAATGTAAAGTGTAGATTATTTCGCAAGAGAGGATCTACGATAAAACATTTTTAAGATCTTATGTAGCATCAACCATCGGGATTACGGCGGATGTTACATAATGATCACCATAACAGAATAGTTAGAAAAGAAAAACAAATAAAAATAATTACAAAATAGAAAACCAAACAAAAATAATTTCACTTACTAACACATTTTATAGAGTTCATAGGATAGAAATACTAACAAAAGATTATGTCACCGGAAGTGGGACATACGGATTACAACATCGGAATTAGGAAAAGAATTCTCTTTCGCAATCGGAAGATGAAAACACAAACAATTAATTGATATAAATACGAGACTCTTGAAACAGAGTACTCATTATAACCTCAACACCCACAGAGAGCTTAAATACTTGAGACTACTCAGAAAAAAGGAACAAAAATAGATACAAAAATTTTCCAAGGATGGAATACAAGTGGTATATTCTTTTGAGCCTTGCAATAACCCTAATTGCAATGGACGTTTCCGAAACCAGACCGATAGCGCAGCCAAGTCCAGAACCATGGGGAGGACCACTGATGGCAGCGTTGGGACAATCAGTAGGAAAATGGTTCGCAAATTACATGGTACCAGCCGTAACCGTCGGAAGCGGAGCTATCACAGCATCAATATTATCACAAAAGGACCCAGTAGTACATATACTACACCATAAAGACGACGGGAGACTAGCCTTAGTGCAGTATGACCCGAACGACCCAAACGTAGAAGCCCAGAGAATCATGGAGAGGAATCAACAAATGGCTTTACTACAACCTCAACAACAATTCATACAAAAACAACAGCCCACCATGCAGAGGGATAACAGACCACCATGGATGGAACAATTTAACGAAATTGATTGGAAATCCAATGAGGTTCCAACATCAGACACGGATTACACCGTAGTCATTATTAGTTCATTCGGTTGTATTACCACAGTAGTGATATTTATATTCACAGTAATACTGTACCGAATTCGAATGCAGAAAAGAAAAACAGATCAACAAACAGCGAATGAGAGAGAATTAGACAATGTTGCAGAAACAGCAGCATTAGTCCAAAATTCTGTAGAGCAGTTAGTCGGATGCAGAATTGTGAGGCCCAACATACAACCACAGGCCAGCCGACATACAACCAGAGCAACCGTACAACTGTAACACCAACCCAACCGGGAAGGACCAACGTAAGAAAGAAAACAACGAAGAAAAATACGCAAAACCATAAAACTGTATGGAAAAATATTTAAAAATATTAATTAGTTATAAGATAGTATTAGAGAAACAATAGAATAAGTAGTTATAAGTAGGATAAGGTTAGGAAGAGAAAGCACAGAAAACCAAGTTCATATACAACAAAAAATATAAAAATGCAAATGAAAATAATAAAGTTCAAATAACGAACGAAAAGTTCAAGTTAGTTAAAGAGGCAGATTCCCAATAGGAGTACAGGGAGAATAGTCTAAAGATTATGTGATTCAAATCAATATATCTTTCGTGTCTCGATGGATCCTTTATCCATTTTCTTTCCAATTTTCTTTCCAACTCATTGATTCCAGTGATTAGATTTTATTGAATACCAACCCTATCAAGTCAGGCTATGTTTTGAAAACAAAGATTTAATTGTTAACGAGACGAGAAATGTTTCAAGATAAGGTTCAGTTCTAACCAAAATATTTGGCCAATTTTTAATTCCTTGGGGCTTGTTCACCCTGCAGCCAATAAGTGAGCATTGTAATGCCCTACGGTTTTTTATTAGGTTATTCAACTCCATATGAGAAGAATAAATTTATATTTCTAACCTACTCATCGCTTGGGATGAGCGGGATAACAAATTCCAGCAAAAATCAGAACCCTGCATAAGCAAGTTCTCTACGATCAGGATCAGTTTGCCTTTTAGCTTCGGTTTAACGAAATTTATCTATCTAGATGTGCTAATAAAATACTTTAGGTACCTAGAACGACAGATTAAGTAAAACGGAAGTCCAAAGGATAGATTCTTCCAAAAGAATTTCTGTAGTGTAGTTCACTTTTACAAATTATTTACTTGCAAAATGTATCGCATTTCAAATGAAAGTTGACATGAATGTGCCCAGATCAGAAGGATCCTATGAGCACTAGATCTCCTATGAGACAAGACAAGAAAAACACAAAAATACATACCACGAATAGGTAGGAGGAACTTTAAATAAAAATATAAAAAGTAAGAAAATTACGGTAATGGAAATATTTGATAAATTGTTGTCTTCTTGCTGACCTCTCCTCAAAGATCTGTAGAGAGGTATAAAAAGGCAACGAGAACTACATTGCAAACAGTGTTGACATCTTTTTACAATTTTCAGTACATGTCATGAACGACAAAAGGTTTACGGAATCATTAAATTCACTTCGTTTATATACAATGATTAAATTCAACATTCAGTGAAAAGGACCAAAAATTTAAATCTTAAAAGATCAAACGTCTTATTAGCTAGGATACATTCCATAGTTTCCCAAGACAAATTGTATTAAGAAAACACAGTTCTGAAAGAAATTTTAAACAGAAAATTTAGCTTACAAATTCGACACGTTCCATCAAATAGGATTTTTTACAGATCAAGGTATATATACATTTATGATTATCGCCAAATTACATTCCGATCTCAGTTGAGGAAATAGTTCACGGTACAATATGATTTTATGTCTTATGAAGTAGTAAGAACTACTTACAGAACTTCATGGAGCACGATGTTTTCACATTTGGTGAAATTGCCAACAGTTGTGCATGAGAAGGACATAATTCCTAATCTAACCACCAAAGAACAATTATAAACTGTCTTAACATTCTATGATTATGAAAGGGGGCACACACATTGTGTTTCCACAAAATATTTTTGTATCAGGGAGCGACATTTTTGTGGTCAGACCGTCACTTCAAACCGTAAATAGTGATATTGGGTAATCACACATTTTTCTGACAAAATTTTCCCACAACGATTTGTCTGTGACATGTTAAATTGTTTCACAAGGAAACTCACGGGAGTTTACAAGCTATAAATTAAATAAACCTTAAAAATACATTAGGCCACCACCCTAGTAGCAGCAGTAACTGACAGTAGTCACAATGTTTCAACAGCTAGAATTTGGTATCAGAAAATTAGAAATCACATGAGAATAGAAACAAAGGAAAATGTTTCATATCTGCCTTCAAGTATTCTTGAACATTCCTGCAAGATCCCATACCTATATCTCAGTTACAACAGAAAATAAGGGTTTTCTTTTTTTTTCTCACAAACAAATTCTTTTCAAAATATGTGTACAAAAATTTCAATTCTGCTACGATGTTTCGAATCTGACATATTTTAGATATGACAAATAACATTAGAAATCAAGTTAAACCGTGATGTAAATAATGATGTATTCCATGTAAATATTGTATATGCAAATTGTAAAAGTAACTATATTTTTACACAAGCAATGTTAAAGTACTGCAACCATTCTATCAAAGACTTTCGTGTAAATGGTTCGATTATGTCATTTTGTAACATCTGTTTTACTTCATCGTTTACAATAACACCATCAAATATTGTACAGCATTACAAAAGTATACACACATATGATGATGAACATGTATGAAAATTATATGAAATGCCTTAACAATAATAATACCCATGATTACCATTACGACCATGCTACAAAGACCAGCCAATACCATGCGACCATGATTAGCTACAAAGTACGGTAACAAAAATAAAATTAGTATAATTACAAATAATATGATCTTGAACTTCGACAGATGACATTGTCGAGGACGAAAATTACCCAGAAGAGGAATGTTACGGATATATTATAAATAGGCTAGAATAAGCATAATCTAAGTCAGCAAATAGTTTGGAAGGTCGTAAGCAAGGGCTACGTGACGCCAAACGCTGACATAACATAATTGTAAGTAAAGGAAAGGAAATGATTCAGATTATTTAATAAACAATAAAAATAGGAATAAGATTTAGATTAGATTAAGACACGTAGATTTAAGACAAGTTCTAATCTCGACTTCAAGCAAGCAACATCAAGAGGAGCCGCACCTAGAGTCCATTCCCTCCGGGATGGATCTCAAAAGGTAGCAAGCGGGGCAACATGAAATTCGGAGAATTTCAGGAAGAAGAGATTCAGACTTCAAATTCTATTTTGTGTAAAATGTTAATTGTTCAGTGTAAATTGTATCAGTTCTAGGAACAATAAATTGGCTCAATCAATTATAAACGAACCTACACAACAGAATCAATAGTTCCATTTATTCATGAGTTTCACCAACATCGAAACCATAATTCAGGGGAATGGAACGCCCGAACCTAGGCTACATTGTCTATTACCCACACAACATCAATACCCGGGTGATAGCAACGTAACAATATTAATTCATGATATGGAATCTTCTAGTAGTTGCGCGTCCTTTTCAAAGTAATTTCTTCATTCTCTTCGTCTGAAGAATAAAATCGCAGTATGAAAGCGCTTTTTGATCAATTTTTTTGTCATTGCATTGCGATTTAAATCTTTAAATCCAAAGTAAACTGCGTAAACAACGTAAGTATATACTTAATACCTAATTATTACTACAGAATGGAACTAGTAGTGCCGTTCGTTTTACAGACAATGGTTTATTCGCCTGTGCTAACAGGATCAGCATATATCTCGCCGATTTCTAATTCGGAGTTCCTGGGTTATACTGTAACCAGGGGTGGATTTACGGGGTGGCCCACTCTGTGTAAAAAATGTATGGCCAGGTTAAAAAAAACTAACGAAGACCCTCAGATTGCTAGTGGAAAGGCCCACAAATTCATTTTGAGGCTTAGGGCCAGGGTAAAAATTATGTTATTAATCCACCCCTGACTGTAACCACGGCTCGAATCACCTTAAATACTCCGCTCTATTGTATCAACAGAACAATCTCAGTTATAAATATTCAATCAGCCAAATGGAAACAAAGTGTGCAAACTCCGGAACCAAAAGTCTATGAGGCTGTACGGACGTCTACTACCCTCAAAACAGTGGTTTGAGTAGTTAAACGGTAATGATGAGTCTGTCAGCTGTATAATTAGATATTTTGAAAATAATACCCTTACGACAGTGCAAAATAGACTTGGGATTTATGGCAAATGTAATTATTGCGTCAAATTTTTAAGCTGCAAGAGCCATGAAAATCAATAGCTTACAAACCACATCCACTCAACACAAACCCACCCCGGCATGCTGTTAAATTTGGAACCTTGTTAAAAATGTTGAATGCCAAAAGCAGATTTTTACGTCCAATAAACAAATTACTCATATATGTAGGCCAATGGTAAGTTCTGACGTATAAAGCGAATACTGACAGTGCCCTATGCTGTAAGATACAGCAAGAACCATCTGATCAGCTCTTTGGGTGTCAATGGAATCACGAAATAAAGTTGCAATAGTAATAACTAATTTTAGGTTTACATACATAAATATATACGGATACTCCGATTGGGTTTTCTTGACCTCGCTACAATTGCGAATTGGGTGAAAAGTGAGTAGAAAATTCAGTTCTAAGTGAACCAGTGTTCAAAAATCCCGGTAAATCTGTTTGCTTATTTTGTACTCAGTGTACTTAAGGGGTAAATAAAAAATTGGTAAAGGTTACTTGTCTTGTTACGAACAACATGCGCAAACTGTTGTTATAATCTGCTGAAATGCGGCTTTTTTATTTATTGAGAATTTGAACGTTCAGCATTTTAGTAACAATATATTCCCTAGCTGAATAACTGAAAAGAATTCCACTTTGCTACCATAAAATACTTCGAATATGTTATTCATTATTATTGGTCAACAATTGTTATACTTGCCCAAAAACGTAATAAGCAATCAACCCTGACATTATTTTCGCCATTGAACATTGAATTATGTTTCAACATAATGGCATCAAAACTGTCCCGTCTTTACTGCGAACCTGACTATATGCAGAAGCAAACACTAAAGAATGAGGTACTGGAATAATTATTATAGCTGTAATTTGAACGTAGTTGAATTCACTGAGCCAATAACTCGATCTTCAGTGCACACAGACACATGTAATTAAGCGTTCATGTATTCGTTGGGAAATAATAACGTGACCTTTAATAATCAGACATCGGTCCTGTCTATGGCAATCAAACTTTCCCTTCCGTTTAGATCGTTTAGATCATCCAGGCTGGAAGAAGAGAAACTTCAACCAATACTTAGTTTTAAAATACATGCAGCTTTTCCGTTCTCAACCATTCAATTAAAAACCATTTGTAATTCCCTTACAATCTACAGTGCTTTCATCATTTACACTGCATGCTTATAGATTTTAACGACCCCACACAAACCTTCCTTAAATAGTCTAAACTCATACTGTTCAATTAATTTATTGGCCGGAAGGTTGATATCATTGGCCAGGTCTTTGCTTTCTAACTCGTCTATCTGTTCCAACTTCCAACTTCACCTTGCCTAGGCGTTTGGTTTACGAACTTGACAATTTTTATAGATTTAAGTTTTATGGATTTACGTTCAATTTCGTCACTACAAATTCAGTTATAAAATATTTGTATATTCATTTATTATATATCATATATGTTATACGTTTTTCGGCAAAACTACTTGAATTAATAATGATAATAATTGTTGCTGAGGAAACTCAACAAAAATACATACCAAAACGATGGCGTACATTAGTGTAGCTCCTACTGCAAGTGCAGGAGAAAGCCAGAACATCATGAATGGATCGTTCACTCCTTCGTGTTAGTAGATTTTGTTTGAAAAATAAATACAACAAATTATTATTATCAGTGGATGCACTGCACTATGAAATTTTATTAAATGCGCTCAATATAAACACTTTCTCATTCCAAACAAAACAAAAGTGTATCCAAAATGTAGTTGGTGTGGAACGCTGTGACAGTGGTCAATTTAGGAGTGAAGATGGGCCAGTCATGATATTTAAAAGAAATAGCTTGGATGAATCCATTCATTTCCATGAGGAACAATTATTAGTGACTTGCAAACGGAGTAAAGGGAAAGTAAATCGGAGTTGTTGGCTATTGTTTTTCAAGTTTGACTACTGTTGTGAACTAGTAATGAAAAAAATGATCATATTACTATAGCAATAAGTTGCATTAACTGTTTCCCTAATTTATCGTTTACAACAATTGCGAAACACGAAAATATAATTTACCTGGATTTTCGAACACAGCTACACTTTGAATTACTGAAATTATTTTGGGATTGCAAAACGAGGTTGTCGGCCAGCACTGAAAATGTATTGACCCCAGCAAAACAATGAAATTATAAGAAAATTCAGCTCCAACGAAATTAATTGAATTTACTAGTGACTGAATGAGCCGAACGTGAAGTGGATAAACTAAATGAGTAAATAAAAGACTAAAAAATAGCGTCCAAATCTTGCATCACATTTTCCGCGTTTTAGGTCCACCCTTAGTGGAAGAATAATTAATTTCAGCAAACCGCTGTTAAAAAATATCAAACTAAAGTGTAATTCAGTGATTGTAAATATTGGTGGACATATAATGCAAAATAAATGAGAAATTATTCTATTCCTTAGCTAACAACCTCCTTTAAAAAAGATCCTTGAGGTATCATCAAATTTAATGACAAGTACATAAATGAATTTGAAAATGGGAGCTGTGCTGGCGCTGGCGTAGCTTCATTAAAAATTGAAAAGAGTCCTCTAAACAGAAAGGTGACATAGATTGCTCGGACGACATCTCAGAAATGATATTAAAATAAAAAGATCAGAAAATAAATTACTATCACTCCACAGTTTATAACATTTCCGCGTCAGCAAAAGTTAATATGCATAATTACTTCTAAAATTGAACACTGCGATAAAAACTGGAAGCATAACTGGCGTCTGCATGTTTGTTCACCGGGTAAGTTCACGGACATCGTTTTAAATACATTTGCACAAAATAATTGAGCAATATTGTAAAAACAATTGGGACACACGTGTAATCCCATTAGCTAAACCTGCATTGCATCGTTACAGCGAGAAAATTCGATGTCCAGTGTGTATCATAACATTTGCCATCATAGTTCACATTAAGAATGTGCTTTACAGCATTATTTTTGATTCCACCATTTTGTGAAGAATTTCTTTGTAAATGTATCAAATATTAACTGGAAACATTCAAAATGCTTTTGTCTTGGTTTTCATCACCCGTAAAAAAACAACTGACAGAATGAATAGAGAAGAAAGATTTTGAAATGACAATGTTGTTTTCGTTCTGCATATAATATCCACATCAGCAAAAGAGGATAGACATACGAGATTTAGTCGGTACGCAGGATGTACTACTTTTTGTCTATACTCCTATTCGGGCAGGTACTCTCACTGACCTATAAAACAGTGGAAAAACAATTCAGTCCATGGACATAATCAAGCTGCAATAAACCCTACAAACATATGACCTCTTATTACTTCCTCGTTTATTCGTATAAACTTTTTTATCTGTAAAAACTGTTGGAGTCTTCGCTAGAATCGAGAAAACTCGATGTTCATTGTGTGATGTAGTAAGAAGTTTATCACTTCACCTAGCTCCTACACATAACCTTATAAGTGCCTTATAAGATGCTTCTATTTAAATTTATGAAATATCACTCATTAAAAAATAATGGTGTAACACATTTGTAGCAAAAGCTTCTGGACTTCAGGATTCTATAAACAATTGCATTGAGCAATCTGGACAACCGGTCGTATTAAATAAAGCAATTCTGCGTAATACGACGGAGGGATTCCCATAAAATTTATTCCAGAACATAGTTTTGAATAAATATTTTTATGAACTCCAGATCTATGTATAATAAAATGACAGCATCAGAATTCCTTTTTTCGCTTGCTTCTCCCTTCCACTTTTATTCTTAAATTTCCCGATCTCTTGATCTTTAGTTATTCTCTTAGTTTTACCAGTCGTGTTCACAATTTTTAGTATAAGGACCTATTTGTAACAAAGCCCATGAACATACGCGTCATGAAATGTTTTCGAAAATATTTCGAAATTTGTCTAAGAAAACAAGAAGCTTCAAAGTCTCATAGTTTTCAAATATCAAATTCTGACGTCGCTATCCTTCCTTGACAGTTGTGTCGACAATTTCTGTGCTAGGGAGATGACACAAGAATTCATGTATTTTCAAACAAATTCAGTACACAGGGAATTGAAGTTGTTTTAGGTTGGTCCCTTCAATGAGCTGTGGCTAAAAAAATTAGCAGTAACCTGTACTGACAATATGTATTTCGTAAATAATAAACCAGGAAACAATTTCACGGAAGTGGGCCAGCGAATTCCCAATTACTAACAAATATTTCCCTAAACTTCGTTCACTACAACCCAGGGACGGGAATTCGAATTCGAATCGGAATTAGAATCGGAATTATATTCAAAAAATTCGGGTATCCGAATCGATATTAGAATCGGAAAACAATTCACCAAGGTATTTGTATCCGAAATTGGATTAGAATAAAAACAAGGGTATTCGAATCGGTATTCGAATATTTTTTAACGAATTCCGATTCCAATAAAGTCTCGATTTCATTGGGTTTTATACTGTCACGTGCGAGAAAATGTTCATAGGAAGCATTTTTGGAAAGCCGCACACATACAATTATAAAACCCAAAGGGCAAGTAACGAACGTTTAGTAAACGAAAAGTGTATGGTTGGTAATGGGTAGTGATTTATAGCCCGTTTTGTAAAAATTAATACAAATAGGATGAGATAGCCGCATGGTGTCGGTCTTACAGGACAATTAAGTGAATCAAGTTTCTTCTTTCTTAAATGTTGTTCTCATCATGGGGATTCGTAAAACTAATTCCGTTGAAGTGCATTTTAGTTACTATGTGTTATCAAACAAATCGATTTGCAAATATATACTGTCAGAAGAAACTAGCCGGAAAAGTAGTTACACAGGTTAACAGATTACTAAGAATTTTTTAAAAATGTTATTGGATCAATCCTTGCTTTTCTAGTTACTGAAATTTCAGTTGAGCGTGTGTTTTCTGCGCTTAAATTTATATTAAATGATTGCGTGGTAATGTATAGATGCAAAAACGCTTAATGTGTTATGTATCGCTTTTTTTTTGCGATTAAATTGTTCTTTTGAATAAATTCCCATTTTTTGTACGAACATCCGAAAAGTATTGGAATCGGAATTCAAATTCAGCAAGTATTCAAATATATTGGAATCCGTATCGGAATTCAAATTTTTAAGTATTATAAAAAATAATTAAAATTGAAATCGAAACTAGAAAGTATTCGAATCCGAATTTAAATCCGTATTTTTCCGATATCCCGTCCCTGCTACAACCAGGACCTAAGTAATTAAACACGTTAAACTTGATAGGCTAACTTGTAAACCAATTATTGGGAATGATTACTCTCAAATTTAAGGAGTCAAAGGTAATTACTTATTTCCTTTGTGAACTTTAAACTTATCAAATAATTTCTAGACAAGGCAATTTTGTGTATTTCTTCCGGTTATTGATTACTCACAAATTACAAGCGGAGCCAATTGTCTTCTTTTTGCAATCAATTGTTGTTATGTTTCCATTATGAGTAGGGTTTCCACTTTTCTGAAACGTCATTCCGGGACAAAATAATTTTAAATTTTGTTTACGTATACACGATTCCTAATTGTATTTTTCAGCCTTTTTGCATCTAATAACATTTTCTTGTTTTCCGGTTTGTTCAAAAAAGAAACCAATTCACAACATGAAAAGGGCACATTAAACTTGTCTTGAAGCTCTGCCTTCACAAGTTTTGTTGACGTTGAGTTTCTCTCGGCTGTCCAAACTTTCTTCATTAGGCTGAAATAGCTTTCTGCAAAATCGTTGCTAACAGCAATGAATAGCACGAACGATACAAGCTTGAATAGTTCAGGACATTGATCTTGCTTAAAAAACTCAGCCCACTTTGCACCGACAGTTCTCACGATCACCGATCACAATAAAAAACTCAAGTTTGATGTAGTAATCAAAATTCATTGTACAGTTGGTCCTCGTTTAATTTAATACCGAGTGCAACGGCAATATTTAGTAAATAAGCCATGGATACTAAGAATTCCTGATTTAAAATTTAGTAGTTCCATTTTCAAAAAAAAATAGTATCACTGAAATCAAAATGTATGCTTAAATAGGTTTGCAGTGATTTCAAATAAATCCAAAGCTTCCTGTTCAAAGCGCTTTTGTTTTGTTGCGGGGGTAAATTTTTCAGAATTGCAATAACGCTACTTCCGTAAAATTTATAGTATCGGCTTACAGAACTTTCCAGACGAGATTTCATTATGGCGTAAACTTCCGTAGAAGTACAATCATTACACTCCAACATTAAAATGGGCGAATTCAGTAAAATAATGTGCACAATATATATATAGGTAACATTCAGTTAGGCATTCTACTTTCGCAGCAACTTCATTGCTGTTATGACATACAACAGGTCACTTTGTTCCTTCAAAAGAAAATATGACTTCAAAGCTGAAGACAGGAATCCGTCCAGTGCTGGAAGTAAGGAACGCCGCATCCACGAATTCACATATCTGTTTTAAAGAGTCTAGTCTCTGCGCAGACGAGCTAGATTCGCTAAAAACCTTTACAACTAACCCTTCAACATGCATTGATAATTTATTGCTTGTATTTTTCACAGCGTTGTGCATAATGTGATATTTGCAATTAGCAGCAACAATTGATGGACTTTCTTCACGGAAGTTCTAAAACACATCATTTTGGCGGTCGTAATTTACGGTCGCATTGTAACAGCAAATATGCTGAATTTTTAATCCTCTCCAGATTTTTCGGTTAAAGAAATCGAAACGTTTTTAGTTTCAGCACCTGCTTTCTCTAGGTTTTCAGGAACTTTACATGTGAGATTTAACAAACTCAAATTCTTCATACTTCACAGAGAAAGTTGCTTTACACACTAAAATCCTAGCAGAGGTCTGGTTATCTTTGCCATTTCGACGTAACCAATTTTTTGAATTGACAACCTCTTCCCATATAGAATTGTAAAACATAGACCTTTTTAATTATTACCTGATGAATTTGTTACGCTTGTAATCGCATTTTTATGATTTTATTAGTTTTATGTAGATGTTTTCGTCCTCGAGCTCCTCTAGAACGAAATATTTTATTTTTATCTTAAAAACTCAATAATTTTCATAACTTTTTGAGCTCGACGTTTCCGGGACATTTACGTGGCCTTCCGGGACACAGGACAACAACTGTCATTCCGGGACTGTCCCGGGCATTCCGGGACGTCTGGGAACTCTAATTATGAGATACTGAAATATATAATAGCATTAAACATGAAATTATTTTAATAGTCTGATTTTTTAACCTGTTTTAACGGATGTGCTAAAACAAGAAATTCTCTTAAGACATGTAAACTTCTTAATGTTCCATTTTACTTTCAATAAGTATTCTGTTTAACTTAATCTTTTTTACGTTTGTCTTGAACATCTTCCGAATTCTAATGGTGAAAATAAAGTTGGGGTTTCATTTTTAGGTGTATATGATCTTATTAAAATTGAAATAAAACTGGTTGACGTTTCTTGAAAAGATGTGCTTATGAAAAAAATCAACGCATTGCTTTCGCTGCCCATATGGAATTGACATGCATAATTTAATCCCCCCATAGTTTCATAGCAAATTCATTTTGATATTTAAAAGGATAGAGGTAAAAATCTGGGGTAACCCGTATTTTTAAAAATTGAATCTTTTACCTCGAGATGAGATTCTTCAATAGATACTTCAAGGTTATTACAAAACCCATCGACTACATTGGTACCTAAACATCCACCAGACCTGTCAAAAATATATACATATGTATCAAATATGTAATTAAAATACATTTTTGCATTATTGATGCTATGTATTTTGTGGTCTGTATTTGGTTTTTACGAAGATGCTTTTTTTACTGATTCGCAAAAAGTAGAATTTTCAACTTTTGAAAAATTCGTTGCGGAAAAAACGCAAAGCGTATAGATATGCACTTACCCCCGCCCCCATGAAAAAAAAGATTTGTGGATAACTTCTACACCCTTTGACCAAATCCTAATATTAAGGGCTTAAAGTCAATGACAGAATTTGTACAACCTCCAACGTTTAACGTACATCTTCAGCCTATAGTTTACGAGATCTGAAGCTGTTTATACCTAAGTTTTACATTGAGTCTACGGAATTGTCTATCCTAATACATTGCCGTTTTTTAAAGGTCTTCCCCCACAACAATTTGATGAAAATTTGCACATATGTCTGTCTAATTATTGCAAGCTCCCGCTCGGAAATATGGTTTAGGATGCGATAGGAAAGAGGATGTATGGGAATTCTGCTGCGGTCACCCAAAGGAGCTTATAGCCGAATAAAGGAAAGTATGGGAATTATTGTGGTAACTATAGGAACCTTTGGTTTGCTGTCAGTGGAAGATATTTTTGAATTGTTATATTCATGTTTAAGCGATATGATTACAACGATAAATAATACAGCAAATCTAAGCCATTATGTGTAGGTGATATTTATCACCGGGGATAATCCTTTATTTTAAAACTCGAATACGAAGGACTAGTCAATTTCGAACAGATTGCAAACGTGAAGGAAGTACAGAAGACCGTCGTATTCCAGCTTGAAAAACTTGTTACCGCTTAGATCGCGAAGAGCGACAAACGTTTGCTTCGTCCTTGTGGACGAGCTACACTGAAAAGCGAATTCAGAAAATTGGACTTTAGCCACACGAAAATAATCAACCACTGCACACTCCGTAGTACATTGGCAATCAGTCCCACACTCACATTTAATGAATAAAAAGGTCGTGACCCTTGCAATGTGAGCTTCACTTAGCCATACATAGCATTCAGCCCTCTTTTCTGTTTCCTTAACTTTAAACAAGTATCCATCTATGACTGCACATTTAGCGCTATAGACGCAACCAGGGTTTGCAAGTAACGCGATCTTCAACTTTCGAGCAACAACAATCGAGCAACTTTTCATCGACATTAAAATTTTTATAAGGTTGATTCAAATAATGTCTATTTATCATAAGTCTTGGAACTTTGCAAGGGAGAAGAATGTTTTCATTGCATCTTCGTTGTGAAATACCGACTCTGCACTGTAACGCGTATATGCATCCAATGTTACCTTCCGGCATATTTGGGACAGGGCAGAGTGCATTTGAAATATATCTGAGCAGCACTGCATTGAATGACTCGAACATAAACGCAGAAAACTGCCAGAGCGGGCCCCAGTCTTCACAGCACTGCGACATGTGAAGTAAGCAGTGTATGTTATAGCTCATATGCTCTTCGCCGTACAGATTTGGGATATTTTTTACAAATGATGTAAGCATCCTACGGGCTGTAAGCATCTTCTGGGATTCGCAAATTGGAAGAGAAAGCAGATAAATGGAATTAGCTAATTTGCAAAAATGCCTATGGTAAGTCTTGGGAAGCAAATCACGGGCGATTATCGTAAAAACAAAAACTGACGTGCGGTACTCGGAAGCTTTCCAATGCTTTCTATACGTCAAGTCTCGAACCGTGCGAACAATTTCGGTAGGAACCTTGCACTTCCGCATTCTGCTACAGGAAAAACTCGATATAACTGATGGCTCTACAACGGATATTTAGTTACACCGGACAGATTTATT
Source organism: Allacma fusca (assembly GCA_947179485.1). Taxonomy (NCBI): domain Eukaryota; kingdom Metazoa; phylum Arthropoda; class Collembola; order Symphypleona; family Sminthuridae; genus Allacma; species Allacma fusca. Next base: position 50,340,523 of record OX359248.1, read on the forward strand.
TGTCCCGACAAGGCTGCCATATAACCAATGCTAAAAATATTGCATACAACGGACATTTGTATACCGGAAAATTAGTTATAACGGACACACTTTGAAGCCCTTTGGAAACATTTTGCATGCATATCACGGATTTTAAGCGGAAATTTATTACAAAATATTCGATTGGCTCCCTTTAACATGTAATCGTTAGCCAAGGCAATTCAAACGTTTGTTACTCATATATGTATGTAGCATGAATGGTCATATTGGGACCAAATCGTTGCACATACATTTTGGTTGAATGAATAAGAACTCTTGAACACTTACGTGTTTCATCTAATTAGTTTGGATTTATGCCTTGCAACTTGTTCACAGTGCTAAAATGTCCGAAAAATCAAACCGAGTTTAAATTTAGGAGAAAAAGTAAGTATTATTAAAATTCAAAGTGGGAACTCTCAAACTCAACTATTCAAAGATCGTGCTCTAGCATCAACCAGAGTGAATGATATTTGGAAGAAATTGTTTAAGTGTTCACGTAAAAATGGACTTATTAAATTATTGTACTTCTATATTTAATCAATTCAATGTTTCTACAGTTGAATAATTATTATATTATTAGTCTGGTGTTTCCATGTTGTATTTCGATGAATTTAAGTCAATATTCCTAATCAGCCTTGTTTGTCATTTCGGAAATTATATAACGGATAAAATCCGTTATGTGCATACAACGGAAATTTTGTATATCGGACAAATTTTACCGGTCCCCTGGAAATCTGTTATATCGAGTTTTTCCTGTATTCAGAAGCTCCACATTACCCGGGGAACCAAGAAAACAGTCGCAATTCTTTAGGGTAAACCATAGGTTTATGATTGTTTTTGAGACCCCTAAGAATAAGTTCTGCATTGGTTCAATAACGGTTCCATGAAAGATATCGAAATTCGTAACTCTGAGTTGGGGAGTAGCAAGCTTGATTCCATTTTGAAAATCTGAGGCTAAGACCAAGTTGCGGTGCTCATTGTCAGAACGGAGGGGCAAATTCGAGATCTTTACAAACACCCTGCAGCGCCCCTACCCTTTGGAACAAGTTTTCCTTTCTCTTTGCAGTGACTACATCCAAAAACTCCATTGAATTGAGTAATTCCCTGAAGTATACAGCGTGCTACAGCATCAACGCTCCACGTCTGCACGAAGAACCTACTCCGGATCAGATCACCAAGTGTATTGGTCCATAAAACTCCCTCGGACTGTAAGTCGTTTAACATTGGAACTAGATGAGAAAAAAACCAAATCCATGCAAATTTTATCAGGGCCACTCCAGAGTGCAGCGAGTATTATGTTGCCTTTTCTGACTAGGTATGGCAGTTCCTTTATGGCAATCAAAACGGGCCACAAGGAGGACTTTGAGGATTTAAATATGGGCACTCCGTCTGTATTTCCGACGCCTGAAATATCCCAATTGGTCACGTATACGCTGTACCTGCTTCCGTACAAGCTTTCAAAACCTGTAACATCCATGCTTTGCCTTTTCAATATACTGCCTGTTAGATGCTCTTTGATAATCTTGTTTTGGAGCATGTGCTGAATCTGTGAGCGGATATCGTAAATCAGAAAATATTTTCCTTTTTGCTTGCAAGCTATCTCGTCCATCTGAGAGTCACACTGGGCGCAGATACCGTCCAGGATAACATGTACATTATCGCAATATGCGTACTTCTTAGATTTCATAGCTGGAACATTTAACTGCTTTTCAAGTTGAAAGTAGAACGTAGGATACGTTTTAGGTAAATGAAGTTTGGCCAGTTTCATCAGATCTTCTGTGGAATCCCTCGACAAATTAGCTTTTCGGGCAAACGCTAACACCAAATACATGCTCTCTTTTCTGGTCATTGGGATGTCAGCATGTATGGGAATCTATTGCGAACAAGAAACAGATAGTTGCTAACTCACAAGTAACACTCGTCGCATGTACACTCAAAGGTCAGAATGCAATTTTGTGTCTTTGTCCCAATCTTTCAGCAAAAATTAAGTTCGGGTCTTCTAGCCCTAACTTGATCGGGAAATCGCAAAGAAGTTTAAAATTCTATCTTGTAACTAGAGGCTCATCTGCCCAACTTAAATTTTCCCACGCTAAATCCCATAAGAAATTTCGATTTTTGCTAGTTGGTGCTATATTAAGCGAATGACAAATTTATGGCACATTTTTTAGAGATCTAAATGCTGACTACTACTGGTAACCAATTGGAAAAACAGACGAAGCATAGCCTCGAAAACCAAACTTCAACTTCGCCCCATGACTGTTAAAATTACAATTTAATGAAAACTCGGGAAATAAAATATTTAAATAATATTGGCCAATTAGTTGGTTAACACACTAGCTGTGATCAATATTGATCAACCTGAGGCCAAGGCACCTTTGATTACCAATAGTCGTCAGCATTTGAACCTGCACCAACTTATGGCAATTTCTTATGGAATTCAACATTTGAGGATTTAAGTTGGACATGGGGTTGAGCTACGAGGCAGAATTTAAAACTTCCGCGTGATATCCCGCGCAAGTCAGGGCGAGATGGTGCAAACTTTGTTTTTAGCTGGGGTTTTGGGCCAGGTAAGCTCACAAAAAATTTTAATCCGATCCGGAGTAGGCATGTGGCGAGGGTTACCTGTTAGTGTACACGTGTAAGCTAAATTTCAGCCCAATTTATTGACTCTCGTCAGACAAATATATGTGGTCATTGTTATTCATAATTCATTCATCTGAACTGTCATCAGACTCATCGCCATCGTCCGAAAAGTATAATTGCCCTTCGTTTTCATTGCTAGAACGCTAGACAAATCCCAATCTTCATATTCCAACACGTTGCCTGCAACGAAATTAAAGTTAAGTTCCGAACGAAGTCAATCTACAAAATCAAATAAAGCGTGACCGATATCATATTAGAACGTTAGATACCGCAAATAGTTGTAAAGGCTATAGAAGGTGGAACGAAAGTATTGCCCACAGCCACGACATGGGCAAAATGAGATACTCAAAATGTTTTTGCGAATACTGATATAATTCTTTTGAATTCGACCGTATTGACCTAGTTCAAATAGTAATGTCAAGGGTACAAATTAAAATGAAGGCAGTACCTTTGAGGAGACGCTAGAAGTGCACCAGACAATAAATACCCTATGCGATCGGCCTGTAAGAACTTCTGCAATGTTCGACAAAATTCTGCACTAAAATTAAATCCTGACATTTTCTGCAATTGAGGTAAATTGCAAAATATTCTGCGAAGCTCTCCTTCGTTTCCGTAAGGCACTGCAGCATCTTAGCTTCCCATTTTACATGCGACCATGTTGTTCCACCTCGATCAATGTGGCCGAACTCAAAATCATTATAATGAGTCTACAACTTCGAAATTTTGAGTATCTAACCTTGCCCCAGGACTTAGCTGCAGTAGAGACTGCAAACATTTCGTGACACCCTCTAGCTTATATAACCTGTAAATGAAATCTGGTCACAATCTTCAGAAGATGCGTCCCCATCTTCATTAGGGTTAGATACGGGTGTCTTCGATGTAGGTAACGCAGACTTGTTCTGCATATAATTATTTTAAATTACAGAATGTCTATCATAATTTTAGTTTCCCAGAAATATACCACGAACATGCCATCAAACGTTATATTATCAATACTTTATAATTTTAAAGAAATAATTCGAAACCGACCCTATTCCTTCGGTTCCACCTTGTTTGTCGCGGGATCTCTGACTTGAACCGAAAACGGGTGCGGTGCGGTTTTCCAATGTTTAGTTATTTTTCCAAATACTTTTGCCGCTGACAGTCCTTACAAAATGAATAATGGCGTGGTGGAACTCTCAGAAACGTATAGAGGTTTGTGATGGCTTACATTCACATCACTTATATTGCTTTGTACAAAAACACTAAATACTGTCTTGCTCAATTGACGCGGGCTTACAATAAGTGCGACGTTTTGATACTACTGAAAACGCACGTGGATCTCTATCCCTAATATCCTATTGTACACTACTGAACACCGCCGTCACCATTTCGTGAGTGAACAACGTGCAGTATCTGTATCTCCGTTTGTTCCAAGATAAACAAATTACACACTGTAAATTTGTGGTCTGATGAGCCAAATTGCTTTTCGTCTGTGAAAATTTCGAGGATTAATTACGACAAGGATGAGTTTACAGACGAGAATCAATTAATTGACCAGATCTTTGAGATTCGGTTGGATAGGTCTGGCTCTGAAGTTTATGCAGGGAAGATTCTTCATGTGGGTTAGTACGTTTGGTTCCACATAATTACTACAGAGAAAATGGTTCTTGCTACAGTACTGTTGATACATAGCTTTCTACTCCTTGCTTTAATCTTAGCACATTTATGAATATTTTCAGGTTCCCGTGCAAGGATGAGCAAGGTTGCTGCTGAGCTGGTCAGTGAAGCAGCTGACCTTTCGTTTCAAGCGAAAGAAGATTCCTCCACGCGATCCAGGTCAACCACGAAGTCTAAAATTACGAAGAGATTGGGAATTGAAAACGTTAAAGTGAGCTACTTGTGCAGTGTTTTGTTATATGTATTGATATCCCATCCATGACTTGCATATGCGTGTGTATTTTGAATCTCTAATGTTTTAAGGTAACACCTCAAAGTTTGCCATCTTAAACTAAAAATTCCTCCTCATCCAGCTCCAGCCAACTTAATTCCGAAGTAAATATTTCGGACAAACCCAATTATGAATTACCCGAAGCAATAGAGTCTGGTGCTGAAATGTTGGTAATTCATCCTTTGACGGAAACGGATACAATGGGAACCGAAGTAGCTACAGATGAGAATGACAACCTGATTAGGAAGCTTCGCTTGAAGCGGATCTCTCGGCTTAAAGGTAAAATCCTTCTCTCTTACTCGTTGTGCTCAAAATAATTTGTAATACCGAATGAATATCAGTCAGTAATAATGGACGATAATTTTATTTTACTAGACGATTTAGCACGCTTTGAACCCGAAGAGGATGACAAAGTTGACATTGGGGAAGGTAATTTTGTTTCTAAGAATCTTCTTGCCGAGCTGAAAATGGAGCATCGACACAATCCTGGAGTGTTCTTGCGAAAATTGATGGAGAGGTCGGGAATATTCTCGCTGGAAGGAATAGCAAATTCTTCCTTGACGGGGCAGAAGCATCATGATGGCTTGCAGCGGCCCAGATTGGACTTCAAAATGTTTTCGGTTTGTAAGGGTGACTATAATTATTTACAATTTGTTTATATATAATGAGCCAATCTATTTCGTATTAAAAACGCTTAAGAATGCAGGAATTATTGAAGTTGATTTGTTCTCAACAGATTTTACCATAAAAAATGCAAGCTAAAGGACAAAACCATCAAAATGTTACGATTTCAAAAGAGCATAAGCAACATATGTAAAGATGCACGGAAGAGGCTGAGGAAGAATATAAACATTTAAATAATATGTTCCTCTCTCCTGGTCATTGATTTCCTAAGAATAAAAACTTAATTCGTTGCAATGATTGTACACGAGATTTTTGTAGTGTTTGTAGCTGTTTTCATTGATCATCTTTTTCTCTACATACTGTTTGCAATTTGTATTTCAGATATTTTTAAGGCTAATATGAAACAATATGGGAATAGTAACTAAAGGAATTCTATGGGCTTTTATAGCTACGGACTATAGAATACTATGGTTTTAGCCAAAGGAAAACTGGCTTGGTTAAACGTCCCAAATTCCTATCCGTTTTTCCTATAGGTTATAACTATAGGATTCTTTAGACTTTTTCCGAGCGGGCTAGTGTGCAAAATCTTATGATGTGCGACCAAGGGCATGGACCCTTAAAAGTTAATTGTTTAAAAATGCAAACTATGGTTGTCATAATCATAACAGACCTTCATTCGAACCAAATATTTTCGTATTTGGTTTGTATTTGAATTTGAATTTCAACTTCAATTGGCTTGTAAATTTGTATTCGGTTTATTTATTCTCATCAAATTCAAAGGACTTCGATTTATTCAACCGAATAAGACATGAAATTTGCATTTGAATTTTATTCGATTTTCGAATCGAATTGCAGATTCGGTTTGAATTGGATTCGAAGTTGGTTTTTCAATTATTCCAAATTATCAACACCAATAACCCTTGGCTCATTGTGATTTAATTTTCTCCAGAAATTCGAATTATTTGGTAATAATAGGCTGCATGTTTGTAACCGTAATACTACCAGAAATTATTTAATGTACCCTTAAAAACTATTTTATTATTATATTGGATTCAAAGTAAATTTTTACTTTATCAGTAAGCAAAGTAACTAACGTCCACTAGAAAATAACAATAGAACTAAACATTCAGAATGTCCTACTTATTTATTTGAATCATCTAATTCGCCCAACATTTTACTAACAATTGCATTAAGTCGGCATTGCTATAAATCTGACTTCTGAACCGCTATTTGATGAATCATGCTTTCGTCCTCATAGAGATGTACTTGTGCTACGACCAGTTATCACGTGTTGGTGTTGACCAAAGGACATTTTGCAAGGAATGAACTCAATTCGAAAAACCAAATTCGAAACCAATTCGAATACGAACAGATTAAAAATCGCATTCGCTTTTTTAACTAATTCGGATTTGAAATGCCTGTATGGATTCGAATTTGAATTGTATTCGGTTTGAAATTCAAGCAATCAACAGTTAGGTTATTCGCATTTGATTTGAAAATTCAATTTAATTAAACTTAGCGATTGTATTCGGTTTGCGTCGAATTCGATTCGAAAATTCTAATAATATTCGTATTCGAAAACATGTCTGATCATAGCCTTCAATATTTGAAACGCAACTTCAAGTCATTCCAATATTAGCAACTAATTAAATTATTTGAACTTCATGAACATTTTTAATAATGTTTTACTATTATATTGTTGCGTTACTGTTGTCAACGACCATGTATTTAGGAAAATAACTTAATTCGGAAAACAACTTATTCAATTTTAGAAATATTAGAATTAACTAATGCGTTTATGATTTTGTCATGAGAATGCATTGAAGGATAGTCTTAAGAACTGACTTGAACTGAGGAACTAACTACTCTGAAATAAAGTTGATCACTCTGGTTTTGGCATTCAAACTGACCGGAAGTATTTGTAATTACTCTTGGCCACAGTGCCCCACTCTGAGCTACACCCACCATCCCATTACTGTTTTCCCTCCTCTTACAATATACATCTTAAAATAGTTCCTATGGTTGTTCAGATGGTTGACACTTTCATTCAATGGAGTATACGTTTCAAAAGATTCGGCTCGAAAAAATTCATTGTTTACAATTTGGTCCAACAATATCTTTTAATTTAGTTAACTGATCCGACATACGTTTGGACCACACTGTAACACAAATTGTGTCATTTTGCTACAAGAAGCTTTCCAGTTTTCGTAAATATAAAACGGACGAATTCTGGTGTTGATGTTCTTCCGAACTTTCTGAAACTTCCAACACTAACACCGGCATATGGTATCGATTTGACTGTACTTGAGATAAGTTTTTGCCAGTTTCCGGTATTGAACATGATATTACGTGAGCTGACCAGTATAAGAGTTTTCAAAGATTCTATCTCTCTTCTACATACTCCAAACGTGCGATCATACAAGATTGCATATATAGAAATTGTTTGAATTGCAAGCATACCAAATAAAATTGAATGAATCAATGAAGTATGTGCAAAGTTGATAGCAGAATACAGGAATAATATTGAGCCCCTGATACAAAGTAAATTAGTTGAAAATACAATATTTTCAAAATCTTCGTTAAAAAGTTTCAGAAGAATTACCAAGCGTTTGCACTCTGATAAAGCGTCGTTGATTCGACTTGTAGTCGCGGCATTTTCTCCAAACCTGCAAATTGAGATTATTGTTTTCATTAACGTTATGCGCAACACAAGTGTTATCAATATTAACATAATTTTACATGAAGCATAAATTCTGGTTTGCTGTTTTGAAACTTTGTATAATCGTTTGAAAAAACACGACTTGTTAAAAAACAGTGAAACCAGCAATCACGACTGTAGAGTATAACAACAATCTCTATCAGTAGCCAAGCAAATACGTACTTGCTGTTGTAAATTGAATGTCAAACACTGAGGACAAATACATGCATCTTGTTGGATTTGTAGTTTTCATTTTCGAATCCCATAGAAGGGGTAAATATTATTTGATTTTGTAACAGAGATCACTGTCACGACTTTCAAAATGCTAAATGTCGAAATTTAAATTTACTGGTGGTTCATTGTTTGTTGCAATTATTATTTATTACAATATACTCAAAACCTGTAGACCTCATTAAACTTTAATGACCATATCTCACATATCTGATCGAAGACAATGGCATTTTTACACGTCACAGTCTTCTCTTCCTTATTGCGACACGAATGAGATCAACGAGTCTTCACGAACAGAAAAGGTTGTACTGCAACATTATAGTTTTTATTGGAAGTGAAGAAAAATGGGGGTTTTCGATCTGATATGTGAAGACTTATTATTCAGTTTTAACTAGATTGAAATCATGTAGCACTGGCGTAGTCTAATTATAGTTATTTAGGTTTTCATTGTGAAATTATTATACGATTTTGTGGGTAAGGGTGTACTCACATAAAGCATGTTTTGTCCGTACACGTAAAATTTGTCTCCGTTACGGAGCGACCTCTCACATAAGTTCAGACCGTATGTATTTACTTACGAAGTGTGAATGTGAGATGTCTGTTCGTAAGCGGTTGGAATGTTGTTTCGTTAAGTTCCTTCCGTAATGCCGACAAACATTTACGGTTACGGAAGGAACATGTTTTATGTGAGTACACCCTAAGCCATGCTTATATGAAATGTTTGTTTAATTTTTTCAGACATGTAATCTAAGTTTGTGCTGTCTTGAAAGCCCTTAATTCTGCTATAAATAATTTAAACGTAAAATTTAAGTAAAAATTCCAAATCTTATAATAGATTTCCCAAAAAACACGAATCGATTTTTTATCGTTGTCCTTTCTATTAACACGGAAATGTGTTTTAAGACACTTTGGGCCTAAAATTATTAATCCAAATTGCTTGCTTTTTTGGGTTATACGTTGGTCCCAAAACAATGTTAAAAATGGACAACAATTTAATTCAAAAGTATATTACAGCACTCAAAACTATGTGTGTGGCTCAAAGCTCCAATTTTATAAGGAAACAGCACTTGCATGTATATGGTTTGCGGGGACTGCGGGAGTAGTCCAACACTGAATGTACTCAACTACCATAGTTGAGGAATGGCTTCAAATCCCAGTGCCCCTGCAGTCGCGGAGGTGAGAAAAAGAGAGAGATAGATGTTGAGTTCTGGGAGATGTACTGCTAGTTAGCATGTACCCAATGCTCACCGAAATGTGAGTGGATGTCATCGATGCTTCGGAAGATGTGTGCCTCTGCCATGTCATAACTAGACAATGGACCCTCAGCACATCATGAGTTAATCTCCTTCTATGTTACCTTGCTCTCTCTCATCCATATATAGATTAAGCAAATTAGGTTAAGCGGGCTGCGTCCCAAGTAAACCTAACATACAATGTAAAACCTGAATGTAAGATTGTCATAGTATGTGTACTGGAAGACAATAAAAATTTTGTATACGGTTTGCTTACCTATCTCTCCAACTGATTAAAGAAGCATCGGTCGCAATGGTAAAATTTTGTGTCTTCGTCAGAAGAGGCGAAATTGGAAGTGCTCATTTGCTTTACATCCGCCAAATTAATTCATTCTTTACCTGAGGTTCCAAAACCATGATTCCCAGATACAGGCGCCGAATCAAAAACACTAGAATGACGAGTATGCACATTTGCGGTTCATGGACCCAGAACTCACGATGTTATTATTCTAATGCAACTATCAAGCCCCCAAAGCTTAATTGTATACATCTGAATAAAGTCAGCATAGTTTTGAATATAAAATATAAAGTGTGTATTTCTAATTCAGAAGTACGCCATAATGAGATATAACCTTAATATAATTAATCTAACTGTTCTGTAATTATTATAATAATAAATTAGGAAAACATGGGTCTTGGGTATGTTACTTGACCGAAATGCTTCCCGGTGCAAGTACGTTACCTGTAAATAATTGATCAAACACAAAGGTTTTGTTTGTACTGAAAGTATTTTATGGAAATTGTCGATTGGATGTGGGCAATTACAGACTTCACTTTGCGAAATTGTTTCCTTGATCTTTATGCCCGATAGCTCAAATGGAAATAGTTAGTATTTGCAAGGTGCCGCCATAGATCTTTCTCCTCCTCTTATTGTTAGTCGTAGAGTTTTGTAAATGTCAGATTACGTTCAAGACAGCCTTTTTTACTGCCGTGTGTATTTTATAAACGATAGAATTATACTGCATTTCTAATGCCATTTCACGGCCGTCATTCCAGCAATCTATACTACTTTTTTTGTTTTTAGGAATGTTCCCAATTCTAAATTGAGCTCCAGGAATTCCAATAAAAAAACGTTTTGAGCGTATAAATTTTGTACTCACGTAATTTCTTTTGTCATCTCGGGGATCATTTTTTAACATAAGGTTTAGTGCAAGAAATAGTACCATTTCACATTTAGTTTACAAAATATACTCCGTTTTTTTTACAATCATTGATATGTGTTATGACCTACTTTTTTTTAACAACGTTTTTGATACAATTTATTTTGCCCCTACAGATGGATCTAAAACGACGGAAATAAGACGAAATTGAACAATATTTGTTTTGTTTTAAATTTACTTTTCGCTTTTCCAGCTCACATTCTTGTCATTCCGGCTAGTCTAAACAGTTACCATTTCGCATACTTTTGTTCGAACCAGAACTGTATTCAAATAGAACATTATTCATTTCGTATTCGATTTTTCAATACAACTTCAATAATTTTGACTTATATTTGAATTTGGGTACCCAACCAAATCAAGTAGTATCAAGTTGTAATCGATTTATTAAACCGAAAACGTCGTATTCTTATTTTTTCAATTTTTATGCAAATCGATTAATGGGTTTGTTTTCAGTTTGCACTTGGATCGAAGTTGGTTTTTCAATATAACTTATTCCTACAATCAGGCGCGTAGCCAAGGGGGGGCAAAGGTGGCAATTGCCCCCCCCCCATTCTAAATAAAATACTCTCAAATCCATTGGCCCATCCATGCGCGCGAAAATCGTATCGCATTGTTTATTGCGAGAGCAAAGGATTTCTAGATCAATAAATTTCTATCGAAATGGAAACGTATTTCGATACGTCAACTTTTGACGGGAAGAAGCCGGGGGTAATAGACCATTCACTAAAGAGACGTTTTAGGTGATGCTAGAGTATATTTTTATTGTGTTCATCCTTGCTTTGCGGGTGATTTGAATGCATTGCGAAATCCCAATTTCAGTATTGCCTCGTCGATTCGACTTCAACCTTCAACGGCAACAAAAGTGTGGTAACAGCGGCTTTAAATATTTTCATTATAAAAGCTTTTAGCTTCTGTAACTTACACGCATCGCTTCGAGGGAATTTTTAAGCTGGATAGAATTATTAAATGAGTGAATTGTATTTAATTCTTCATTATGAAAAGGTCAACCACGACTGATATCTGCAGTTTCTTTTCGAAGCAAAGACGTGTATCACAGGAATAGTAGGTTAGCACCAAGGCTATAGATAGTAACAGGTTCGGCCAAAGCGTATGCTGAAATAAACCCCTCGCTGTGACGTCATCAAAAGTTATTGCATACTACACATATTATACAAGTCAATGTAAACAATTCGCATAATAGTTTGAATAAAATTTTTAATTCTTTTCAAGCATTACAATTAAATTTAAAATTAACCCACCACAAATACAGAGCTTTTAACAAATTGTTTCTGTAGGGAAAAATTGATGTAGCTGCCTACAATTCAGCTAGTGATGCCGTGAGGAACTTGATGAGGTTAAAGTTGATGTTCAGCAAAAGCGAGTGATGAAAAAGCCAACTAGCTTACAAGCAAATATACAATTCACAGAGCTAAATAAGCGGACGAAGTAAAGCTTTTGATTTCAGCAACAGTCAAAGGCTATTTAATTTAAAGTCAAAAATGAATAACTGCACTAAAGCAGAACTGAACTCTAATTTGGGGTTTGAGAGTGAGGTGTGGAAGTCTTCACGACCCAGAGAGAAGTGAAGTTTGTGATTTTTAAATTGGAACAGGTAAGCAGGTTAGCAGAAATGCATATTAGGATGAATGAACTCTTATCAATAGTAAGAGCTTCATTTTGGAACAGAGGCAAAAGTTCAGGAGCTTGGAAACAAGCAAATGAAACATATTCATATTAATGACATGAACTCCAACATTCCGCCCGCCTTGACAAATTTTGGACAAATTTTCAATAAAAAAATGACTCTGGGGTTAACCAAATACATAGGTGGCACAGGAAAAAAGGTACCTGAAGGCCATTAAAACCTGTGCATCTTTCACAAAAAAAAAACAAAACAAGATTGTTGCTGACATTCTTTTCTTTTACATAAATTGACAAGCATGATAAGCAGGACTACGAAGCATAACACAAACAGAAAAAGCATCATATTATGCAAAAAAAAAAAAAAAAAAAAAAAAAAAAAAAAACATTGTAATTCAGATTTTCATTCATCAAGCATCATTAATTTCTTCATCCGTTTCACTGGGGGATTCCATCGGCAATAAAGATAGTTTTGAAATTGGACGTTGGATTATTCCGTCACTAGTTTTAAGTGAAACGACACGTACATGTCCATCTCTTCCAGGATGAATCTCCGTTACTCGGGCCAACTTCCACTTCAGAGGAGGTAAATTGTTGTCCTTTATAAGAACTAAAGAATCAACAAGAACATTAGCTTTGGGAACCCACCATTTTGGTCTTTGTTGGAGACGAGTCAAATACTCGCCACTCCAACGCTTCCAAAAATGCTGAACACTATGCTGGAGCAGCTGCCATCTGGACAGGCGATTCTTTGGCAAATGAGTTATACTCTCTTCAGGAATAGCCATGAGACTATCACCGATAAGGAAATGTCCAGGAGTTAGAACCGAGAGGTCACAAGGGTCACTAGACATTGGACAAAGAGGCCGAGAATTGAGACAGGCTTCAACCTGACTCAAAACAGTTAAAAACTCCTCAAAATTTAAGTTTTCATTTCCAATGACTCGCTTTAAGTGAAATTTAACGCTCTTAACTCCAGCCTCCCATAGTCCTCCAAAGTGAGGTGCGCCAGGCGGATTGAATTTCCACTGGATTCCATCCTCGGAAAGATTTCTGGACACTTCTAAGTTATGTGACTGGCTCCGGATCAGCTTCAGAAACTCCTTCATCTCGTTATTGGATCCAACGAAATTTGTTCCACAGTCGGAGTGAATGACATTTGGTTTTCCTCTCCTGGATGTAAACCTTCTTAGAGCTGCCATGAAAGCGTTGGTGCTGAGGTCGCTGACCAATTCCAAGTGAATGGCACGAGACCCGAAACAGACAAATACTGCAACATAGGCCTTAAATCTTTTATGTCCCCTACCCTTTAGAACCTTCATGAGAAATGGGCCACAAAAATCGACTCCTACATTGAGAAACGCTCTGGAAGGATTTACACGCAATGATGGTAATGAACCCATGAGTTGATTTTGAGTCTTACCTCTGACCTTAGCACAAGTCATGCAATTATGACAAACCTTTTTACATAAATCTCGAACTCGTAAAATCCAAAATATTTGAGAGATCGAAGCTTGAAGAAGTTGAGGTCCTGCATGGAGTAGGCGCAAGTGTTCTGATTTGACAATGATTTCAGTTATGTAGTTCTTGCTGGGAAGGAGAATCGGGAACTTCCTGTCACTGGAGATCTTTGCTGCTTGTAAGCGACCACCCACTCTAAGAACTCCAATCTGATCCAAAAATGGAGCTAGGGTTACCAAAGGGCTTTTGCTTGAAAGATTCCGCCCTGCCTTTAAGTCTTTAATTTCAGTGCTGAAATAGTTTCCTTGAACAAAACGGACCCAGATACACAAGGCATTGTTTAATTCCAACGTTGATAATGGACCATGAAGGTTTGTACGTTTACGAAAATTATTATAAAATCGGAAAATCCACCCAGTTACACGGACTAGTAGATTCCAGTTTGAGAATCGTTTCATAACAGGGTTGTCCATAATAATTACTGAGAGATTTTGTACAGTTTTCCGCTCCTCTAGATGAGTATCAGGTTGAGAGTCTGTAGAATTTAGGACCAAGGGTCTTGACTCAAGGAGCCAAACTGGACCGTTCCACCACAGACTTAAATTCTGGAGAACTGATGGTTGAACTCCACGAGAGGCAAAATCTGCAGGATTTTCTTCACTCCTGACGTGGTTCCAGTTGGTTCTGGTTACAGTTGACTGTATGTCAGCAACACGGTTAGCAACAAAGGTGGACCATCTTCCAGGAGTGGACGCTAGCCAGGCCAAAACTATTGTTGAGTCAGTCCAACAATTAATCGACTGGGGTTGCGTTTTGAAAGACGAACAAATTACCCGAATTAATTTGACCAACAACGTTGCACCACAGAGTTCAAGTCTCGGTAAACTAATATTTTTAATTGGAGCAACCTTACTTTTTGCGGCGATAATTGTTACCTTCACCTCGGGTTCTAAACTTCGATAGTACACTACAGCAGCGTAAGCGGCTTGGGACGCATCACAGAATCCATGGATTTCAAAGGGTTGATTTGCAGAATTGAGGTAGCAGCGAGGAATTTTCACTTTCTCCAAAGCCTTTAGTTGTGATTGAAAACCCCACCACTCCTTGATAGCTGAATCTGGAACAATCTCATCCCAATCTAATTTAATTTTCCATAAACTCTGAAGCATGATTTTAGATTTAACAATAACAGGTGAGAGCCACCCTAGGGGATCATAAATCTTTGAAATTTCCGACAGAATGTTGCGCTTGGTAGGAGATTTCTTCTTCATGTCGTCCACTTTAAAGGTAAAGAGGTCACGACCGGGAATCCACTGAAGACCTAAAGTAGTAATCTGATTATCAAAATCAAAACTCACAATGTCTTTGGAGCCTTCAGGGGATATTACATTAGGATCGTTAGATGCCCATTTACGAATATGGAAGCCACCGCGTTGTAATAATTCTTGCAATTCAGATTTCAAATGTAGAGCTGCAGGAATTGAGGAGGTTCCGGACACACAATCGTCAACATAGAAGTCTTTTCGCAAGACTTCACTGGCAATTGGATGACGGTTCTTTTCCTCTTCAGCTAACTGATTTAGCGTACGAGTGGCCAAATAGGGTGCACACGATGTGCCATAGGTGACTGTGAGTAACTCATAATCCCTGTACGGTTCCTCCGGATTTTCACGCCACAAAATCCTTTGGTAGGGAGTGTCTTCAGGATGGACAAGTACCTGTCGGTACATTTTCTCAATGTCACCAACTAAAGCGACTAAATGAGTACGAAAGCGAATGAGTAATTGGACAATGTCGTCTTGAGTCTTCGGGCCTACCATGAGTAGGTCGTTTAAAGAATTTCCACTTCCTGTCTTTGCAGAGCCATCAAAGACGACTCTACATTTTGTGGTTGTGCTGGAATCTTTCAATACAGCATGATGAGGCAAATAAAAATACCTATAATCATTCGAGACTGAGTAAACATACGTAACCTCCCTCATATGTCCAAGGTCTTGATATTCCTTAATAAAGGATGCATACTGCTGAAACAGTGACGGCTCCTTCTGAAATCTTCGTTCTTGAGCCCGAAGTCTGAAAATGGCTTGAATTCTAGAGTCTCCAAGAGGACGAACAGCGTTGGATTTAAATGGAAGTCTCACTATGTATCTTCCATCATCAGTCCTTGTTGTGGTGGAGAGGAAACATTCTTCACAGGCCTTTTCTTCAGGTGACATGTGCAGGGAAGCTGGCAATTCCTCAATTTCCCAGAAGCGTTTCACTAAATCATCAGTAGTCACCATGTATGTACATATACTTGGACCGACCTGAATTCCACCGGAGAGTATCCATCCAAATGCAGTTTTCTGAGCCATTGGTCCATTCCTAGCTGTCTTGACGCCTTCTTGAATAATTAGTTGTAGAACATCAGCACCCAGAAGCATATCCACCTTTCTTGAAATGTTGAACTGAGGATCAGCGAGTGGTAAAGACCTTAAATGACTCCAGTTCTTCTTGTTGAAGGTTGAAGTTGGCATTTCCTTAGTCACCGTTCGCAAAGCAAATACTTTGACATAGCATGAAAAATTAGCATCATACCTGGATCTCAACTCGATGTTTGCATAACCAAGAACATTACCACAATTAGAATCGCCAAGTCCAGTTACTGATAGCGATGACCTTTTACTCTGGAATCCAAGGTACCTCAAACAATCACTGGAGATAAAGGTTGCTTGTGAACCAGAGTCAAGAACCGCACGAACCTCCTTCAGACAACCTTGGGAGTCTGGCACAAGGAGAATGGCAGTGCCTAGTAGCACTTGCGAATCATCATCTACAGAGTTCAATGCCGTGACTGATGTTGATTCCTTAAGTTTGGGAGTTTCAGCTGGAGCGCCCTTGGCAGAAGTAAAATCCAGGTGTAACATTGTGTGATGTCTCTTACCACATTTTTTGCAATTTGTAGTGTTGGAGCATTTGGCAGAGGAATGACCTGACTTGAGGCAATTAAAACACAATGACTTGTCCATGCATAATTTCTTCCTTTCTGCAACACTTAGTTTTTGAAATGATGGACATTGTAAAATGTAATGTTCCTTTTTACATACCATGCACTTTGAAACTGAACCGTGATTAGAATTAGTGGACTTGCCCTTTTCGTTGACCTTCGTTGACTTTGATTTCGATCCAATCAATGACAGTGCTCTGCTACGAATCTCCAGGAACTTGATGAGATCTTCAAACGAAGAAATGTCATCAGTCTTTAGAGAGAGCTCCCAATGTTGCCTGGTCTCGGAATCCAATTTCTCCGCCAAAATGTACACGAGCATAGCATCCCAATGATGAACCTGGACCATTAGAATTTTCAATGATCTTGTACATTCTAAGCTGGTGTCAATCATCTTTCGAAGTGCGGGACCATCCTCCTCAACCAGAGATGACTGGTCACAAAATTTCTTCAAAACTGAATTTACCAACAACCGTGTGTTGTGGTAACGACGCTTAAGCAGCTCCCAGGCTTCAGTATAGTTTTCATCAGAAACTGTAAAGGCCTTAACCATGGCAAGAGCTTCCCCTTGGAGGGATGACACAAGATATTGCATCTTCTGCGCACCGGAAATGTTTGTCTTGCTGTGAATACTAGCCTTAAACAAATCATGAAATGATAGCCACTCAAATGGATCACCAGAAAATGTTACCAAATCCAGCTTAGGGAGCTTCACATCCGCTGTTGATGGGTTGCCAGAATCGTTCCCGGAGGATGCCGGGTTTCTGGCTTGAAGTTTTCGTCTCCATGTTTTGAGTTCAACTTCGACTTCTCTCAAGGTCTTAAATCCATCTCTGTACTCTTCCGCCACAACCTCATAACTCTCATCATCCAACTTGTCAGACACTTGATTGTGATGAGCTTCAAATTCCTTCTCTAATTTCTCAGTTTTCTCAATAAGTACAGCAATTTCAACAATATTTGCAGTTTGATCATTGAATGCTTGAACAATTTCTTTGTATTCCTTTACCTTAATCAGCAAAGTCCGCTTCTTCCTATAGTACGTCTCCATTGTGAATGTCGGCTCTTGGAATACTATAGGCTCCTACGAATTCTGATGGACCCACCGAAGGGGATGGCTTTCCACTGGGAGGTTTAACTATCGGCTGATCGGAACGGCAAAGATAGAATACTGACAGATAGTCCCACGACGGCAATTCACCTTTACGGATTCGAACATCCGGTTCGAAGGACCAAAAAATGTAGGGAAAAATTGATGTAGCTGCCTACAATTCAGCTAGTGATGCCGTGAGGAACTTGATGAGGTTAAAGTTGATGTTCAGCAAAAGCGAGTGATGAAAAAGCCAACTAGCTTACAAGCAAATATACAATTCACAGAGCTAAATAAGCGGACGAAGTAAAGCTTTTGATTTCAGCAACAGTCAAAGGCTATTTAATTTAAAGTCAAAAATGAATAACTGCACTAAAGCAGAACTGAACTCTAATTTGGGGTTTGAGAGTGAGGTGTGGAAGTCTTCACGACCCAGAGAGAAGTGAAGTTTGTGATTTTTAAATTGGAACAGGTAAGCAGGTTAGCAGAAATGCATATTAGGATGAATGAACTCTTATCAATAGTAAGAGCTTCATTTTGGAACAGAGGCAAAAGTTCAGGAGCTTGGAAACAAGCAAATGAAACATATTCATATTAATGACATGAACTCCAACAGTTTCCTTTTCACAAAATTAACCTGTGTCTTCTGCATTTTAGCAGGGAATTAGTTCAGATTAAAAACCCCAGCTGACATTGAGGATCATCAAAAGCATTGCGTTTCTTGTTGTTTCTGTAAGTTTTGAATCTTGCTGTTTCCATCAATGCCTTTAAATTTAATAACGGCACCATGTGAAACTTGATGTAAACACCAAATCCCTTATTATTTTTTCAATCAAATTCAAAACGGGAAGTTCAGTAAAAATCTCTTCGTCAAAAGTTAACTTGTTCGTTCGTCTTCATAAAGCTGTATTATTGTAGTGGAATTTGCAAAGATTCCTTGGTCACATCATAGGCTTTAGTACTTACGCTCTTGATTGTCAATGTCTGAAACATCCTCTGTGCTCCAGTTGACTCTTTTGTGGCTACTAATTAATTTTGCTTGGACGGGGAAACGAGATATTTTAAGTGGTTTGTGTTTACATAATGCCGGTTTTAGACTTAGAACTTTAGAATCATACAAATAATATTCACAAATTCACTCCTGTTTTGAAATCATTGATTGAAGTTTCTTCATAAGCTCATTTTGATCGGCCTTGAATTTGTTATGCTTTACAATAAGTTGTTAATTTAATCCCCAAATTCTTTTTTATGTAGACAGTTACTTCGAATTAATGAAACTGGTTGAGTTCTGAATGGAAACACATTGGGAACGGCCGTTCTTTTTAATATTTTTTAGGTGTCAACTCCAAAAATTCAATTTTCAAATCACAGACATAATCACTTTCACTGAAATGATCTGAACAAATCCTAGTTGTTACACAATTCACATTTTCTTTCCTCTTACACTAACCAACCCATACCTTATCTAATTTAGAATTTTTAGGGAACTTGTGACTCTGTTTGTGACTTGAACACTGTTTAATCTTTTTAGTGTTTTTACATTCCGTTATTGCACAAATAAAATTTACATTAAATAATCAATTTGCTGCTATACAGATTGTCAACTAAAGACAAGTTGAGCGCGCGCTGAGATCACTTTTACTGACGTCACAGCCCCCTGAATTTGTCCACCTCTCCGCCCTATTCATTCTTACGTACGATTTGGCCGAACCTGTTACTATCTATAGCCTTGGTTAGCACCAGCTAAAACGATAGAAGCTAACCTAGGTCTCGAAATTCTCCGAAATCGGATCAAGCCCAATTGAAAATCTGTCCCAAAATCATTCAAATTTGATGGAATCGTAAAACGTGGAGAATATAAAATCTGAAATTCAGTTTACAAAATTTGATGCGTTTTAAATTCGTGAATTGGATTTCCCATTGAATTTGTCATATTATGTACGTTCTAGTTAACGTTGCCCCCCCTTGGCCAGTTCCTGGCTAAGCGCCTGCCTACAATTATTTCATTATCATTAAATAATTTCAAGTCTCTTAACTTGAATCAAACCATTAGTATTGAGTATTGTCGGTCAATGCTTATTTATATTTTAAATCGAACCAATAAATTTACATACATACAAGCGAAGTCTTCAGACGTAAACTGCAGAACTTAATGAAACTTGGTGGAATTGTAGACACTACTTATAGTGTTCATACTAGCCACAAACTTCATGCCATCTCCTCTTGGTTCGGGCAGTAGGACGTCTGAAAGCTTGATTTTTTTGAAAGTTTTACAGGTTTATTCTTACTCCCTTGAATTTTGCATGTTAAATCCCATAATATAAATTCATTTTTGCAATTCGAGCAAAATCCAAACCAATGTTCAGACAGAACCGTACAGCACCATACATAACTAAATGCGAAATATATGCAATAAGAAGTAGCACGTGCGATTATGATCACCCTTTAATACCTTCAATGTTCTCCGGTAACCTAAAAATCCTGAAAAACGACGGATTTCACTGAATCTTAGTTAACAGTATGAATTTTGTTCGGGACGGAACAGTTTCATGACAAAATGTTTGTCATGTTATTTCAGAACGGAATCCGGGCGAAATTTTATTCTGATATTTTCGGGGCGGGACGAACAGGAGATCGGGACAGAAAAATACCTGTGCAGAAGTGCCCCTCATGGGTACAATCAATAATAAAGAATAATAATCAAAGAAAGCAGCCTACCGTTTTACTGTGTTGAGCACAACACAAATTTATTATATCATGAACCTCATTTGATATTTTGTCATGCGTGTCGCCTGCCCCTTTTATTTCAAATTACCCCATGGGTCGTAGACTTTTTTTTCGTAGTCATGTTTATGACTTAGTTTTACAGGAATTTGAACAAATTTACTTTTTTACACAGCTATTCCACAATTATAATGAAATTCGATGTAACGGAAACATCACGAATCCAAAGTAACGTTGTTTACGATGCGGTAGTTTCGGAAATACAATATGTCAAAAATCAGTGAAATGTACTGCAAATATTATATTACAAAAACTGGGTAAGAATTTGCTACAAAATTAAGGAACCAAATATTTTGTGAATAGCATTGTAACAGGATTCCGTGCAAAATACTTTATCAAACATTTCCCTTGAGATTTGTTAATCGTCATAGCAAAGCTTACATACGTTAAGCTATACTATTAAGAAAGCTCAATGTTTACTAGTACCTATATGAATAGAGCTTCAATAAATAGTTATAAAGGTAAAAGTTGTAAGTTGTAGCTGTCGAGTCTATTTAAACCACATAAGCCTTATTCACAAACGAAGTCTTTTGAGATCGATGAAGTTTTTTTTCGAGATAACTTATTTGATTTGAAGTTCGAAATTTCACGAATATTTCCTCAAAAACTTACTGCTCGATTCCAACCATACACAAACTCAGGTTTCAGGTTGAAACAAGCAATGCTCATAAACAGTGCTGCCAGATGTCCCGGATTGACCCAAAACTGTCCCGAAATCGATGCGTTTGTCCCGGAGGAAGTAAAAGAACATTCCTTGAAACAAACGGTTTAGGAAATGCATAAACAATTCCGGGACATGCTTAAAAACATGTCTCTTTGCCATCACCGTTCATTGTACGGTTATAAACACCGGAAACTAATTTTGGCATTGCACGCTCCCTGTTATACATTTCTAGTAATCGCTCCCACTCTTCATTGCATCACTGTTCTTTGATATAGAAAGTTAGGGAAGTGTATTCCATAGAGTGCCGTAAGGATGGAAACTTCCGCATGGTGGCGCAGTCGGAGAATTGAATCAAGTCGAATGGATGTGTGGATATTAACGCATTACCATTTGTATTACTATGCTATTATTTTGCTTCAAAATTAAACATTTAAAACTAAATATTGAACTGCAAATAATTTTCGTATGCATTAGGGCAATGTTTTATTAGAAACAGTAATGGATGGTACAGTATAGATGATTATAATGGAAAATTGATTACGTTTTACAATAAAAAAATATTTATTTATAGCTAGTTCAGCTTCGCATTATTTTTGTCCAACTGGACTTTTTAGAGCTTCTCAGAAGTTTGCCATTGTAAATATTTACGAAGAAGCGTATTCTAGTAGAAATATAGAAAACAATAATATTAGCAACAAGTTCATAGGCTTTACATTTACCACAGCCAAATAATTTCGAACTAACATCTGAAAACACTATGATCTCATACACATTTTCACAATTTAAATTTTCTAAACAGTGGTATTTTCTCGGCGTCTGAAACTCAAATAACAATATCATTAAATCAGTCTCTAAATTCGTACACCCCCACCAATGTGGCTTCACACTAAGCGACTTGTTTTGTGTAGTCCCAAGATTATTCTACTACAAATACATCCGATAATTATTCAAATTGACTCCAAATTAATGGAAAAAACGACAAAACTTCTGAATTTCTGGTGGTTACAGAGAACTAATTCACACTGGATTTGGTTCATATTTCCCCGTCCTGCCACGCGGAAGTTTCTTTTGTTACGGCTAACTTTTGACGAGCGGGACTGGGAGATATCTAACTTTCTATATCAAAGAACAGTGATTGCATTAAACGTCAATGCAATAAATGGATACTTCGACTCTTTCTCCCAGCAGGCTGGAGCGTGAGTTCACACTTAATTATGCACCAACGTACGTAATGCATTGGTTCAATCTGATTGATATTGTTAGGTTAAGATGAATTAAGTATGTTTTTCCATACAATTATTTAAGGATCATTTTAAAGTACAATTTAGCCTGCGAGCTTAATCATTAAAGTTTATTATTTGCTGACTGTATCCAGTCAACGGCCTTGGTAACTTCCGTTACCCATTTATCATGTATGTATTAATTTTAGAATTAGTGATCATTAGGACTAGTGTATCTAGTCCAGAAGATTTGTAAGAATGTATTTTTAGTCTTGTTCTGGTCTTCGGATCAATCCAATCAATCATTTAATCTTTCTTTAATTTCCCTTTTCAGTTTCTTTTGATTTCACAAATAAATCAATTTTTATTTTAATCTTCTCATTAATCTCAGATCAGCTTCAATGGTTTAATTTATTCGTTGGCTTATCGTTTTGATTCTCACAATAATTAGTAGTGTCTCATATTTATTCAATATTCATATATTTTGACATCTGCATTTGTCTCATATTGATACACGCCAACTTAAACCAAAAATATTAATAACAAGAATTTGAAAATTTTGATATCTTCGTAGCTATGTCAGGTCGCACGAAAAAAAAAGAAAATCGCTGGAAGATCGGAAGAGAGATTGCTTTTACTGAAGCAAAGCCAATTAGATTGTCAAATTGCTACCTCGAAAGCAGCAACAAAGTTTTACATTCGATGCGGGTAATTTCCTGCACAAGTCAATTGAGTATCTAACTACTCATTTTGATTATGGAAATTGAAACATACTCTCCAGACTAAACTTTTTATCATAATCCATGACAGAACTTGATTCAATGTTCTCAGAGTTTACCAATTTAGCTAATGAGTTGAAATTCGAACTTTCAACTGATCAGAGCTATCGAGATTTTTGTAATATACGTGCTTATTACAAAATTATTGCTGTACAAGACGAAGTGGATAATCGTTGGGTATCAGTTTTTTTAAATTGTCAATGCAGTTCCTTTAGCAATGCATTGGCAGAAAACGTTTAATCTTCTAAAATTGATTAGGACGGACAGGCGTAATTCTATGTCCGTTAGTTTGGTCAAAGCTGAATTACAGGTTACATTCAATTTTGAATTCACTTGTGCTATTGTTTTGGAATACATGGACAAGGCCGAAAATAAAGCATTCCTGCTTAAGGCCAAGTCGTCTGACAAGTATGTTGGAAATGATTAGATTGTCATAGTAGCACAATACTTGGTTATACTAAACCATTTATTGGTAATACAACGAACACTTGAAGTAATACTTAAATACTAATTACTATATTTTTCCACCATAAACCTAGACAACCAAAATTACACAAAAATTGTCCCGGAATTCATGATTTTATAACTGGTAGCACTGCTCATAAAATATTTATTTGCAATCGGTCCAGTAGTTTTTGATACATAGAGCGACAGGTCCTAACTGACGTACGGCTATTTTACTAGTAGTCGGATTTTTGTTGGAAGATCATTCGCAACGAAAAATTATTTCTTGCAGGGAAAGTCTCAAACAGAAGGGACTGCTTTTTGTGAACAGGGATTTTTAAATTCGTTGACCTTTTTGGGCAGGGAATTGTCATCTCTCAGGAAAATTCTTTTTGCCAACAGGGATTTTGAAAATCGTTGAAATATTTTTCAACGGCGATTTTTGAAATCTTTGAGGACCTCCCCTGCAGGGACATTTGATTTATCAAGAAAATTTAAAAATGATCTTCCAGGGATATTTACAAAACTCCGACCCCTGGCCAACGCCAACCTAAAAATAAACACAAAAATCTATGTCCAACTACCCAGACGCACTTTATTATATCTTCAAATATTGACAAGCCATTTAACGGTGTAACATATTGAACGTTATAAAAAGGCATGTAAACTACTATCTGATCCCACGAACGGCTACCAAGCCGACGGGAACCGTAAAATATTTTGTTATGCAGTTCGGCTCTGTGGCGCCGTGGTTGGAACGCCTGCATTATAATGCAGAGGCAGGGATCGAATTCTGGTTGCGGCAACTAATTTTACAATTATTGTTTAGGCACTTTGGCCTCAATTTGCATGCACATGGCTCCCTTAAACATGTTATCGTTATACAATTCAAACGCTTATTACTCATATATGCAGGCGCGTAGCCAAGGGGGGGCAAGGGGGCAATTGCCCCCCCCCCATTTGAAATAAAATACTCAAAAAGTTAAAAATAAATCAGTCCATACCAAGACATGCAAACCTTTTTAGTGATTTGACAGTTCAATTTTTTTTATTTGTAAAAAAATCACTTCGAAGCTCAACATATGCAGTATTCCATGTAAATATCTGTGTATAAACAGCATGACTCTAGAATCACCCATGAAATTTGCAAGTTTCGTGTGAATGATTTATTACCCACGGCTCCTCCCGTCATTAATTGACCCATCCATACGCGCGAAAATCGTATCGCAATGTTTGTCCATTGCGAGAGCAAAGGATTTCTAGATCAATAAATTTCTATCGAAATGGAAAAGCATTTCGATACGATTTTCGCGAGTATGGATGGGTCAACTTTTGACGGGAAGAAGCCGTGGGTAATAAACCATTCAATAAAGAGACGTTTTGGGTGATTCTAGAGTATATTTTTATTGTGTTTATCCTTGCTTAGCGGGTGATTTGAATGCATTGCGAAATCCCGATTTCACTTTGACCTTTGCCTCGTCGATTTGACTTCATGGTAACAGCGGTTTTAAATATTTTCGTACTAAAAGCTTTTAGCTTCTGTAACTTACACGCATCGCTTCGAGGGAATTTTTAAGCTGGATAGAATTATTAAATTAGTGAATTGTATTTAATTCTTCATTATGAAAAGGTCAAGCACGCCTGATACCCGCAGTTTCTTTTCGAAGCAAAGACGTGTGTCACAGGAACAGTAGGTTAAGCACCAGCTGAAACAATAGAAGCGAACCCAGGTCTCGAAATTCTCCGAAATCGGATCAAGCCCAATTAAAAATCTGGTCCAAAATTATTCAAATTTAATGGAATCGTAAAACGTGGGGAATTTTAAATTCTGAAATTCAGTTTACAAAATTTGATGAGTTTTACATTCGTGAATTGGATTTCCCATAGAATGTGTCAGTTTACATTGTACGTTCTAATTAATGTTGCCCCCCCTTGGCCAATTCCTGGCTACGCGCCTGCATATATGTATGTAACAAGAAGAGTCATGTAGGGACGACGCGTTGTACATTTTTGTGTGAATAAGAATTCTTTCGTGTTTCATCCAATTAGTTTGGATTATCAAAATTGTGCAGTGCTAAAATTTCCAAACAATAAAACCGAAAGAAGTTAAATTTAAAAAAAAGCTTCTATTATTTTTGAAATTCAAAGAGGGATGTCTCAAGTTCAAGTAATCGAAGATCGTGCTCTATCATCATCCACATTGAATGATATTTGAAAGAATATATTTATGTGATTATCTAAAAATTAAGACAAATTACTAAACGACTGCGGTTGTATATTACCAACGGTCGAAGAACACTTAATTATGAATACCGCTTACTGAATAAACGAATACTGAATCTCAAAGAACATTTAAAAATTCTTTTGTGTTTGAATTGTATAGAAATCCGTTTGATTTTTCCAAAATAGTACACACTTTTTAATTTGTGGCATATATCCAATACAGTGTTGAAAACGGACACAAGTATAAGTGCAAAAATTCAAAAAACAATTTAATTATCTCAGCAGGCTCCTCAAAGCGTGCATCTGCACCTACGATATAAGATATTGTACTGAATTCCTTAATGTATATACGATCTTGACCTGTTTACATTTGTTTATTTTATTTTACCATGGGAGGCGCCAATGGCAAACAAGCGGAGACCGGCAGTTCAATGGGTGATTATATAAACTATTATAACAATTTATTAAAAAATAGGTAAGTTTTCCATGTAAGGCATGTAATTTTAATAATTTACAGGATACAAAACTGAGACCTCGCGAAGTAGTTTCTTATTCAGATGAATAAGCAGAGG
Source organism: Allacma fusca (assembly GCA_947179485.1). Classification (NCBI taxonomy): domain Eukaryota; kingdom Metazoa; phylum Arthropoda; class Collembola; order Symphypleona; family Sminthuridae; genus Allacma; species Allacma fusca. Next base: position 50,366,983 of record OX359248.1, read on the forward strand.
AAGAGATCTCTGACGAGAGATACCAGCGGCGTAGAATTCGAATGTACATAACATGGAATATAATTGCCTCCAGTAAAAAGGTATACTTACATTTACAATCTATGAACTGATCAATGTTCATAAAATAAAAGATTATATTGCTGTTGTTATTTTGCGTTGTAGGGATCCTGAAAATTCCTCCATCAAAATGCCCTTGCGCACTGATCGGCCTTGCAGACTCCGCCAATGAGATCGCAACCCTGAAACAGAATATAAATTAGCAATCTAATCAAGTTAACAAGAATTTCTATGCAATTGTGAATTAGAATTTTAGGGAGCATTACCACTGTCTTGTAAGTTGTTTTTTCAAACTAAAGTGTGGTTACCTAGGGACATTATAATTAGATCAATTTACAGACAGGTACAGATGTAGTAGTAGTATAGTATATAATGGTTCAAAGTAACTGTATAAACATACAAATACATGCATGCATAAAGCTGTCCGATACTGACAATAGTAATATTATTAATTTGTATAATAATAATTTCTTTATTCAGGATTCTTTTCGGGCTGAGCCCATATCATCCGTACATTGCAAGTGTATATGTACATGTGACAACCAATTAGCTTAATTAATTTAATCTAAGGAGGTGAGAGAGCAAGGTAACATGAAGAGGATATATCTCACGACGAACTGAAGGAGTACATCCTTGTGTTGTCATATAAGCACATTTTTTCCAAATATTTGTTACTGGGTTGCATGCAAACTCGTTGGACTTTAGAAAGTAAATTAATTTAGAAAGTACAACGATCGTGAGTACTATAGCGATGAGGAATCATAAATGTACTGCAATGTTGGGGAAATGCATTGATGAAGACTGAAGCAAGAACTTTAAGCAGTTTAAGGTGTTACAATTGACTGCAAATTGTTGATTGGGGAAGATAATATTAGGCTGAATTGAGTCCCAAGAAATTTTGTACAATCCCAACGTCATGAAATATTTTTATAACAGATAGTGTGTTCGGATATTATCAGGATGTTATCCTTCGCACATATTCCATTCGAATATATTACCTCCTTGAGAGGATATATTTCGTCTTGACTGTTTTTATTAACACCCAATCAAATTCCACGCTCAATCAAATCAAAGCTCACTATGTCAACAAAGTTTAGCAATAACAAATACTTAACTAAGTACGGCAAACATCCCGTGCTACAAAGAAGCTGAGAGTGGTTAATGGCAAATGTTTGTATGAGGAATATTTCCAAGGTGGGAGGGGTTTCGTTCGGTAAGAATTTATCAGGAGGGAATGCAGCATGGTTGCGTCGGAGGTAATATAATATAAAAAACATAATATAACTCCACCGGTTAAGACCGTTTGTGAAA